>QLPL01000009.1:285275-331190 GCA_003314315.1 Annulohypoxylon stygium
TAGTTTTTTTTTTTTTTAATTTATTATTAATATATAAATTTAATCCAAATTCGATAGAAATATTTATATAATTTATGATTATAAGGTAAAATTATAACTTATCTTTTTATTTATTTCGAATAATACTTATAAACTAAAAATTTTAACTTTAAAAAAAAACAATTTTAAAAATACAAATGTTATTTCATTATTATTATTATTATTTATTTTATTAATATGAATTAAATAAAAATTAATCCGAATTATTACGAGGAATAAAAATTAAAAGAAATAATATTAAATTAAATGTTTTAATTTTAAAGTGAGATTTACGCGATGTTATAAAATATTATAAATACATTATATAACTGTTTTGTATAATATAATTATAAATTATAATTATATTATAAAAAACCTTATTAAACTTATATTTTAATGAAATAAAAATGTTAAAATTAAACTTATTTTTTTAATATAGTTTTAATTTAGATTAAAATTTATCTTTATTAAAAGAAATTAAAATAATATTAAATTGGCACAAATGTTATATTTAAAATTTAATAATATATATAATAATGATCTTTAAAAAAAGCTTTCGAACGGTATATGTTTTAAGTTGATTAATAATTGTTTAAATTATATAATAATCTTTTAAAATTAGTACAGGGTAGGTTTTTTAAGTTTTAGCTTAACTAAAATAAACCAGATTCCCATTAAAATTTAACTAATTTTTTAAGTTTTTATATTAAACTTAAAATAAATCAGAAAATTCTAATTCTTTTAATTTTATACATATATTTATTTTATGTTTTTAATTTTAAATATTTTATTAAATCTTTTATTAAAAAATATTTTATTTTATATATATTTTATTAGCTTTTAATTAAATTAATGATTATTTTTTCATTTTTAAATAATTATATAATTTTGTAATTTTTTTTAAACATTATATTTATTTAAAACTTTTTTTACATTTTATGTGAATTTTTCATTTTATATATAAGAATAAATGTTTATTTTTATAATAATGTTTAATATCTTAATTAATTTAAAAGTAAATAATAAATAAATTAATTGAATTAAAAATATTAAATTTTTATAAAACGTTTTATAAGTTATTGAATATTTGTTTAAAATTAATACATGAATTATATTATTATTAATGTTAAATTTATTAATTAAATTACACATTAATATTATTACTATATATAATTTATTAAACATTTCGTAACCGTTACATTACATTATAATTTAAATTAAATTAATTCTTTTTATAATATATAATAATTACCATTTTTTTTCATTTTCTTTTTCAAACAATTAAACTTTTAATGTTTATATAAAATAATTGTTTTATAAATGTTATTTCTTTGCTTAATTTTACGTAATATAGATTGTTTATTCCTTTAATTATATTTAAAATAAAAAAATGTTTATTTTTTCATGAATTTTAATATTTCGTTAATATTAATATATATATATAAATTCATTTTATTTAATAAAATAACTTTACGTTATATTTTATAATTGGTTTTATAATATTATAATATTATATTTAAATATAAATGTAATATAAATTATAATGTGTTTTTTAATAATTTAATATAATTTTCTATTTTAATAAAAAATTATTTTATAATAGTAAATTAAACATTAACTTTTTTTAAATTGAGTTATATGTTTATTTATGTTTTAATAACTGTTTTATTATTATTTATATATTTTTTATAATTATATATAAATATATAAAACCATTTTAAATTAATTATGTTATTTAACATTTTAAAATTTATATAAATAAATATATATATATATATATATATGTTATATATTTTAACTTGTACATTTATATATTTTTTAATTAAAATTAAACTAAATATAAATTATTTATATAAATTATTTATAATAAAATTATTTTTATTTATAATATTTATTTTAATTTTTTAATTAACATTTACATATATAATATAATTTAAAATCACGTATATATTTATAAGAATCCTTTTTTCGTTATTTATATCTTTTTAACGGGTGATTTACCTGTTATTTTTTAATTAATTCTTTTTGTTTTTCACATTTTTTATAATAAATGATTTATATAAAAATAGAAAGCATTTTATTTATTTAAATTATATAAATTATATCATACGTTTAAAAAATAACAACTTTAATTTAAACGATGGTTTTATTTTTATTTATAAATTTAAATAATAATTATATAAACATTTATATTAAACATTTATTATAACATTTAATAATTTATTATGTTAATATTAATAAATATATTAATTTATTATTTTTAAATAAAATATATTTATTAATATAAATATATAAAAAATAATTAACTTTTATTATAAAATATCTTTTATATTTTCGATAAATTTATTTATATATATAATATTTACGATTATTAAAAAGTATAAAATAAATATATTAATTAGATTTATTTTTAAATTTAAAAAACTTTTTTAAAAAAATATATTTATTATTAATTAACTTTAATTTATCTCGTTTACCGTTATTTTCGTTATAATTATCATCGATAATATTTATTCTTATCGTAATAATTTAATTTAACTTAATAATAAAATTTATTATATTATTATTTATTATTTTTATTTTATTTATATTTTTTATATTGAAAATAATAAAAATCTTTATAAAACTATTTACGATTATATAAATGAATATAATTAAATTATTTATTTTATTTTCCATATTATTTATTAAAAACTCCACCGTTTTTAACATAAAAACATTTTTAATTTTAATTATAACTTTTTAATCGATAATTATTATAATTAATATAATTTTAAAACATATTTTTTTATTATTTTCCGTTTAAAGTAAATATGTTTTATTCGATAATATTTTATCTTTTTAAAAGGTAATTTTTATAATATTTTTTTACTATAATATTAATAATTTATTTTTTAATGATTTATGTTTAAAATTTAATAATTTTATTCTCTATTCACGTTATTTATTTTATAAATATATTAAATATTTATTTATTAAAAACTTTCTTATTAATTATATTATTAGTATATATAATTTAAAATTCAAGAAATTATATATTTATAAACAAATTATATTAATTTATTTATCTAAAAAACTCGGTAATTTTAAGTAAATTTTATTATTTATTTTAATGTAAAAATATTTTATAAATATAATTCTTTTAAATAATTCACTTTTTTTTAGAAATTTAAATACTTTTATTTTCAATATTTAAAAATATTTAAAAAAAATTTATATAATATTTTAAATTATATATCGTTATATTTTATTTAATTTAAAATAAAGTTAAACTTTATTATTATAATGTTTATCTTTTTAATAAAAAAAAGTTTTCATTTAAATTATAATAAGATTATTTTTTAAAATTATTATTAATTTCATTTAATTAATAAATAAATAAATTTTTTTTAAATTATATTTTTTTTAATTATTATAATTTTATTAATTTTATATAATAAAAATAAAATAAATTAAAAATACCCGATATTTTTAATTAATTATTTATTACATTTATTTATAATTATATTCGCGTAATAATTTATTAATAACTTTCGTATATTGTTAATTAAATTTATAATGATTTTTTTTAAGTTTTATATAAAATTATTATTAATAATGTTAAAAACATATAATATACACACGATTTTACAACGATTTTTATTTATTATATTAATAAACCGATTTTCATTATTATTATATTTTACATTAATTATTATTTTTATATATAACGCGTTTAAATACTTTTATAAATTTAACATTAATTTACATATTATTTTAATTATTTATTAAATGATTTTTTAATTTTAATTTAATAATTTATACACGAAACATTTAAATTAAAATTTCCCCGTATTAATGGCTTTAATAATAATAAATATAATAAATCTAATTCAATTTATTATTTATCGATTAATTAATATCATTTATTTTAAAGTTTAAAAATAAATTTTAATAAACATTTAACTTTTAAATTAATTTTATTTATAAAATTAATAATAAATGTAATTATATTAGTAATTATATAAATCAATAAAAATTTAATAATAAATTAAAATAAATTTAACTTTTTAATAATTATCATTTTTTATTTTATATAAGTTTAAAAAAAATAATTTTTATTAAAAAATCATTAATAAATAATTATATAATTTAAGTTATTTTTAATTTTTACAACGAAATAAATATATTTTAACTCGTTTATATAAAAACAATTATTATACGCCGTAAAAATATAAATAATAAAGTTTACCTCGTTTCCGAAAAAATTCGTATATATTATTTATATAATTTAATCGATATTATTTTTAATTATTAATTTATAAAAATTATTTTTTTAATTTATAAAACTTTAATTTATTTTTATAATTTATTAATGAATTTTTAAATTTCTTTTATTATTTTTAAATTTTTAATAATAATTTATATTTTTTTAATTAATAATGTTATAATAAATTATAATTAAAAATAAACGGGCCATTTTAAAACTTGAAAAATAATTTAAAAAATTAATAAAAAATTAATAAAAAAAACTAAATATTTAAACAAATTTAAAAACGTCCGAAAAATTTTTTCCCTGCAGGAGGCTCGGACCTGCGGGGATTGTACTTGAAATTGGTCACGGGAACGGCAAAACGTCAGAATCCGTCCGAAGGACACACGCTGATTAGCCGGGGTTTAGCCTCACAGCCACGTACAGCCACTTCAACCACTGTAAAGCCACATACAGCCGTTTTAGTAGCCGCGCAGCCACTTAAAACACCTCTACAGCCACGTCAGCAGCTGCATCCCCACCCACACAGCTGTACAGCCACACTTACAGCCGTATAGCATCTTATACAACTGCCCAACACCTTACACAGCTACAACTGCAGTTGCAAAACCAACCGCAGTACGTCTTACAAAACAGCCTCCAGTTCAATTGAATTACATCTTGTAAAACACCTACTTACGTACGTACGTACCTACTTACTTACAATTGTATAAGTTGTTGTACAATTGAAAGACGTCTCCGAGTAGGTCTTTTCCTACAGCTGTAGCTTTCGTAATCTACGTACTTGCATACAACTGTACATACAACAGTATATACAACTGCAAATACAACTGTAATTCAATTGCAAATACAATTACAATACAACTGCAGTACAATTGCAATACAATTGCAAAAACCTCAAAGGCGTTGACCTGGTGAGGTCAAGTAAGACCCGCTTTTCAGTTGGATGCACCCAATCAAAAGGTGGTGCTTCCAGAAGGAGGAATGTCAGGTGACTTCTAGCCGTGTTAGGCTAGTGCTTATACGTGCCAAAACCACGATAAGAGAAGATAAAGAATTAAAGCGGGGTGTTGCGAGCTGTCGACCAATTAAAAATCGAGAAAAGTTTATTAATTACTTATTAATTTTTTTATTAATTTTTTATAGTAATTAATTAAAGTTTTAATTTAAAAATGTTTTTCGAACGGATAATTAAAAACAATGTCGAATTTATGTTTATTAATAATTTATTTAAAATTTTAATTTTATATTATTATTTTTATAACGTTTTAATCAAATTTTTTCTATTTTAATTTTTTAAAATTTATTTTTTAATAATAGTTAAATTTAATTTAAATATTATATATATATATATATAATATTTTTATAATAATAAATAAATTATATAATTTATAAAATTTAAATAATATATGAAAATAATAAAATTAATATATAAAAAAAAAACTTTTTTTTAAAATAAAAATTTAAATATATAAATTAATAATAATAATAATCTAAATAATTATTATATTAAAAAATATTTTATATTAAAATTTTTATAAAATATTATATATATATACGAGTAATAATAATAGTTTTTATTATACGTATATAATTTAAATTATTATATTATATTATAATATTTTAATAAAAAATATTAATTATATAATATATTTTATTATTTTCGGTTTTTAATATATCGTTAAAACGACGTTAACGCATTTAAACGAATATTTATTTATTATATTAATTTTAATTAATTATTTTACGTTTAATTTAAAATTAAAAAAAATATAATTATTATTATTAAAATATATTAATAAAATATTTAAATTATATATTTTTAACGATTATAATTATATTTAATTTTATATTAAATTAAATATGAAATAATTAAATAAACGTAATTAAAAATTACGTATTTATTAAATATTAACATAAAATTTAAATTATATAAAAATAAATTAATTATATTACGCGGTTATTATTAAATAATATTAATTACGTTATAAAAATTTTAAGTTTTTTTTATATTATATTTTTTAATAAATTTAAGTTATAAAACGATTTATATAACGATTTATAAAATAACATAATTTAATATATAATTTAACTTAATACGTAGTTTTATACGTTAATAATATAAATCACGTAAAAGATTTATAATAAAATTAATTAAATTAAATAAACGGTTAAAAACGATAAAATAGAAAAAATCGAAAATTTTATTTTCGGTTTACGTTTTTTCGAAACGTAAACGGATTATTAATTTATTTTTACGTGTTATTATTAATTAAATTATAAATCGGTTTATATTTTATTTAATATATCGTTTAATACATTAAACTATATATTAAATTATAAGTTATTTTATAAATTATTTAATATATTATTGTCACAACCCGATAACCAAGGCCCAATATAAGACCCCAAAATGGAGCAATAACGGAAAAACTCTGGAGTAACCAATTTGATTAATCCGTAGAAGAACTCCAATCAAAATCAATTGATCAGTGTGATCTTTATGATCGCGACCAGATCAACCAGATCAACCAGATCGATTGATCAGTATGATCTTTATGATCGCGACCAGATCGACCAGATCAACCAGATCACAACAAAAGAAGGAAGGAAGGATATCTATATAAAACACGACAGGCCCTTATGTATCTAGTCATTCATTCAGCTCTCTAGCTATCAATCTAAGTCTATTACTTCAACCGCATCGAACTAATAGGGAGAGGACTCCAAGCCTCTCTTACGAACAGACTTAACTTTGATCTGATCTCTACGAGTACTGCTAACAAACAAGGAAACCCACGAAGCACCCCGTATACCTGAGTACCTAGGTATAGGTTCGTAACAATTCTTTTATTTCATTATTTTATTATTATATTTTAAGTTATATTTTTAATTATAAATTTATTAATTAAATTGTTATTATATTTTATTATTTATTATTTATTATTTATTATTTATTATTTATAATTTATTAATTTAAGTTTTTATTTAAAACGGAAATTTTAAAAATATTTAATACTTTAAATTGATTAAAGAAAATAAATATAAATTTTATAAATTTATAATTTTAAATAATTATATATATATATATATATAAATATAAAGATTTTTTTTAAATATATATTTACTTGTTAAACTTAAATAAATTTATTTTAAAGTTTAATTTTATGTTTTATATTTTATTATTATAAATATTAAAGTTATTCATAATTTATATTAATTTAACAAGTTTATTTTATATGTTTTTATTTTTTTTAAAAAAATAATGGTAACATGTTTTTAAATAGTTTATTTTATTTTAATGTTTATTATAATGTTAAATTTTGTAAATATAACATTCAAAGGTTCCGAAATTAAAAAAATGTCATTATTAAATTTATATAAAAATATATTTAAATTAAACATAAACTTCTTAATAATATATTTTATTTTATTAATAATTTTTAATATTTAATATTTATCTTTTTTTTTATTAATGGTATTTTCTTTATAAATGTAAAATAAGTTAATATTTATAAATTAATATTACTAATTCTTAAAAATGTTTTTCTAAAAGTTTTGATTTTATTAAGTATTAATTTTAAAATATATTTTAATAAAAAAATAAAAATGTATTAATTACATTTAATTATAAATTTAAGAATTGTTTATAAATTTATTATATATTTTATAAAGTTTAATGTGGTAATAATTTTAATTTAAATATTAAGTATAATCTTATTTTTTTGAATAAATTTTATGTTTAATTAAATTATCTTTTTTAGTATTTATTTTTTATTTTTTAAATGAGTTAATATAATGGTAAATTTTTAATTTATACTTTTGATTCATTAAATTATAATTATAATTAATGTGAATTGTTATTATAATTAATGTTTTAAACAACATATTTTATTTTTTTAATTTAATTTTAATTTTTATTTATTTCTATGCATTTTTTAATGTTAATATATTTAGATAAATTAATAAAATTTTTAAATTAATTTAAATTAAGAAAAGTTCTTATATAAAATAACAATAAAAACCTTTTTGACATTAAAATCATGTTAATTATAAGTTATTTTTAATTGTTTATTAATTTAATAAAGATTTCTTTTAATATTATGTTATATTTATTTACTATTAAAATATTAATCTTTTTTATGTTATAATTTAAAGATAATTTTTATATTTTCCTTAAATATAATTTTATTAGTAAATAAATTATTGTTGTATTAATACAAGTTTTAATATTATTTAATATAATTATAATATAAGTTTTTTTTTAGTTTTTTTACTTTTTAATATTTATAAAAAAGTTTTTATTATTATATTTTTTTTTGTTTTTATTTAAATAATGGAATAATTAATTTAAAGGTTATCATTATTAAAATCATTGTTTTCGGTAAATATTTATTTAATTTAATTATTTTAAAATAATGTTTAAATATAAAGATTGTTTTTATTTAAGGTTTATTATTTTATTAAAATCTTTATAATATTAAATTAAGCTTTATTTAAATGATATTTAATTATAATTTTTATAAGGATAAATTGTTTTTAATTTATATTATAATTTTAATATATTATTATTTTATTATTATGAAATTTTAAATTTTATTAATAATTGTTATGATTGTGGTTATTTTTTTCTTTCATTATTTAATATTATTTTTTTATTTAATATATTTAATGTATTTTTTTAAATTGTTATTTTTTTTAATAATATTAATTAAAACTTTATTTTAAATTTCTTGTTTAGTTTTCTTTCATTAATATTATTAATTATAATATAATAATATTTTAGTTTTAACATTAATAAGAAATTTTTAATTTTATTTTATTTTCTTATATTAATATATTTGATTAATAATGTAACATTCCTTTTAAATAATATACTTTTTTTAGGTATTTTATTTAAATGTTTTAATATATTATAAAAAAAAAACTTAAAATTACTTTATATTTTTAATTTTTTTAAAGTTTTTTTTTTATATTTATATTTATTAATCATAATATCATGTAAATTATTATACGTATTTATATTTAATCGTAAATTTTAAAATAATCGATTTTATGTTATATTTTCTTTTAATTTTTTAAATAAATTAAAATTATTATTAATAAATTAAAAATGTTTAAATAGTTTTATATTAAATACATTTTATAATTATTATGATGTTTTATTTTTTTAAAGTATAAATAAATTTACTTAAATAATAGTTTATTTATATAATTTTATTTAATTAAAATTTAGTGGATAAATTTTTATTAATATTAAGGTTAATATATATTTTTTTAAAATATATTAACAGTATTTCTTTTTTCTTTTAATAATTTATTAAATTTATAATGTCGATTTAACCATTTTTTATTTAATTTTAATATGATTTAAATTATAGATATATAATTATAAAAGTAAATGTTTTTTAACGATATATTTTAATGACAATATATTTTTATTTAATTTCATTTAATTATAACTTGTTTAATTTAATTTTTAATTTTTATATAAATTTGTTTTAATAAATTATTTTAAATATATTTATTTTTATTATATAAATTAATATATTATATCACATAAAATTTAAACTTATTTATTCTTCAAATTATAAAACATTTTATATTTTAAAATATAATTATAAAGTTTTATAGATGAAATTTCTCCATTATAAAATATTTCATTTAAAAGTTATATTATAAAACTTTATACCATTTATTTTTAATCATTTTTATTAATAAAATCTAATGTTTCTTAAAAATCATTAAAATGTATTACTATTAAAATGTATTTTTAAAATATTAATGTGCCATTTTTTATTATATAATTTATGATATAATAAATTAATGATAATATTTTAATTTTTATTAAAATTACTATAAAATCATAGTTATAATATAAAACGTAAGTTGAAACTTAATTATATTTATTATGATTTTATGATTTTTATTTAATTTAAAATATTTTAATTTCATCGATATAAATATATTTTATAAAAGTTTATAATTAATTAAATTAATAATTATTTTTTAATTTTCATGATTTTTATTATTAAACTTTATATATATTATGATGTAATGATAATATTAAAAATCGATTATTATAAATTACGTTTTATTTCTTTATTTTTATTTAAATTTATTAAATTTATTTTTCATTTTATTTAATACTTTATTTTATTATTATATGTTATTTTTTTTAAATATTAATTCATTAAAATTTTCCAAGAAATGTTTATTTACTTAATTTAAAAAATCAATAGTTTTTATAACTTTTTTATAAACTTTAATTTTAATATTATTATAATATTATAAAAAATTATAAAAATGAAAAGTTTTTTTAATATTAATGTTAATAATTTTAAAATAATTGTTTATTAATTTAAATATATTATTTTTTATTTTAATTTATAGTATTTTATCGAAAAATGTTTAGATATAAGTATAAAATTATTGTATTAATATAATAAAATTTTAATTAATTTTTTTAACTTTATTTATCTTTTATTTACGAATGGTTTATTAAAAGTCTTTTTAATATAATTATAATAATTTTTATTATAAAATCCTTAACGTATTTAAACATATATAAAAAAAACAAATTATTAATATTAATAATAAATCATATTATTAATAATTTATATTTAATTATAAAGTTTTTAATTTTATTTTTTAATTTTTTTTATTGTTTCAAAGATATTATTTATTATACATTAACATTTTTTATATGAAAGTTTATAATTGGTTTATTTTATTTTAATTATTTCTTAGCTTTTAATAGTTTTTTTTTTCGTTATTAATTTAATAATTTTATATTTTTTTTTAAAAAAGTTTTTTTTTTGAATATTATTAATTTTAATGTTATTATTCTTAATGATTTAATTGAATATTTTGAAAGAATATTAACTGGGTTAAAACTTACATTTTATAATGTTTAAATAATAGTAATATTTATTTATATAAATAATTAAAATTTTAATATTATAACTTTTAAAGTTTTTATTTTATATTTATATTTTAATTGTAACGTCTTTTTTTATAAGTTTTTAATTCTTTTTCTTTAATTAAAGTTTATAATAATTAATCCTTTTTAATTACATAAAAAAAAGTAATAAAACTTAATATAAAATAATGACAATTTCGAATTAATAAATATTATATATTAAATTAAACTTTAATATATAAATCGTTTTATGTTATTTTTTTTATAAAAGGATTTGTTTTAAGATTTTATTTTTTTATATTTGACAAAACATTTTCTATATATTACACTTTTTAAAAAAGAATTTTAATAAAGTTTACATTTTTATTATTAATTTAACATTTTTAATATTATTATATATTTATGTAAAAACTTAAACGTTAAATTAAACATTTTAATTTTAATATAATTATAATAAACGGTAATTTTTATTTTTAATATATTATAATACCATGTTTATTAATTTATTAAATATTCGGTGTTATTTTTTATTTTTATTGCGAAAAAATAATTTAAATTTATAAAGTTATTTTTATTTTTAAATGCAATGTTATTATTATTATTTTTATTATTATTTAATTAATATTACATTATATACGTTATATTATTTTTAAACATTAAAATTATTTTTTTTATTTAAATATATATCCCATTTATTTTATTCTTTCTTTAGTTATATTTTATATATAAATAATATTTTTTAAAATTTAAAGAAAGAAAATCTTCTTTTTATTTTTAAATATTATTAAAAATACTTTTTTATTTATGTTTATAGTAAAATATAAATAATTTTTTTTTATATTATTATAAAACTTTTATTATAATAAATTTTCGTACATTATAAATTAAAAACATATTTTTTTTTATGATTTATATGGGTTAATTTAAATAATATGTATTTTATTAAATATATTTAAAATATTGTAAAGTAAAATTTTTATTATAATGTAAATATTATTTATAAAAATATTATTATATTATTTTATTTTCCGGTAAATTTAATTTAAAAGGTAATTATTTTTCAAATTCAAGTTACATTTAATTATCACTTTGAATATATATGTTGAAAATATAATCCACGTTTTTAAAAGTTATAATTATATAATTATTTTAAAAAATATAAAATATAAATAAACGGTATTAAAAAAAACTTTTCTTTTTAAATTAATTCATTATAACTTTTATAAATATAAATTATATTATTTATTTTAAAGAAATATTTTTCATAATTTTAATAATATAACATTTAATATAAATTAAATAAAAATAGCATTTTTAGTTTAATAATTAACTTTTTAAAAAATTTATTTAAAAATATATATAACATTATACTTTGTTTTAATTAAATATAATAAAGTTAATTATAATCCATTAATAAAATATTATTATTTTAAATAATTTTTTAAAAGTTTAAAATATATTAAGTTTTAATTTTATTATTAATTAAATTTAAAAATGTTTTTTATGTAAAAGTTATTTTTTTCATTTTAAAATTAATATTTAAAATAAGTTCAAGGTTTTTTATTATTTCGTATATTATTAAATTAAAAATATTTTATAATTAAATAATAAAATTATAATTATATTTTAAAATATTTTTTTTAATTTTTAGTTTTTGTTATTTATATTATTATTACTTAATAAATTTAAATTTATTATATAATTAAAACTTTTTTCTCTTAATTTATTTATATATTATAAAAACTAATATATTTATAGTTAAATTCATATAACATTTAATATAAAAAAGTTGTTATAAATTTAAAATTAAACTTAAATATATAAATTATTTAATATACCTTAATTATATTTAATTTTTTAATAAAATTATAAGTTAATTAATTAATTAATAAGTTATTATAAAGTTGTTTATAATATTAATGTTAATGTTAATAATAATTAAAAAAATTAATATTATAAATATAATTCATAATATAAGTTTATTTATATTTTATTTTTTTAAACTTTAAAAGTGAAATGTCATTATTATTATATTAATTAAAAATATAATCGTTATAAAATATCATTTAAAATAATTTTACTTTTAATTAATTTTATTTTATTTAAAATTTAAATATTATATATTTAAACATTAAATGTATTTTTTATTTTTATTATTTTCTTTTTTATTCATTTATGTCATTTTTCATTTATTTATTGTTTAATATATTTATGTGTATGAAATATTTTCATAAATGTTAAATAGTATTATTTTATTTATTATATATAAGTTATACTATTGTATGTTATAAAAATATTTTTTTTATTTATTTTTATATTATTTAAAGTTATAACATTGCATATTTTAATGTTATCATATTCTTTTAAAATTTTAATTATTTATTTAAGTTTAATATTAAGTAATATCTTTTTTTATTTTTTTTAAACATTAAAAAGAAATTCTTTTAATTTTTATATGTGTTTTTTTATTCATTAAATAAATATTTTGTTAAATGTAATTATATTATCATTAAATTAAATTACCTTACATTTTATATTATATATAATATATTTAAATAAACTCCATATATATTTAATATATAAAAAAAAGTTATAATAATATATATATATTATTATTATTATTTATAATTATTAAACGTTTAAATTATAACTTTCAATTTCATTTTTTCATATTATACATTTAAAATATTATTAAAATCTTTTATTTAATTTTTTAAATTATTAAATTTTACAATTATAATTCTTTTAATAATTTAAATGTGTTATTAAATTTATAAAATTTTTATAATATAATTAAAATGTTTATTTAAATATTATTAATGTATATTTTTAATAAAATTTAAATAATATAATAATAAAACATTTTTAATAAATATTAAATATAAATTTTAATTTATATAATAATATCATTTAAAATATATGTATACTTTACTTTTTATTTTTAATTTATTATAATTTTAAATAAATATTTTTAAAAATATTAAATTTATATATATTTTATATAAATTTATTTAATAAGTTTATTAATATATATTATAATTTATTAATTATAAGTTAAATAAAATTAAAAATTTTATTTAAACAATATATATTTTTTAAAAATTAAACTTTTATTTTAATTTATATTATTAAATAAATTAATAATATAATTTTTTAAAAAGTTTTAATAACATTTTAAATAAAAATAAACTTTATAAATAAACAAGGATTTTATATATTTAATAACATATATAAAAGAAAAAATAACATTACTTTTTTTTTATTAATTATTAATTTTAATCCTTTTTTTTTATTTAATGATAATTTCTTTTATATTCATACTTTTTTAAATTTTTATTTATATTATTAAAATTACTTATTTTATTTTTATAAAATTTTTTCATTATATTATTTATTTTAATTATATTTATATAATTTAATTAAAATTTATTCAATTAATTTATTAATTTTAAATTTAATATATTTTTTATTTTTATTATTTTTACAATAAAAACTTACGATTAAAAAAGTTAAATTATTAAACATAATAATTTTATTTTAACATTTAATATTAATAATTTTTTTTACAAGATTATATTTCAAATAATATTTATTTAAAAAGTTATATAAAAAACATTTATTTACTTACAAGTAGTTTTATATTTAACGTTAAAAATATAAATATTAAAATTAATAATATTATATTCTTTACTAATAATTCTAATTTTTAACCTTTTTAAATTAATTTTAAATAATTTATAAGTTGAAAAAAGTTTAAAACATTTATAAATATATTAATTCCGAATATGTTCCTATATAATATTTTTTAATAATTAAATATTTCTAATTTTAAAATATAAATGATATAATTTTTAAATGGATAATTTAAGACTTATTTTTATTTAAAAATAATAGATTTAATATATTTTTTATAATCGTATGTGTTTTTTTTTAAAAAAAAATAATAACTTTTATTATAAATATATAATTTATTTAACTTTTATTAATTGATAAAATTTTTATAAAATTTCAGTTTTAATTTAATAAAAATCTTAAACTTCGTGATTATGAAAATATTTTTTAATATAATATATATTTATTTTATATTTTTTAATTTTTTAATAATATTATACTTTTTTAATATTTTTAAGTTATTACTTAATAAAATCATTTTAAATTAAAGAAAAATCAATATGTATATTATTTTAATTATATTATAAAATAATTTATAAAATTTTACTTTATTTTTAAATGTAATAAAAACGGTATAATATTAAATTATTATTTTTAAAAAAAATCTTTATATAAATAAATTTAATGTTAATTTAATACCATAGTTTTAAAATTCTTGTAAAAAATAATTATAATATATTTTAAATTATAGTAAAAGTTATTAAATAATATATTAAAAAGGAAAATTAACATATATTCATTTATACCATTAAATTATAATAATGAAACTTTTTTTATAATTTTAAAATCATTTATATAAAATTTTATAATAAGTTTTAATTAATTATTTTTAAAAAAATAATTTAAAAAAGTATATTAAATTTAAATAAAAGACATAATAAAAATAATAAAAATAAAAATAAAAACACATTTTTAAATTATAACTTTTATTATAAATAAAAAAAAATATAAAAAGTAATTTTTTTAATAATAATATTAAAAAATTAATTAAATTAAAAAAAATTAATAATATATAACATTAATAAATAATAAATTTATTTTAAATAATTAAAATTTAAAATAATAAAAATATATTAATAATAATTAATTATTTACATATAATAATAAAAATATATACATTTTAAAATATATAAAATAATTATTTATTTATATTATATATTTAAAAAAAATACATTATAATTTATAATAATTTAAAAATTAACTTATAAAATTCATAATATATAATAATAATAACATGAAATAATTTAAATTATATTTTATTTAATTAAAACGTTATTATATAATTAAAACTTTTAAATTTTAATATTTTTTTAAATAAAAATTATAAAAATATATAATCTTCGATTTTTATATATTTTAAATTTTCTTTGATTTTTAAAAATTAAATATAAAAGTTTTAATTTTTATATCCATTTTTAATAAATATAATAACTTTAAATATATAAATTTACATTATAAAAAATATAAAAAAATTTTATATAATCATTACTTTAAAATTAAATAACTTAATAATTTTATAATTAAAAAAAAATCGAAAAAAACGTTTTTTTAATTGTTACGAACCCGTCTACTACTTCTGTCTTCCTGACTTCGTAGAGCGGATACGTACCCTGGAGTACTTGGTTTTAAGGTAACAATACTGTAGGGTTGACGATTCTGTTCGCAAAAGAGATTTCATAAGACTCTATATTCAAGTGCTGTCTGAATACTTAGATTGAAAGCTGAAGAACGAGTGACTAGATACAGGGGAAATACCGTCCTTATTATACTTTTCCACCATACTATCCTTGTGAGATAGTATGTCACCAAGGGTGGGTTTTAACAGCTCCCGTACCTTGGTCTGTTTGGTTGTCAATGGATCTCAAATCCATTGTCTTCACTGGATCTCAGATCCACTGAGATCCATTCCGAGGTTTACCCGGGTCTTGACTAATCAAGACAAGGGTTTTTCTTTTGGTTTGTAACATTAATCTTTAAATTTTTTTAAATTTATTAAATTAAATTAATTTTTAAATTAAATATATAAAAATCATTAAACTCGGCATTGGCAGCAATTACCCCTTTAAGAAGTCCATAAACTCCGGGCACGTCAGTTTTTTTCCTATTAGAATCGCGCGATATAATAACCCTCGGAGCTCAGGCATGGTTAACCGCTTGGGTTAACATCTCGTTATGCACGTAATCACCAACTACAACGTTAGTTGACTTGTTGGCCAACTTTAAAAACCTTTAATGTAAGTATTATCGACACAGCCTGCTTTAAGAGCGGGTGACGATCACTAAAATCTCGTATCTGGATGATGCGGTGGGATGTCCAGCGGTTACAATTGTCGAGGTAGTGTGGCACAGCAGTCAACAAGTGTCTACAAATTCCAATCGTTGGGTCTTCAGCGCATTAAGAACAGAACAACTCAGTAAGGGCGAGTAGGCTTGCGATAGGGATAAGGCGTTTGTAGTTAATATCATAGATCCTAATTCCTGCTGAGTGCGATCTTAGTTGCTATAGCACTCACTCTCCTCCACCAGCCTTTCCATGATGACTGGCCGTATTCGTATCGGTATAATTGGTGGCGGTCTCGCCGGCATTACGGTAGCTATTTCCCTTGTGAAGCATCCTCATGTGGATGTTGAAGTCTACGAGCCGGCTCCCCAATTCTTAGAACGGGGTGCCGGAATCGGGCTGTCCCCCCTAGCGCTCCAAGCTCTTGACGACATCATCCCTTCTGCGATTGATCTGCTGAAGACTCAGGCAGGAGCTGTAGAAGTTGAAGCAGCCCGCCTTGTGATTGTTTGTATCTCCAACCTGGGCTTCAACATAGTCCCGTGCTAATTATACCTACACATGCACAGGGTTCGGGACCTGAGGCTAACACCCTCGTCTCTGATCTCGGAGTCGCTGCTGGCCTCACGATGAATCGCGCCCCGCTCCTACAAGCGCTTATCTCCCTCCTACCTAGGGAAATACTTCACGCAAAGAAACGCGTCAAGTCTCTAGAGCAAACCGATTTCGACGTCACGGTTACTTTTGAAGACGGCACCGACGCTAATTTCGATGCTGTCATCGGAGCGGATGGCATTTTCAGCGCCGTTCGAAATCATGTTGTGGGAGACGAGCCAGAAAAGTATGCCGCGTCTCCTGCTGGGTGGTGGGACACCAGACATTTAGTACCTTTTGAGAAGGCGAGATCCGCTCTCGGAGACGAGTCATTCAAGGTTGATCGCCAGTACGCCTGGCTTGGTGAGGGGGCATCTATGCTCCATGGCATCGTGGAGAATGGGACAATGGTCCAGTGCATCATGGCGGTTATTGACAAGAACTTCTCAGCCGAGCGAAAGCGAGTAGTCACGAGGCAGGTGCTCGAGGATGCAATACCTACAAGTTGGTATCAGGGTACTGTTGCTAAGGGGATGATCGATGTAAGTTTTCATGCTACGAGATATTTTTCAGATGGAACTATTATACGGGATGGCTGACTTGTTTTTAGCTCATCTTAGATCAGGAAGACCCAAAGGGCTATGCTGAATGGGAACATAAATCCACGCCTACGTACGCAAACAGTCGAGTTTGCATTGTCGGCGATGCGGCCCACACAACATCCCCTTGGCAAAGTGCTGGTGCCGGAATGGCAGTGGAGGACGCTTTCATTCTTGGTCATCTCATTGGCAACATATCAAATGTAGGAGAGATAGCCGCCGCTTTCAAAGCGTTTGATACATTGAGGCGGCCCAGATGTCAGCGGGTTATCGATACAGGTAGAGAGACCGGTCGTCTGTTCTGTGGCCAAGATGAAACTGCTGGAGTTGACCCAAAGAAATTGAACGAGGCGCTCGGCCGCACGTTCGCCCATGTTGGTGCCCTTAACCTAGAATCGCATAGAGAGGATGCTTTGAAGACTATGCGGGCATTCCTAGGCAGTTGACTGGGAAGTTGGGTGATGTATCATAGCAACAGCGTTGTATGTAAGTGCCTACTCAGTACTTAGCTGGTAGGTACCCAGTAAGAATGAATCAAGCTGTATGGATATTAAAATACAATTCGAGATCCCTGATGTTCTTCTTAAACATAAACGACAAGTTCAGGCTTAAAACGACTTTTCTTTCATATGAATAACAAATATTCCATTTTGTTATTACAATTTATATAAAACTCTTCTGAATGTAGTAAACATAATTTTAGAAAGGCTTTTTCTTCATTGAAAAAAAAATACCAATTGTGTATAATATCAATTAAAATGTATAGTCGTATCGCCCACCGTAAATATCCAAGTGAAATCACGCGAGCCCATACTATTATTATACCTGTTACAGTTTTTTTTCTTTGGTCATATGAATAGAAAGACTAGACACACATGGGTACGGTAAAATTGCATCTAGGCTGTAGATATCTTGGCTATTGCGGAGATTTATATTAAACATGAACAAAAATTTAATTGCTTTTAAACGCCTCGGCTGCCCGGATATATGCGGTGGCTAAGGTCATTATTCCGGTCATTATTCCTATATCTCGGGAACCCTTGCTCAGATGAGTATCGTTGAACAAGCTACACTAACCTGGCGAACTTTGGTGAAGCTTTGAAGTGATCAACAAAATATTAACCACAGAAATGCATTGTCTCTTTACCCTGGCAACAGTCGTCGCCGGCATAGGGCAAACCTATGCCCAAGCAAGCGTAACTGTGAATGTCGCTTCTTCGTTACAACAAATAGACGGCTTCGGCGTGTCACAAGCATTTGGGCGAGCTGCCGAGTTCAGAGACTTGCTATCCGGTGACCCCCAGCAGCAGGGACTTGACTACCTGTTTAACACGACTACTGGCGCCGGGCTTAGTATAATTCGGAACAGAATTGGCTCAGGCACGGATGTTAGTGACAGTATCCTCCCGAAGAGCCCTGGTGGTCCTACTGCAGCTGCAAATTACACCTTCGATGATGATGACCGAGGCCAGGTCTGGTTTAGCCAACAGGCAATGAAATACGGAGTAAGTACTATTTACGCAGACGCTTGGAGCGCTCCTGGTTTCATGAAAACCAACAATAACGAAAACAACGGGGGCTATCTCTGTGGGACTCCTGGTCATACTTGTTCCTCGGGGGACTGGCGTCAAGCCTATGCAGACTTCCTGGTGCAGTATGTCAAGTACTACAATGCCCGAGGCATTCCCATCACCCAGCTTGGTTTCTTGAACGAGCCAGACTATGTGTACGTATATACTTCAAGTTTTGGTTGAGGTCAAGGCTTATGCGGGTTGTTTCGCAGCACGAGTTATTCATCGATGCAGTCTGGGGCTAACGAAGCCTCGTCCTTCATCCCCATCTTGTAAGTACGAATTCTTATTGCTTTTCTTTTCTTTTTGTTAACTGTTAATAGGGCGGCCTCGTTGGAGAAGGATGGTCTGAACAATGTGTCTTTAACTTGCTGTGATGCGAGTAAGTGAATTCATACCTGTACCCTTCCATCCCCGTCCCCGCCGGTGACCCCCTTCGTTACCTTCGGGGGTGCCTTAAATGGCGACATGTTGACTATTTATGGTGTAGTGGGCTGGAATTCCCAGAAGAGTATCACCCAAGGTCTCGTCTCGGCTGGCATGGAGAAGTATTTGAAATATATAACGAGCCATATGTACTCGAGTGATCCCAATTCTGTCATATCTACCAATCTGAAGACATGGCAAACCGAAGCCGCCGATCTCCAGTCGCGGTGGTGTGCGACTTGGTACAGTGGTGGAGGGCAGTGCGAAGGGTTTACCTGGGCTTCCAAGATTCATAACGGTCTTGCCAACGCTAATCTGTCTGCCTACATATAGTAAGTTGCTATTGCATGGGATGAATGATATGGTTTGGTCAGGGCTAACACGGGGTGAAAATAGTTGGCAAGGGGTTGAGGTTAACCAATTTCAAGCATCTTCGTACCTTGTTGCGAGTGATGGTGAAACGGTTACTCCCTCTGGACGTCTCTGGGCCTTCGCTATGTGGTCACGATTTGTACGCCCCGGGGCCTATCGCGTCAGCACCTCGGGTAGTGTCCCTAGTACCGGCATCACCGCGTTCAAGAACGTTGACGGATCCGTTGTTGTCGTCTTCCTGAATTCGGGAGGATCACAACAATCTGTCAAGGTTTCGTTTGGTGACTTTACTCCGGCAACTGCCGAGGCCTTCGTGACGGACAATACTCGGTCTGTGGCCCCTATAGATGCCACCGTTGCTGATGGCATAGTTACCGCCTCCGTTCCATCACGTGGGATGCTCACAGTGAAATTGACTGCTGTTGCATAGCTTTTAGGCTGTTTGGAGCTGTCACCTTTTCGTGACCGGTGATTATGGACGGAACCTGTTACTTATTCGGGTTGGTAGTTTTAAAATGGACTATTTTTTAAAAACCGAGTGATGTTGCTTCCACTATGGTAAGCTCAAAGAGGAAGTGCAAATGCCACAAACACGGAATAGACAGGTTCTTTACACGCGAGTTAACAAGCAATCCACCGGACATCGAACGAAATTCCCGCAGTCCGAGTCCGTTGAAATCTAGATTGGGTTCCGTGCATAATTTAAACGTCACCAGTAGTCAGCCACGCCCAGGTATGCAGATGCAATCTCGGTGAATGCTTAGCTTCACAACACACCTTCATACGTTGTGGTAAGCAGTGGCCTGTTCAGCAGTTGTGATTGGTCCATTTCTGCAATTAATGCAGCCAAAATCCAACAGACGGGGATTGAGCTGTAGCTCGCCGTCTATAATGGTCAACTAGTCAACTAGCATTGCATTCGATTCCAAGGGAGTTCGCCCAGCTAGATAGAGATATCTAGTATCGGATAGGTCATGTATTGTTCGCCTGCATTGGCATCTTTTCAAAATGAGGCAAAGTAGGGCGACGTTGCCCAATTCACTCGTGCAATCCATCTACAATCCAAAGGTAATCAAGCCCAAGGCTTTCCAGGGCGATCGTGTCTCACCTTTACCGGATGTTCATTGGTCAGCACTACTCTCTCTATCACGGGCACGGCAATAACAGAGTATTGCTACCTGCGTGAGATCAACAGCTATTGTGTCGAGTTTCTATGCAAGTCATGCAATGCAAGGTGAATGTTATAGAATGTAGAACGCCCGTGTCAGGGAAATCGACACCACCTATTCTGGAGCGTATAGCGGCGGTGACGCCCGAGTACTATCAACCCCCGCCCCCCTTTAATGAGCCTTCGATCGAAGAGAAGTGCAGAAAATCCTTCCCTCACCTTTAACGCCAACCTGTATAGACGTTGTCCGACTGTGCCCCGTCTCATCTTGTTATAAATTTGTAGCTTTCCTCTGGATGGCTTATACCCCCCCTCAGGGACAGTTTATATTTACTTTCATCCCTAGCTTATGAGTGATATAAGCCTGATCCAATTCGAGGTAGACATTTCACGAAACCCCTTTCCGGTATGTGATGAACAATTCACGACTGAGGAGCTGAGATCCACCCCCAATAATCTTCTTTCCACCCTTTTCTTGAGAGACACTATTCGAATTGCTATATTGTCGTCAAGATGGCTGGGAATCAAAGAAATGTCAATCTCAACGGGTCGCATGGGGCTCATAGACCCCATGTCCCTACCGGTCCTGTCAGCCCGGGTAGTCGTCCGCTTGATACACAACTACCCCCCGGGCAGCTCTTGTCAGGCGCTCCTCGAGCCGGGCTACCGGTGAATGTTGTCAGAGGACGATCTGTAGAGATATCAGACGTCAGTGGAGATCTCAGAACCATTAATGACATGAGAGAGGATCTCACAGAATACACCATTTTCCGGTTTGAGAAGATGTCGGCGCAAAATCAATACGATGATGAAGGCAGACCTCAATTGCCTACGTGGGATAGGGCGATAAGAGCTCGAGTTCCTGGCATTTCTCCCAGGGAAATTATCCGAGAAATACAGCACCTAAATAGGAACACGCGGAATCTGAGCGACAAGTTGAAGTCCTTGAGTCCTGTACTGCAACGTCAAGTAGACAAGGCACAAGAAGATCTCGCTTTGGAGAATCCTGACCCAATCAACTACCATTGGGTTCTCGTCCAATTGGATCACCAGCTCAGAGAGATTGGCCCCTACCTCATAATCGCCAGGAGGAGGCATTCGACGCACAGAACACGCTAGTATGTAATATCCACAGCTCTTTTATCCCCTTTCCTATTATCATTTCGGCTCACCTGGGAATAACTACCTCCGAGATATATATTAAATCAGTCAATCCCCTCCCTAAACAAACAAACAGTGATTAATTCCCGTTGTTATAGTGGACCGAATAGAAGGCGATCTGACGGACGAAGTAGTAATAGACACGAGAGAAAGTCGTACGAGAGGATATCTCTACGAGCCTTTTTCAAACGCACGCCTAGGCCGAACGCTGACATTGCCATGCTTTGGGAAGCGAAGAACTTGCGCGGCAACCAAGTCGTCCGCTCACATTCTCAGCATCAAAATCAGCGCTCGCCTCAGAATCCACAACAGTCGCATGCTAACCAACAGCCACAACTACAGCCAAGCTCAGGTTCTGACCCGCGAGCACAGCGGCCAGGCCCTATTTTGCCTCCAGGAATTGGCACGTCGATTCGATCGGACGGGGTTCGTGGACCATTACCCGCCACACCATACCCTAATAAATCTGGAATGAATAATGGTGTGAACCCACTGAGCAATGCTGCGATTGGTAATACACCCATAGGTAGAGGCAGAGAAAACGAGCGAACTAGAAACTATGGGAACCAGATTGATGTTGAAAGTGACTCGGACTATTCCAATTACTTATCGATGGATGGGTCAATTGATAGTCAGATGACACCTGATACTTCGCAACCCGGGTCACCAAGAAACGGCATAGGCCGTGGTGGCGGCGACGGAGGCCGAGTACCCATTGGCAATAAGAGCATGAGATACGATGGCGGTATTTCTGACAGACCGATCTCGAGAGGTCAACAATACCCCAATGTCAAGAGTGGCCCAAGGATACAGCCTGCCACTGCCCCAGGGCCTCACCATTCGGCTTCATCCCAGCATCTCGCTCCGCCGTCACAGGTAGATATCGGCAGAGTCAGAGAGGAAGCTTACCTCGCGGGTATGCGTCATGGGAGAGACGGGAAGAGGGTTTTTAGGGAACGCGCGTATCGTGAAGGTAAACGCCCACGGTCCAAGCCACGTACCTTCCCAGGGGCTCGGCCGCCTAGTCCTCCGTATAGAAGACACATGTCTAATTCCGACCCTGAAGGATTACGCCATAGAATAGAGTTGGATGAAGGGATAAGCCGTTTTAATCGTCTATCGCTTGACGAAGAAGAAGACCATGACCGCTTACCCCGTCGTGCGGATGCGCGCCAACGAAGAGAATTTGAATATCTCATGCATCAAGGATCGGTCTTAGAAGATGACCCTTTCGACTGCGAGAGACTCCCGCACTCGAGACATGGAAGTAGACGATTTCAAGAGACTTATATTTCGGATGACTCCGAAAGTGACCTTAGTTTACCGGAAAGGGGTAATGGGTGGTCTGGTTACTGAGTCGTGGTTGAGTCTATTTTCTCTCTTTTTTTTTTGGTCTTGTTGTAACTCTGTTTCTCTTCTTCTGCTCCATAATTGAATGTAGGTAGGAATGGTGTTCAATTTTCCAAAATGGTGTTTAATGAGAATATCCAATGGTCAATGTTTAATGCACAATTTGCATAAATTTTATATCCATTTCCTTGTGTACGTATTGCACTGCACATGTCATACCTAGTTTGGTTCATATGATTGGTACTTTCCTGTTGAGCTGTATACACCAAGTATTTAAGTACGCGCATGTAAAGATAGAGGTCAAATGGAGAGAGCTTGGGGATGTAGATAGGTATATTAATACTTGACGTAATGATGCATTACGTATGGGTCCATAGGTATAAAATACTTGACAAGTCGCGGATGAGCGATTTCGTGGTGATGATATAGCGGGGTTTTTTGGCTTTTTTTAAAAACCATCTATGGATGAGGTGGAGGGGCAATTGTAAGTTGCGTCTAGACCCCCACCTTACCTACCTGGTTTCCTCTTGTTTCCTGACCTATTGGACCTATGAGATCTTGTCAAACAAATAAAATCATCCGTTTCGACCTACATTAACCTACATCAACACTGCTAAGCTTCTCCTCCCTCTCCCCGAGTTATTTTCTTATCCTTCTCTTTATATTTAACCTACCTACCGTTATTCAATCTCGAATTGAACTATTTCATCATTTTATCAAGCTTCTACCACCTTTACCTCCCTACCTGTATCAATAGCCATATCAATTGCCCAACATGGCACGCAAGTTCTTCGTCGGCGGCAACTTCAAGATGTAGGGTTCTCCTGTGTCACATCTACATAAGTACTCTTTGTGCCACGCCTATATGTTCATATGATCAAAGCTTGAGGGTATATTGGTACTAGGAGCTAATATAGTTGGTCGCCTATCTAGGAACGGGACTATTTCGTCCATCACAGAGATTGTCGAGAACCTCAACAAAGCTCAGCTAGACCCTAACACTGGTGAGCCTCCTTGTACTTTCTCCCTCCCCTATGGCCTCACCCCTTTCTCCACTTCACTTCCTCAACGAGAACGTAGCTTTGCTCACATCTACGTTGTACCACTAGAGACTGTCATAGCTCCACCTGCCCTCTACCTTCTCCTCGTCCGTGAACATGCCAAGAAGGAAATAGGCGTCGCTGCGCAGAATGTTTTCGACAAGCCCAACGGTGCCTTCACGGGCGAAATCTCTGTCTCCCAACTGAAAGATAGTGGCATCAACTGGGTCATTCTCGGCCACTCCGAGCGACGGACCATCTTAGCTGAGAGCGATCAAGTTGTTGCTTCCAAGACGAAGTATGCTACCGAAAATGGCGTCAGCGTCATTTGGTGTTGTGGTGAGTCCTTGGCGCAACGAGAGGCTGGTAAGACTCTCGAAGTCATCGCTGCTCAGCTCGCGGCCCTGAAGTCCCAGATCTCGGACTGGTCCAAGATTGTGATCGCCTACGAGCCTATCTGGGCCATTGGTACCGGCAAGGTTGCTACTACCCAACAAGCTCAGGAGGTCCACGCTTCCATCCGGGCCTGGTTGGCCAAGGAAGTGAGCGAAGCCGTCGCAGACCAGACTAGAATCCTATACGGCGGCAGTGTCAGTGAGAAGAACTGCAAAGATCTGAGTAAGGAGAAGGATATCGATGGCTTCCTCGTTGGCGGTGCTAGCCTCAAACCCGCATGTGAGTATTGCACCATCATCGCAACTGACCAATTTCATACCGCCGGACTAGGCTGATAAACCGTATAGTTGTGGACATTATCAACAGCAAGTCATCGTGAATGAGATATGCTGGAGAACCGAGCAAGCAGTCACGATTGATGAGAAAGGCAAGATGACGACTAAGTGAGCGTGAACAATAAAAAAGCAAGACTAAGTGACGGTTTCACCTGTTTGCTTGCTATACCAAGTCAGAAATATCACGAGAATATATTTTTTTTGAAAAAAAAAGAGTAAGATGATCCTCGAAGCTTGCAACACCCTCATAACCGAGGAGGTTGGCGACGATAGACTTATCTGGTGACCATTCATAAAAGCTGTATTTAGCCCCATGATGTCATGTACCTTCAACTGTGTCAAACACAGGTCTTGTAGTTGTACAAGGTTGTTAAATCTCTTCATAACCAACTCCATGCCTTTTTTGGTTATACTGGCATGCCGTTGCCGTGGTAAGGACTCCATACACCTCTCACACTCTCATTGATACTCGTGATCGGTTTGTTGACCTTCTTGATCTTCTCCCCACTTGCATCTCGTAGCAATTCCGCCTTTTTTAATATTTGGAGCGGATCCATATTCTTCACGCATATAGACTTCTGTTTGCCGTTGATATAATGTCCGATTAGCACTGGGTGTTTATGTGGCCGAGGAGATACGGCGAACTCGATTTGTGGGTGAGAGGAAGCGAATTTAGATAATTGGGATTTGATGAACGAGCTTCATGAAATATATGGTTAGACTTATTCTTTATGAAGTGTATGGGTTGAGTGGCTTTGTTTCCTTACTTCATTCCCCGCGAGCTTCCGGAATAGTCGCAGTAGTGGACATCGATCTTCCTACATTGTAAGATGAAGGCGCCGATGCCATTCTGATATTGAAGTTTTTGTCAGTCCATTTCTATAACCTGACGATGCGACAAAACTTTTAAATGCGTGATTTGTGGATTACCTGTCCAACGGACACCTTCTCCAATGCCCTGATTGTCATTCTGCTGCGCCAACCTATCAATGATTTGGTGAAGATATCCGGCAGTGAATCTTTTTCGAAAAGTAGAAGAACCAAATGTTCAATGTTGCAACTGGTCGGTTATAAACCGGTTAAATCATGCATGTAATATGCATATGTACCTACCTAGGTAGTTGCGTACTAGGTAGGCACTACTAGGTACGTACTTAGCGGTACCCGCATTAATGGTAGCGAAGTATCCAGGTACTTATGGGTCAAATCCATAATTGTATTGGAGCAGGAGCATCCAAGGAAAGCTTTCAAGCAATTTCCTCGACTCTCTTCTTCTCCCAAACACCCCAAAATTGAAATCCGACGCGAAACATCATCGCCTACCTTTTCTTTCATCTACCTATTTACCTAATCCATCGAATGAATATTTCCTCGACGACCTCGTTTACCTTCGAGTCATTCTTTGTTTCGCCGTTAATCTCACACCCACCCTTCCCAATTTTTATTTTTTTCCCTTTCCATTCTTGTAACTAAACCCTTCAGCATCCATTCTACAGGATAAATACGCGACAATGACGGACAAGCTACCTCCCAATCTCCTCGCACTCTTCGCGCCGCGACCACCTTTGCGATGGGTACCTGCGCCCGACTTCCCACCGGAGCAGCGAAAAACCCACGCGATCACCGGTCTTTCTGAATATCTTCCTGCTCTTGTTGCCTATAAGGACAAGGATGGATATCGACCTACAGAGAGCTGGCTTCAGATGCGCGACAGGAAAAAGCTAGAGAAGAAGACGCAACAAGAGAAAATATCAACCGAGGGACCGGTGAACTGTTAGTCATCTACCTATCTCCATTACCTCGTCAACTTTCGTCTACTTATCATTAAAACAATGGTGTCATTAATATTTGATTAACAGATAAACCTAACGACGATCCTAACATTCGCGGCGATCCTTTCAAGACCTTGATAGTCGCCCGTCTTAGTTACGATGCTAATGAGCATGACCTCGAGAAAGAGTTTGGCCGCTTCGGTCCTGTCGAACGCGTACGTGTGGTACTTAAGATTCTGCCGTGTAGCAGTCCGCGCTGATGGTTATCTAGATTCGTATCATTACTGATACACATGCGAACGAAAAGCCAAACAAGAAGAAGAAGCCCCACCGAGGATATGCTTTTGTTGTTTTTGAACGTGAGAAAGACATGAGAGGTAATGCTGCCATTGATTTTCCCTTAGATTATCCATCTCGAACCCTTAGGATCCGCTTCGCCCATGTCTCTCACACGAGATCTGGCCCTCAAGCATGCTGATCTCTTCTCTTTCCTCTCCCTTTTTTCTATTCTGTCTCCCCTTTGCTGTCGAGATGAGGTATGAAATAATTGGTAAGGCTTTACTGACAAACGCGCGTTGATGCGCACGTGTGACTAGCTGCGCTGGATGGTTGCGACGGAATCCGCATTAGGGACCGCCGAATCAAGGTTGATGTTGAAAGAGGCCGAACGGTTAAAGGCTGGAAACCTCGTCGATTTGGTGGTGGTCTAGGTGGTCGAGGATACTCTAAAGCCGCGCCTCCCCAGCCTAGAGGGCCCGGGTTTGGAGGCGGCTTCGGCGGCCGTGACTTCCGCGGAGGTTTTCAAGGACGTGGAAGAGGAGGCTTTATGGGTGGTCGCGATCGCGGCTTTCGAGGAGGAGGCGCCGGTGGCGACTTCGGTTCTGGCCGCGATCGTGGTTTTGGTCCTCAGAACGGTTACAACCCGCCGCCAAATGCCCCGGCCGGTCCCAATTGGGTTGGTCGTCGTGGCTTTGGTGGAGGGGACCGTGATCGCAATGGACCAGGGGGTGGGTATGACTCGCGGAACGGCAGTCGCTCATATGATGATAGATCAGGCGGACATCGCGACGGAGGCAGATTCGGTGATCGCGATCGTCGGAGCGGCGCCAACTTCGAGCCGGTTCGTGGCGGACGAGAGCATCGGGATTTCGACAGGTCGAGAGAGGACGAGAGTCGAAAACGGGGCTACGAAGGCAGCTACGAAGACCCGCGAAAACTGCGACGATACTAAACCGACCTTCTTATCGAGACAAGAGTAGCTTTGTCTTGGTGGGTATCTCCTGTCTTCCGTACTTCTGCACATACGTCACTACCTTGACTTTTCCTTGTACCTTTTGACACCAAGGGTAAGCAAGGGTAAGATCGTTTTGAAAGCTACCGGATGAACGACAGCTACTCTCAAACTACCTGGCGATCTATTATAAGGTAAACGGGATACCAAAAACTCGAGCAGCCTTGACAAGCTCGGAAACTACCTTTCCCCCTCCCCTTTAGCTCAGTCTTATCTGACGTTTAATGCCCATTTATCATCCGGATCGCCAATAGCCAGCCCCTGCTTTGCTATCAGCTTTGGAGAGGTAACGCTGCTCTCTTTTCCTTAACGCCCTCACATGTACTCTATAATGACCGTAGGGAATAATCGCGAGGTCTAGTCCAGTCGCGCGCAATAAAAGGCGAATATTTTGTTTTTTCCCAGGTAAGGTCGGAGGTAAGAGATTACGAGAAAAAGCCTACTGACCGGGATATTTTGTAAAAGGGAGAGGCATCGGGTGAACAGAAGCAATGAGTTAATGAGCTTTAACATGTAGTGCAGCAGAAGATAGTACTTGCTTGATCTATTCTCAAGCAGTGATGAATTGTAAAGTAGTCGTGGGACAGAAGCTAAATGCCACGGCCATCTTGGGTGGGCAATCCCACCTAATTTTCTGCCTATAGGGCGTTTACATGCAGTACCCTCATGAAATAGTGAAACTCCAATCATATACCAGCCCTTCATTTTACCTCTACCGAACGCCAGCAACCAATGGTATCGCCGTAAATGCATACATACAACTTATATACGGGTGAGGGAAATAGCACAAGGGGGGGCAATGGCGACCACAGTACGCCCCCTTCTCAATCGCTTCCTTCGTTATCCTCAACACCGTCCATGGCCTCTGGATCTACCGGGGTGACGTTGGTGGCGGCGGCACTCCAGTAAGCGAGGACCTTGATCTTGAATTCGCTCAAGCAAACACTGAACAACTTGAGCAGCCTCGTCTGCCGCGAGTCCAGGACGTCGCCCTCACGGCAAACTACGTATCCCCCGGACTCCTGGGGACCCTCGGGGCCCTCTTCGAGGACGACGCGACCCTTGACCATACGCACGGGAACGCCGAGGCGGCGCAGTTCTGGCTCGAGCGTGTGGCCGATGGGCACGTCGTATTCGACGGGGACCTCGCCGCCGGTGGCGTAGAGGGTGCCGTAGGGAACGACGAAGTCGCGCGGGGCCGTGGCTCCCGCGCGGGCAAAGTCGACCTTGTCCTGGGATAGGGTTTCCAAATACGGCATCAGCTGATCAGGCGTGCGGTTTGTGAATATCAAGCCGACCGTGCCGCGGAGGTAGGGAGTCAGGTGGTAGATGTTGTCTGCGTAACTATCCTCGGGACTATGGCCTAGGGCGCGCGCCATAAGCTTGGTCTTGCCGAAAAAGAGTCTTGAGGATGTTAGTTAGGATATGGGATAATACATATACATATATAGATATATATGTATAGAGAAGGGGAAAGGGTAGGCATAGGGAAATACATACCGGCTATCGGATAATTCTTGCCTTACATGCTTGAGATAGGTGTTACGCATGTTATCGACGCTGAAGACGAAGCAGTACTGGTACTCGGGAATGCATTTTCGTATGTTCTCGAATAGACGGTCTTTATCCTCGCGCGTCTTCTTGTTCACCTGCGTCATGTGAACGACTTTGGATCGTTTGGATTTCGGCATTTTAAATCGAGTTTGCTGTTTGTCTGGATTGGTAAATGAGGTGTATGTAGTAGGGTATGTAGGTAGTTGTGGTGCTGTAGGGACTTGGATATGGGCGATTCTATGTGATCTTTTTTTTTCCCTTTCTTCAGATAAAAGATTAAAATTCTAATCGATTAACATATAGTCTTGGCATCCCCCGCCAGAGCTTGGGTCAAGGGTCTATCTTAGTACATTAGGTTTGAATTCCAGCCAATCAAACATCAAGGAAGAAGTGATTCCGGATTCGAGGAAAACCCGAGTGGTTGTTATCGATAATGAGGCAGGATAACGTTACCACTTTAAGTTATGACTTATGAAGCTTTAGAAAGTCAATCTCACACTCACAATTGAACCTGGGAAGTTTTCTAAGCGATTGACCTCTCTCTTAATCTCTATCCTTTGTCGGAATCTCCTTCGCCTCTCTATTCTAACCTAGCTTTCCCCCCTAAAACTTCCCAAAAGATGGACGGGTATGTCTGCTTCAATCTGGGACAGCCCTTGACCAGACAAAATCTAAGACGGAATTAAACTGACCCAAACCTATATAGATTAACGGCGGCCGAGACGCGCGAACTTGAACAGCGTATGCAAAAGCAGCAGATGAAGGTCTTCTTTGGTGTATGTCATGCCAATTTCTCTCTTTACGCCGACCCGAAACATCACGCGACTAAGCAGCAAGTCTACCTATCCCTAAACAACCTACTAACGAAATATCGATAGCTCTTCAGCAATTTGGTTGACCACTGCTTTATGTCATGCGTTGACGACTTCACCACAAAATCGCTTACGGGTCGCGAGTCCGGGTGTGTCACACGTTGCGTCCAGAAGCACATGGCCTTGTCCCAGCGCCTTAGCGAACGCTTCCAAGAATACAATGCTCAAATGACTCTGCAACAACAGCAACAAGGCGGATTCCGATAGATAAGCGATCGCTAGGTGGATATCTCTCCCTTTCAGTGGTGGCTGTATCCATGGATGGTATGCGCGCGGAGGTCTAGGTGCTGAATAGACAACATGATGAGTCGGCATCAACTATGTGTATATGTGAAAAGGCAGGAAACCCCACGATAGGCGCAAGGTGAAGGCGCTTTCAGCAGTAAACGCTCGAGTGCTATGTTGCTAACGGATATGGATTGAAGGTTATAGAACATAGCCTCGCTGTAACACTAGGAGCTCTCGAGGGACCATCTGGATCTCGGGGTTAAAAAAAAAGGGGTGTGGGAATGACCCGAAACTGAACCGCGAATACTACCATTTCAACTCTTTGCACGAGCATTGTTATTTTGTAACGCCATATAGCCTTGCGGCATTTGATCTAAGCCCATTATGTCACCGTAAAATTATCTGATGAGACATGATGATCACATTGTAAGTCCTGTAAAGTAAAGCGTGGATTCGCTTATGGTGATTGAAAATCATTATTCAGGGACCGATAAGTATCATTGCCTGCCCATATCCTGACCCAGTACTCATTCCAAACCTTCGCTGAGTACAAGTCGTACGAGTTCCAACTGCTCGATTACCTTCTCCTCAAGTTTGTTCTCCAGGCCCTTAGCCCGGTTTCTGTCAGAGGGTGGCATACTTCTCCATTCGGCCTCCCGCGGTCCCAACGTTACCAGCCTCTCTCTCAGAAGCTTACGACGGTCTATCCAGAACTCGACACTCTCCATTAACCCTGCCGAGTCCCATTCAACAGCAGGAACGTCCCTTGCATTATTAGAGCGCAAGGCTCCCAGAACGCGTGTCATGAGAGCCAGCGAATGTATCTCGGATACCGATAAAAGTGTTATGTAATCGCGGTCGTTGCGATCCCGCCTTCGACTATCATCCGGTGGCTCGAACCGGTCAACGCTGGACTGCATAAGGTTTGGAAATTGGTTGAGCACGTACGCGACTTCCGGGGCGATCGTAGAGTCCAAAGCTGTCAGGATATTGAGGAGTAAAGGAACGATGCCTTTAGCCCATATGCTGTAGCAGCGCTGAAGCCCGACGGAGTCCGCAAAGGGACTGACGTTTGATCGGCGTAAGTAGGTCGCCAAGTTAGCCGACGTGATGTGGTTAAGCAGGCCATCACAGGCTAGTTGTTCTGCCACAGACGGCAACGCGGACAGCTCTAAGAGGAAAAGGAGTGACAATTCACCATATATAGGATCGCCATGGTCGGCTAATTTGTCCGCCCACGAATATAGTGAGACCGCGGCTTGTACGGCTTCATGAGCAGCCAGGATATTCAGTATCTGCGTTTGATTCTGATCCATCCCCGGGAGGCATAGGCAAGCTTGCAGAATTGCATTTATAAGGGCGATATCGCTCGGCAAGATAGAGGGCTGCGAGTCGTGGACTAAAGAAACCAAGGTTCGAAACCCTTTGGCAACGACGATATCAAATATGTGCAATACGGTCTGGAAAGTTGCGGCGACAGACAAGCCATTCCCTAGCTTATTGGGGTCTGCACTTGTCAGTGTTCGGACCTGGGCTCGCAATGTAACGTAAAGGAGTTTGAGGAGTGTTCGATGAAGCGAGATGTTCTCCGGTGAATACGGATCCTGAACACTGCTGACTGTTGCCCATATAGCTGTTAAGAGCTGAGCAATGTCACCATGAGATGGAGCACTGTCGGCGACTCTCTGTACCAACATGAGCGCCAAATTGACTCGCGATTCAGCAAGCCGCTCAAAGACTTGGTCGTGGCTCTGCGTGTCCTCGTTCGCTTCTAAACACTGCTGAGAAACTTGTAAGGAATGCTTCTTGAGGGTGTCGTTACTCGGCAGGCAGGTGCTCAGTTCAAGTAGGAGGAATTCCCAGGCGTGGTATAGAGACTATCAATATGTTAGCTCTCACTCGGCCCAAATTAGAAGTCTAAGAAACTTACGATTTGAGCATCGACCAGTGATAGGTTAACGTTGGCCTTCTCCATCTCACTTCTGAACCCGTTGTTACGAGGGCCTATCCAGCCCGAATCAAACCCAAGCATACTATCTGCAAACCCTATAGCGTAGTAGAAGTCAACACCTAGAGACCGAGGTTCAAGCAAAGTTCGCTTGAAATTATCGAGGCTGCAACCGATGTACTGGTTGCTAAAGTTCCGAGAGAAATTGACGTGTAGCCCCCTGTTATAGCCAGAAACTGCCACGCCGTCTCGTAGATAGTAATCCAAATCTTGTGTCAGCTCGTTTGCAAAGGTGCTGGCTTGCCCTATCTGCCGAAGATGAAAGAGCTGCATGGCAAAAATTTCGGCAATGTATGCAGCGATGCGGGCATCGTTGCAGGCTTGCAATGCATTGGTTTTAGAGGTAACGGAGGAAGGCTTCAACTCGCGGACGAAGCTCCGGAGCTCAGCTAGAAACCCGGTATTCTTCTGCAAAGTGAAGATGGTCCATGGCCAGAAGTTTTGGGCTGATGTAATGAAATCTAATATCGAGAGTGCCTCGGACTCCTCAATCTTAGATATAGACACAAGTCGCTCGAGAGCGGAAGCGAGAACCGAGCTAGAAGATGGCTCTGTCGGTTTATTGTTCCCATTCTTGGCATCACGAGGAGTCTTCCCTGTGAGAAGGCAGTTTGCCATCCACTGTTGTCTGTTTCTAACAATGGTGGAGAAGAATCGCCATATCGTGTTAACTTCCTTAGATTGATTGAACGGCCTGTCTAATGTAGATAGGAGTTGCAAGAATGAACGTGATGTTTGCGGACCAAGGTATCCAAGCAGTGAGGGAGGCTCCCCGGTGCTCTTGCCGGCGCTGATCACCAATGCTTCTAGAAGCTCAATAGCTGGACCTTTGAAGGCGTCGTGGCATGCGCAAACACGAGCAACAAATGGCGTTACCTTAAACAGCTGGTGCTCGACTGTAGTCGAAGGCTGGTCGAAATAGTTTGCTATTCTTACCAAACTTCTGGCAAGCCCAAGCACGGCCTCGGTTTGGGCACGGAAAATTTCTGTCTTGTTGGCGTACACTGTACAACCAAAAGGTTGCGTTGCAGTTACTAGTGTTACAAGAAGCGGTTGGATACGGAGACTACCCGCCGACGGCGCCAGAAAGCTGTCAACGACATACTTGGCTGCGGGTTCCAGAGCCGACATCAAAAACGTTCTTGCTTTTATATCATCCATGTTGAATGTATAAAAGATGACTTTATCCATGATAGGTACCACGTCTCGCACGAGAATCATTCGGTCAAGATGAGAGGAAAACCTCCACGTTGACGAATTTTCTAGCACATCCATAGCTGCACGGGTAATCGCTAGGGAGATCTGGGTGACTATCTTGTCCGAAACACCAAGCCAGATGTCGTGGCTTTGCTTTTGTCGGCCATTCGTCTTCACACAAGTTTTCCGCCGTACCGAGCTGCTCATAGCACTGTCGATGAGGCTAGAAAAGAGGCGCACAGAGGACACGAGTAATTCAAACCGAACGCCCGATAAGTCGAGATTCCCAACCAGCCTTGCTAGCCGGCCTCCCTGGCCTTGATTACCAAGAATGGCACACCGCGACATATATGACCAGACTCTGCCTGGGCATATCGGTAGAACAGCGTGTAAAAATTGTAGACAGGCTACAAGCGCAGTCAGGCTCTCATCGTCTGGGTCACGGTCCAGAAGGATGTCCAGAGTATCACAAACGACTGATATAATGTCTTTGGTTCGCGATAGTGCTCGACTAGCTTCGCCCACGATAACCAACGCCGACTCTGATATCTCGGAAGCCTTTTCTTCCGAGTTGGTAGCCCTGAGACATTCCATGCGTATTAATGTCGCGAGCAGCGATATCACCTCTGCTGATTCGTCCATGCCTAGCGGTTCAAGGATCATATTATACTTCTTCGCGGTCAGATTGGCATCGAGTCTTTTCCCAAGTAGGGCCAACGCGGAGTGCTCGTATTCCACTTGCACAATCTTCCCTTCGTCTACGATGAAGCGACCATACGTGCCCGCAGGTATGATAAATGGCTCCTCTTCTGTTGTTATTTGCCTCCGATTTAGAATTGGCGAGACAAGAGGGAAGTCTTCAAAAAAGCGAATAGCGTTAGAATTGTCTTCCTCATCGGTGAGCTGATATTGATTGAAATCTTCTGGTAAGACAAATGTGAGGGTGGGTGTTTTTTGCAACAACCTGAAAATAAGGTCATGGGAACCCTCTTCCGTAAGGTGGGGAGAACAATAAAGAGTCTTGCATAAGGTGAGGAAAGGCATGAACTCGTACGGAAAGCGATTCAACGCCATGTGAAAATAGCTTTCAAGAATCGTTTCGTCGTGCAAGGCCAAGTTGCGTATATCGTGCTCCGGAGGATGGTTGCCTTGTTGTCCGAGATCCCAGTAGCCTTGACCACCAGACAGAACCGCCAGCAGGGCAGAGACCGGTTCAGCCTTGTATCCCACAAAAGGATAGGTGACCTTGAGTAAGTCTAGGAACGCGGCCCTCATACGCGAGCCAATCGAAGTAGGAAATATAGCGCCATTAGATGCGCCGAGATATGATGACATTACGGCAATAACATCGTAGGCGTGTCCTTTATCTATAACCACCTTTGCGAGTATTTCGATTCTTTTCAAGTCGCGATCGAAGTTCTTATTTATAAGAAAATCGTCGTATCTTCGTTTATCAATAGTGGTGATGCTTCCAGCGGAGTTTCTTCTGCCTGCCGTCGGGATCATCTGCGTCGCCGAATCGTAATTTTCGACCGCTTTCTCATTCTGGATAGCGTCACGTCTCTCAGCCCGTTCTTGGTAAGATGAGAACATAGCATGCACTACTGGGACCCAAGCGAATAGCACAGGAATGGCGTAGGATAGGCCTAAGCTGACCGCGTTGTCTAGGGCGTCATGGATGGTTTCGAGGACATTCGAAGAGGCGAGGTATTCGTCATCTGTATTCAAGTCTATCTCTCCCTCGAAGAACGCCATCATCCTCGGCAGGTTCAGGATAGATAGAGAGATAACGCATGTGAGGCACTGCAACGGAATCATTAGTTCCGATATGTTATCTGGGAACTAAATATAAAATATAATATTAGCAAGGTTAAGCGGTTTGACGATTAATACATCGGATCAGCTTACCGCTTGAGCTTGGTCCGTGAAGCCAAAAGCACCAACTAATGAAAACCATTGTTGTGCTACTTGAGCAGACACGAAGACGTCGCTTGACAAATCCAGCAGCTGAAAGACGACAACCATGCGGTGAAGAGCCTCGGTAAGCCAAGTTTGAATCCACCGCCCAGCGAGCTCGTCTGTCAGAAAGCCTTTATCCTCTACCATCGTGTCAATAGCAGCTTGCGAGCGCGATATAGAGTCTGGTATTAGGTTCAAGTATTGGGTCACGAGCGCGTGGAAGGTTTTGGTTGGCGTATCGGCAGGGGATTTTTGCGGCTGCTTAGGAGACATGCCGTATGCCTCCAGATAGGATTTTCGTATCATCCTCGACGCATCAGTTGTAGGGGAGGCAGGGAGGTGCTCCTGCAACATCAAGGTGAATATATAGTCATTTGTAGCAGCATAGTAGCGGCATTCATCGAGGTAAGTCTCGAATATGCGCTGCTTCCTACTCTCGGCTTTCTCAAAGTTTGCGTGTATTTCATCCGCGTCGAGGGTACTCCCGATATTGAATCCGGGGAGAATGTTAGTTGTTTGCGCATTCGCGGCGCCAGCGGCTTCTCGTAGATTTGCGACATCTTGATTTGAAATAGGACCCAGCAATTGATTCTGAGGACGTGACTGGAATTCGATGATGACTGTTCGAAGAGCCGCGATCTCGTTTATACGGGCATTCTTGCTCAACCAGAGGGCATCTTCTTTTATGACGTTGATGTCGTACTTCTCGTTCGAGGTAGGGGTGACTTGAATAGCAGCGGTCTTCTTAACAAAACTTGCATGGTGAGGACTCTTGTCGCTCGGAGGATCGAAGGCAGAGCCGGGTTTAGTGAAGAAGGATTGAACTAGGGGGTCGGTGAGGTAATCAACGACAGCACGGCTACTCTGTCGATGACCAGACGGGTCTGTCAATGCTGAAGCTATAATCTTCCATGATCTAAGGTGAGCAAGAAGGATGGTTGGTTAGCTATGGTATTCCTAGGATAGCTTGGCAAGGTATCCTCAATTATAGCTTCTATAGCTTCTATAGAAGCTATAGCTATTATAACCTTGTAGACCTGGGGCACTTACAGAATGACATTTTCGCCCTTCAGACATGGTTCCAATGGAGGCAAGTAGATATCATCAGAAAGTGATTCTGCCATAGCTGCAGCTATCAGCAGGCAGTGCGCAGTTGATTGTGCATCGAATTCATGTGTCCATGTGAAGTGGTATAGAAAATGTGACGAGATTGAAGAGGTTGTTAGCTTTTGCTTGCGACGCGCTTCGGAGGAATGTTGAAAACCGCGAATCTACAACGTTCCAAAATTGTTCTTAGGTTGTTAGGTCGTTTAAGCTTAACTAAATCTTTCCATGCTAAGTGCCTGATAAGAATAAGAAAATAAAAAATAAAAGAGCTGGAGCTCAACTGCAGGTACCTAGTTTAGATCTAACCAATTAGAGCTTAGCTCACAGTTTCGTACAAGTACCTACTAGGTACCAAAAGATATGCATAACTTATCGATATGGATTTAGCCCCAGCTATACACGGCACAAGGGGCATCTAGTACCTATGTAAATACTTGGGTGACTCCGATTCCCGGCAATAGCGAAATATTGTCATAGCCGTGTAACTATTACTAACTTCGAACTAGGTACATAGAGAAAAAAACATTAAAAGTAGGGAGGAGCACTTGAAGCGCCTGAGGTCAATGGAAGAGTAAGATTATCACCATCAACTGCATGATTTGGTGTTTCCATTCTAAACCCACATATTGCTTTATCAGATCGTCCCATCACCCTTTGATTGATTGAAGTGTATCCTCGCTTACTGATTTTACAAAGTTGAGAGATCTATATTCTCTATCTCGACTAGTAAAGGATCATCTATAAGAGTCATCTAACATCTGTCATCTATCCACTTACCTGAAGCATAAAAGGGGACCAAGGCAAAAATAAAAAAGGGGGTAAATTTTTTTTACAAGAGGAGAGAAGTAAAAAGATACAAAAAATATGGCTTCATCTTTGGACATAATTGATCACTCTCCTCATCATCCCGATCCTTCACCTCCCGTCCCTACGGCCTCAAATCTGATACTCATAGACAACTACGATTCATTCACCTGGAATGTATATCAATATCTCGTCCTTGAAGGCGCAACAGTTACAGTATATCGAAACGATCAGATCACCCTCGAACAATTGATCGCCAAAAATCCCACTCAGCTCGTCGTCAGCCCCGGCCCCGGTCATCCTATAAGTGACTCCGGCATAAGTCGGGATGCCATCAGACACTTTGCTGGAAAGATACCTATATTCGGTGTCTGCATGGGCCAGTAAGTTGAAACTTCTATCCTTGGCTGTCTTCATGTAGTATGCTTACTGCTTGACCCAATCGTGTATAGACAATGCATTTTCGACGTATATGGCGGCGACGTAAGGTTTGCCGGGGAGATCCTTCATGGCAAGACTTCGCCATTAGCCCATGACTCTAAAGGAGTCTATGCAGGCATGGCTCAAGGCCTTCCCGTCACTAGGTATCATTCGCTTGCAGGCACCCACGTCACTCTTCCAGAATGCCTAGAGGTAACCTCTTGGATACCTAAAGATGACGGGTCAAAGGGCGTCATTATGGGCGTGCGGCACAAGGAATACACTGTTGAGGGTGTTCAGTTTCACCCAGAGAGTATCCTATCTGCTGATGGGCGGATGATGATCAAGAACTTCCTGCATATGCAAGGGGGAACTTGGGCCGAAAGCGAACGACTACATAAGAAGGCACAGGCAGATAGCATCGCCAAGAACACTGTCGGCAAGGCATCTCTACCATCAAATCCAAAGAAGAACAATATTTTACAGAAAATATACGCTCGACGAAAGGAAGCAGTGGCTGCCCAAAAAGTGATTCCTTCGCTACGCCCACGAGATCTCGAAGCCGCCTATGAGCTCAACACCGCACCTCCCCAAATTCCCTTTGTGGACCGGATACGCCAGAGTCCGTTCGACGTCTCGCTCATGGCTGAGATTAAACGAGGTTCGCCCTCGAAAGGAATTTTCGCCTTAGACATCGACGCACCTTCGCAGGCAAAGAAATATGCTCTCGCCGGGGCCAGTGTTATATCCGTTCTCACCGAGCCAGATTGGTTTAAAGGCAGCATCGAGGATCTTCGCGCCGTGAGGCAAGTATTAGAGGGCATGCCAAACAGACCGGCGGTACTCCGGAAGGAATTCATATTCGAAGAGTATCAGATTCTAGAAGCGCGACTCGCCGGCGCTGATACAGTGCTTCTCATTGTAAAAATGCTGGACGTGGAATTGCTCACGCGCCTGTACAAGTACTCGCTATCTCTCGGCATGGAGCCCCTTGTCGAAGTACAGAATGCGGAAGAGATGGCGACCGCGGTTCAGCTTGGCTCCAAGGTTATCGGGGTCAACAACCGCAACCTTGAGTCATTCGAAGTCGACCTCAGCACCACCAGCAGGCTTCGTAGTTTAATTCCCAAGGAGACCATTATATGCGCGCTCAGCGGTATTAACACTTACGATGATGTTCTCGCCAACCATAAGGACGGTGTTAACGCTATCCTAGTAGGTGAGGCTATCATGCGTGCGCCTGACGCCTCGCAGTTCATCCAACAACTTTGCGCGGGCCAAACCTCTGCGCAAGAAAAACCCCAGCCCGAGCCCCTCCTCGTCAAGATTTGTGGTACTCGTTCGCCTGAGGCCGCGATCGCAGCCGCAGAGACGGGCGCAGACCTAATCGGCATGATCCTGGTGCCAGGTCGCAAGCGCACCGTTAGCGACGACGTCGCGAAAGCCATCTCCAAAGCAATCCACAGTTTCTCCCGCCCTACTCCCGCCCCTACGGCCGCTATCATCCCTAAAGGTGGTGCCAGCGACTTTTTCGCCTCGGCGCCCCTTAAGTTAACATCCCACAACCGCGCCCGCCCCCTTCTCGTCGGAGTATTCCAGAACCAACCGCTTGGCGAAATCCTCGAGTTGCAGAAGCGGTACGGCCTTGACATCGTTCAGCTACACGGGCGCGAGCCAGTCGAATGGGCGCGCGCCATCCCCGTTCCTGTGCTGCGGCGCTTTGCTCCAGGCGACCCGGGGATTGGCGTCCGGGGTTACCACGCCGTGCCCTTATTCGACTCCGGGTCCGGGTCAGGCCAGTTATTGGACGCGGTCGACGTAAAAGCGGCGTTGGAAAAGGATAAGGAACTACGAATTATCCTAGCTGGCGGTTTGGCTCCCGAGAATGTCGCCGGCGTGGTCAAGGCCGCGGGCGAGGACGGCGCTAGGATTTTAGGTGTTGATGTGAGCAGCGGCGTTGAGGGCACTGATGGTGAGCAGAGTCTGGAACGGATACGAGAGTTTGTAAAAACGGCGAAAGCCATTAGATAAGTCTTACAAATATCACAACAATAAAGCAAGAGGAACTTGTTATGATTGGAAAGCAACATCGTTAATGAAATGCACACTTCGCGTAACCTCGCCATGTCATGATTCTCAGTAAGGTGCCATTCCTGTTTGGACCCAGACAATGCCCGATCCCTAATTCCCGAATCACTGGTTTCCTTCAACATACGAACCACATACAATTCTGCACCGACAACTGCATCCCATGATTCATAACTGCAGACCCTTGTTGAAGTACTAGCTAGGAAGGATATATCGCGGTGAGACTACCTGATACTTTGCTCAAGGCCGCTCAAACCTGGAATCGATATCGACCCGTTGTTTTCTTCGTACGAGCATCTTCCAGCGTGGCCTTGAAATCTCGATAGAGCGACGCGACAATTTTTTGTTTACGCCAACCGTCGACGATTTTATTGGCCAGCTTGCGACGTTTCCCCTCTCTCATGCGTTCTCGCTCCTCAAGCTTGTTCGCATCCATCCAACCTTCTACTTGAAGCTGCTCTTCCACATATTCTTTCAGTGCATGTTTCCAGTGAATCAGGCTATGCGCAGTCCTAGCATTGGTGCAGCATACGATGCCCACATACCATTGCTTGGTCACAGGAGGTAGGGCCATTCCTTGAGAATCGATGGATTCGCTGCCGCTCGCATCACCCTCGCCATCTTCCGAGTCTGAGTTCGAATCCGAAGTCGACTCTGACTCGATGTCACCCAGCGTGTCCTTGTAATACGGATGGCCGGAGAAAGTGATAGTCTGGGTAGGCTGGTACTTGCTTCTACCGCAAGCTTCACAAACGTCGTGAGACCCTCTTTGGAGCGGGGTCATCTCATCGGCTATCATATTTGGTCTTGCCTTCAATGCTCTGTGAAACTCAGGCTTCCAGGCTGAGGAGGCGAATTTGGACGACGCAAGACCTTGGAACTCATCGTTGAGTTTGCGCCAGGCATTCGTGTACACTGGGTCGTTTCGATCGAAGGCGGGGTCGATTCGATTGTGAACGAGCCACTCGATGACATAAGGGAACTGTTCTTTGAGGGGTCTATGTGCTTGAGCTGTGAACTCAAGGGGGATACCGAGGTTAGCGGGAGCCCCCAAAGGAGCGTCGTCATCATCAACGACGAAATTGTCAAGGTCATCGTCTTCTTCATTCTCGCCCCCTTTTCGTTTGCCCTTTGTAGATTTCTCGACTTCTTTGGAGCTTGGACGAGCAGATGCTTCAACTTCCTTATCCGACTCTTCGTCATCAAATTCTTTGAGTGCGCCAAATTCTGCCTCTGGATCACTATCGTAAATACCACGTTTCTCTTCCTCGGAGTCTTCTGATGATGTGACCCTGTCGATCTTCTCCCCAGCTCGTCGGCGGCGGAGAAGTTCTATTTTCTTCTGTTTCTCTGTACGGTGACCTTTGGGGGGATGACGCTGAGTAGGGGAAGAATTTGATCTTGGGTTTTTAAGCCGGCTAGGGTTGGACTGAGAAGTCTTGCTCTTCTTAGCGGGCGAGGCAGCATCGTCACTCGAGTCTTCTAATTCAACAAGCTTGGGGCGTGAGCGCTTCCTTGTGCTAGGTGGTACGATAGGTTCGTCGTCGTCGTCATCGTCATCACCGCCGCCACCGCCACCATCGCTGATTACGACGGCATTCTCGCCTTTGAAGCCTTCTCGGAGAAGCATCAATGAAATTGATTGCGATGACTTTGGGGACGCATCGTCAGAGTCATCAGAGTCAGCATCAAAATCATCGCTGGAGTCGTTGCCGACGATATGACGTTTGAAGCCCCTATGTCTTGGCATAAAATTAGCATTGGGCAGATTTGCTGGCGAAGCCAGGCTTTGAGAAGGGCCTATTTAATCGTAAGCAGAATAATTATTAAAGTTCCTATAACAGAGGGCACCTTCTAGTCGTATCGTCCTCGTCAACCTAAGTATTGAAATGCCAATCTTCATATTTTGACGTATGATAGCAGAGAGGGAGGAGGGGGTGAGGGGCCGAGAAAGAAGGCAAACATACCTGGGCGGCTTGGGGTGGAAGCTGCTCGCTGTGGTGGTGCACGACCCGAGTGACCGCTTGCGGCTACACCCTTAGTGAAGCGTACGTTGGCAGGCGATGCTTTTCCCGGAGACTCAGAGGAACCAACGGGCTCAAAGGTGAGTCGAGTCTGCTGCTTCTTCTTGCGCGGCATGACTGACTCCAAAGACACAACGGGGGGGTTATGTAATGATGGACGATCAACGCGCTAAGTACCGAAGAAATTTATTCATCTGAGTACCTAAGACTAAAGTAGGTATTAGTGTCTTAGGTGTGAACGTGTATAACAAGAAAAATAAAGGAATTGCGACTAACGGCAATTTTAGGTTCGTTGCGTTAAATCCCCGAGAGTCTAATAAATTTTGGGTGAAAAGAATAAAGGACTGTCTTGGCTATTAAATCGATGCGGGGTTTGAAAAGAAATAGAAAATGACTCCGTAACCGACGTGTTTCGCGACGATACGAACTCGCCAGATTCATCAAAAGTAAGATAAGTACATCGTAGTTTATGAACCTTAAGGTAGGAACATATTTGACTATTCATCAACCGTGTATCTGCAGGGGTAGTTGCCAGAAGCCATGAATATATGGATACTTGTGGTGTGCGAAGTTTGTAGTTGTCTTCAGCCGTCATGGACGAATGACGCGTCAAGATAAGATCACTGTGCCGATGATTTCGCGAAGTCACATGACTTCCATTTAACGCACCTACCCAAGACCTAGGTACTAGTTACCTCCTTCCGTGGTTAGGACCTTAGGTATCAACCTCGGTATATACATATATTCGTAAACCTACATTCATATATATATATTTATATATATACGACTTCGGTCGTTGCAACGAGCATGATACTTATATTGCACCGTTACATGCTACGGCATTAAAGAGTCTAATCCGAAGGGGTGCATTATCAAGGATGAAGGCTGAATATGTGCATTTGAAATTGGATATTTAATCATTTAGCCCAAACACAGGTGGAAAAGGTAGCTCTACACTACGACCTTCCTACTACCACTTCTATTGGCAATATCAGAATTGTATTTTGGGAGGATCGGGTTTGTATTCATCGTGAAGTGTTTCGCAGGGGACAAAAATGCCGTGACTATGGGGGAATTGGTGCTTGATCCATCCGTAGACTATCTAATCGTCTCTTTTCTCTCTGTTCTCATCATCATTATCGTCCACCATTGCTCCGTAAAGTCCCTTATGAGAGCACATATTTCCAAATCTTTCGCCACGGGAGAGTGGCAGTGGTACGACGCATCCACTATGCTGGGGAGCACGATGACGTTTGTGATTCTAAGCCACCACGCCAATATAGGTGGTTTAACCCACCATTCAGGTCATGGGCGTCACCCATTACGAGGATGCGGTACTATATCAACAGGAGTCAGTAAGTGCTTGTTCAGAGAGAGGATTGACTCGTTGAAATCACGTCTCGGGAATGATTACCCCCGAACGAGCAAAAATGACGCTGAAAAGAGGGGGAGAGGGATTCTAAATATCACATACGGCTCCTCCTTCTTCTCCTCAGCCTTGGTCTCTTCTTCTTTACCCTCTTCTGCTTTAGCTTGGGCAAATTGAGCCTCGTTGTCTTTCTGGGCCTTGAGCCAGGCTTCTTTGAATTGTTGGGCATCTAGAGTAGGTCAATCATAATATCCGACGCAACGAGAAAAAGGGGTCGCGACTTACTCTCAGCATTGGCTACACGAACAGAGACGGTGATGGCCTCAGGCTCGCCCTCGCTGACATCAGCGCCCACGTTCCAAAGCCAAGCCCGGTCGCTGGTAGACATGGGTGCAATTGTCATGTCAGGGGTAACTACATAGCAAGTAGGAATTAGTTTCCGCTTATCGCTTTCGACGTGACGCAAAGGCTTTGAAGAACGTACTATAGTGGTTGGCGCAGACCTTGAGGGTCTTGTCTCGTCGCATGACCAAACGGATTTTGCCATTCTCCTTATGTTTCAACAGGCGAAGAGGGCCAGTACCACGTTCTTTCCATTCGCCTTTTCCTTCGGCGTCTTGGGTGAATTTGAACATCTTGCACCGCATGTTGAAAATCTCTTCCTCGGATTCTTCGTGGGTCACAGTCTTGATCTTCTCGGTGAGCTTGTGCACAGGCTCGAAGTGGACATCTTCTGACTCGGGGGCTTCTTCCTGTACAGATCAATTTTATCAGCGCTTGTCTCTTGTTATGACGATCGAGAAGAGGGAGAGTTGATTATGTATGAACGCACTTCGTCGTCACCCTTAGCGGCGGCAGCAGCCTCGCGCTGGGCCTTGGCGCTACCGGAGACATCGCCACGATCCTCATCTTCATCCTTCTTCTCCTTCTTTGCGCCGCCGCCAAACATGGAGAAGACCGACGAAGAGGTAAGAGGCTTGCCCTCGGTTGCCTCGGCGGGCTTGGGCTCGGTGTTCTCGGTGGAGCTCATGATGCGATACTGCTAGACGAGGATGTTAGAAGCAA
>QLPL01000009.1:1531292-2035061 GCA_003314315.1 Annulohypoxylon stygium
CCATGTACTTCACGGATTCGGTGGCCCGCACGATCTTCGCAAGGGACTACGACGTGGAAACAGGCGACGTGTCTGAGGAACGTGTTTTCTATAAACACGACGGACCGGGCGAGCCTGACGGCCACCGCGTCGATGTCGAGGGGAACCTGTGGCAGGCCGTGTACGGCGAGGGCCGCGTGCTCAAGATTTCTCCGCAGGGGAAAATGATAGGCGAGATTTCGCTGCCGACGAAGAACATCACGTGTGTTGAGTTCGTCGGAACGGAGCTATATATCACGACCGCGGGGATGGAGGAGGGTGAAGGTACGGAAGAGGAGGTTGAACTCAGCGGTGCTTTATTCAAGGTTGATGTTTTCGTGGAGGGATTGAAGCCTCACTTATTCAAGTTGAGCTAAGTCATCAACCTAAAGTCTTAGATGTTTGGACTATGCTATGATTACCTAGACTCATAAATTTAAGGCTGGGCTGCTGAAGGGGGTAGCGGAAATGAGCATTAGCCACTTGATATCTATGACGCACGAGGCTTTCTTGTGCGATCATACACGAAATATGCAACGCAAACGCAAACACCCCGAATCAATAGAACTTTAGGATATTTTACTTCATTGGTGGATTAAATCTTCTTCGGTCTCAGCGCATACATGCGCACCGGATATAAGTCATCGGGAAATCCATGCTGTAACTCCGTCCTAACTATGTTCAATCCCGCCTGCTCGAAGATTTGCCTAAATGTTTCGTCCTGTCTATGATAAGATGTCAAACAAACAGTTCACTAAAGCAAGATTAAGGGGTTCGAGGAAAAATGATAACTGACCTCGTAACACTGCTATCCAGCTCGTCAAATAAATCCTTCCCAGACGTACTCAAGTTCTCCTTAACCACGATCACCCCCCTCGTCTTCCCATCCTCACCCACACTCAGCGCAGCGCCACAACGCCTCAGATACGCGGCCAGCTGCAGGTCGGTCAGGTGGCCGACGCACCACTGGTTCCAGACCAGATCATACGTCACGCCTTCCTCGGGACGCCACTCCTCAAGCCCAACGTTATAAATTCGACCGATGCCCTCGTGGCCCTCAAGCGCGGCGGTAAACTTCGCGATCGGCTCGACGACGTCGACGATTTCCGCGACGTCGAGGAGCAGGCCTTGGGTTATGCGTCCGATCCTGCGACCAACACACACACACGTTTCTCGCTTAGCTATTTTTTCTTGCTTGCATATGTAATGGTGCGCGCGTCATCCACGCTCCTACCCGAATCATAGAGGGGTTGGGTACTGGGAGAATCCTTCTACTTGGAGAGGGGGGAGCGTGGGGGGTAAGGGCGCTTAGGTAGGTAGATCGGCGGTTTTTGGAGGAAGGAAGGGCAGGATTTTGGTGCTGGGAATAAAAATAGAATGACAGCTGCGAGCTGCATAGGTAGGGAGTGAAAAGGGGGTTGGAGGAGACGTAGGGATATGGAGACGACGGGGTGGAAATATGTGCATATGCAGGTTTGTATCTTGATTGTTGGATATGTTGGATATAAAAAGTAAATGACAAAGAGAGATAAATAGATCGTTGGACTTACCCAGCACCGCCCTCTATGGCCCTCTGTACGTTCTTGTGGCCCTTAGCTCGGCCGAGCCCGAGCTTCGCGAGGAAACTCCCCGATGTCCGGAGGTCGATGCGCGAGACGCCGGGGTAACCGCCCAGCATGCCGTTGACATCGGCGTCAATGCCGGACCAGTACCGGCGGCCATCATCGGCGCTGATAAGCGAGTCCGGGACTGCCGCGGATGGTTTTCCGGAACTCGACATCTCATGTCCCATTTTCCTTCCTCCTAATTATCTCTTCGGCTGTATCTCCTGCTTATCGCCTAAAGGATAAGAAGAGAAAGTATAGATTCGCGCACTCGTATATATATACCGAAACGAAACAAGCAAAGAAAAATTTACAATCAGTTTGTGTTATTGGCGATCCATGATGCGCTCTAAACAAATTGCCTCCGAATTGTTACTTTTTAGAATGATTGTGCAAATCTCAGAAAGCCAGTCCCCAAATCCGGATTTGATGTTCTCTGGGTTATCACGTGTTTGGCGCCCTATTTTTTATAGTGGGAACTCCCTAGCAAGCTAAGCACCGTACCCCTATACTTTGGAGATCTAGTGTAACCCTACCCCCTTGATACGCAACTACCTGACTCCAACTTTAACGTAGTAGTTCCTGACGTTTTCGATCCCGATTGCCTAATAGGGAATGTACCTCTGTAAATCTATAAGCATCGTCATCGGGTTGTTGGATAAGGCTGAAATACTCTTTGGGGAAAATGTCTTGCATACGGAATCCTATAAGTAGCTTAGGTAATTATCAAGTATAACTTCTATGTTCTACCTGTGAAGAGTGAGAAATTTCAGATCACTATAAATCCTTTTTTATAAATTCACGTCACTGCTATTGTAGTTATGTTGAATTAATTGTATAGATAGGTGGAAGCTAATTAAGTGATCGTGACATATATGCATTATCGTAGTAGGTATGAAAGTAGATGCTTGTATCCCTCGGTGAGGATATATTAGTATTAATAACTTGATACCTCAGTGCAAGTATCTAGTCACGGGGGTAATAGCCAGGGCCGTAGCGGTGGTGATACCAGTCGTAGTCTGGCCAGTATCCACCATCGCCTCTCTTGACCTTGCCCCAACCGTTACGGTACCCTCCGCCGTAACCGTTGTGGTATCCGCCATAGCCTCCACCGTAGCCGCCGCCGTAAGACTTCTCTTCAGCTTGCGGCTCCTCATCTCGGCGAGCCTTGACAAAATGTTAGCAGGAAAATCTTCGATCGCATAGTATGAAGAAGCACAGCATACCTTCGGGTGATAACCACCGTAGCCACCATAGACGTTGCCATAGCCTCCGTAACCGCCGTATCCGCCGTAGCCGTGGTGGCCGTACCAGTCCGCATTGGCCTCTGGTTCATCAGGTGTCTTCTTTTCATCGACATTCTATGTGAAGGTTAGGTAGTTGCTCTGATGCATTGAAGGGTGTGAAGACCAACATCAGACGCCTCACGCTTGTCGGCGGGTGCTACAGCGTCGGATGAAGCTGGAGCAGCTAGTACCCCTGGGGCAACTAGCAGAGCGGCTGCTAATAGAGATTTAACTTGCATCGTGTGAGGTGGTTGTGATATATTATGTAATACTCGGTGAATGTAGTGATTGCCAACTTCTTGATTTTATTATCATAAGTTGGATAAACAATATCTCATTGTATAAGAGGGAAACAAAAGCAAACGTCGAAAGCTGGGAGTGCGATAGGTATTCTTATAGCCTTTGCGATTCTGGGATAGAGGGCTATGTGGTGTAAGGCTCGGTTCTTCGCGTCTATGACTGATATTATTGAGTTTGTAATTGACGACAACGATATTCCATCACTGCGGCGTTATTGACATGAACCCGTTTAAGTCCGCGGCACCAATGCAGAAGCACAATTCCATTCGTGCCGTATGACGCGATCTAGATCTCAAGCTTGTCGACTTGATGATGGAATGAGTTCGACTGTAGAGACGGCACCTGGGAACGGTAGCCCGCGTCTGTGGGACCGGAAAATGGCCGCACACCCCTAATCCACATCCCTAATCTTGGAAGGAGTATTTGCCGTCATCCCAATAGGAAGGATAGAGGCAAAACATGGCAGAACACCAAGTCCAAGGTCGTGGGAAAATACACTTTCCCAGTTGGGACGTTCGATGTGGACGATTAATAATATGAGACGAGCTTCCGAAGTATCCGTCTCATATTAGAGTTGATTAGAGTTGTCCGTTGAAAGCGATGTGAAATCATCACTGTTCTGCCACGAGGAGAGACCCTGCGTCTGGGCGAACTCAAAATATTAATTGGGACGTTCGCTCGGCTGGATCTCAGGTCACATCCAGAGAGCTGGGCTCTTCATATACATGTCGTGACGTGGGTATGAGCCTCTCGAATAGAGAACCGATGGAGAGCGAACACACATGACTGCGAAAGTCAGCTTATAAAGCAGAAAATGGTCTAGACTTACCAGTCTCGAGTCTTCGAGAACCCTGGCAAAGGAAATATTTTGCGATTTAGTTCGAAACTTTGCTTGTTGTGCATCCATTCCCACTTCTTTCTTGCCTACGGAGATCTCTAGTCTTATTTTGAGCCAATCACGAAGCATTTGAATCATATTGAAGTTTAGGTCGGTATCTTATGAATTACAAAAGACTAGGTATGGTGAGCTCGCGTTGGTAAGCAGTGAATAATTGTAACCAGGGATCGCCTTTCGAATTGAGTCTATAAATCATTAATATTGCTTTTCGAGAACAAAATACGCCACAAGAGGGTATCAATCCTGGTTCGAGAACGAGAAACCTGACAGGCGCATCGTCCTAACACAGTTGAAAAATACGGCGTGAGCCAACAATGACGTCCGCACCAGAGATAAATCTTTTGCGCACCGGTATATCCGTCGAACCCCCAATTAGTCGCCAATTTTTGTCTTCCAAGTTGCATATCTATAGGTGTTCCGTCTATCGGATAGAGAATTATTGGTATCGGTCGTAAGAGGCTGGTTAGCCTATAGCACGTAGCCGTTGGCACTGACACAATTCCACTCGCGGACACCCATTCCCTCCTCGAGCTCCACGCACCACCACAGCACTTCCTTAGCTTTATCTGGCTGTCCACTGTCTTCGTGTGCCCTAGCTAAAGCAAACCATGCGTCCGAGTAATTCCAACCTGTGCCCAATTTGGTAAGACCGGACAACAATCCATAAGCTCTATCCCTAGCAGCGAGCCGGTCAACAAGAGGTAAAGAAACGGCTTTGTAAGGAAGCGGAAGTTCTTCCGCTGAAAGGCCGTTTGTTTCATGAAGAGGGGGTTCGGGGGTATCGGACTGTTGTGGGTTGCCTCCGAGTCCCAATGGTGTCGATGGTAATTCCGGGATGTTTCCTGTTTGATTAGAACTGGCCTTGGGTTTTTGAGGGCCAGAACTTGCTGGCATGAGATTCGTTGATTGTCCATCAGGCAGAATGATGCTAGGAATTGCAGCAGGTGGCAAAAGCGTTTCGTTATAGATGTCAAGAAGAATATTAGACAATCCAACAATAGCGGAAGGGTGGTCCGGATAATGCATTAAAGCTTCCTCGAAGTGATCTCTTGCAGTATCAAGCGCACTTTCCACAAGGGCAAGGTAACCCAACTACATCATGTTAGCAAGCATCGTCTGAGTGTGTGTATTTAACTTCATACCTCACTCTGGACATCACCCCAAAGTTCTTCGATGGATTTCTTTCCGCCCCAACCAGGATCCCGTAGAGTTACGGAACCGCTGGTATCTTTGGCAACTTCACTTTCCAGGCTGTCTACTAGATTGACTGCCTCATCGATTGCCCCCTTTGCGTCGGCGTACATCTTAGCGCGACGGTAAAACGTAGCAATCATTAGCCATACTTTAACAAGTACGTTCTGCCTCTGTCGTTTGACTTGTTCCTTAGCAAACTGCACCGTGGGTAGCGAGCTGGGTGCAGAAAGTGAATGGAGCCCTAGGCTATCGGAAGCAGATCCCCTCGTCGAAGAAGCAGAAGAATCAAATCTAAGGAGTCCACGACCCTTCGAAAAAGATTGCTGCCTAGCTACCTCACCTTTGCTGCTCCAGGTGAAGAAGTCTGCTCGTTCCTGTGGCGTTCCATCCGCTGCAGGGGTATAAAACTCTTCACCATCTACAGTAGATGGGGCATGAGATGCACTCGCAGTACTAGCACTTCGCTTTGGTTGTGCACTCGGTTCTCGTTTTCTCAAGCTGTTTCGTCTTCCCGAGTCACTCCGCCGAGAGCGAACACTTGATGATCTCCTAGATCGTCGCGATTCGCCAGCCTCGCCATTAACTTGTATGGTGGGGTTTGATGTGCCGGTAGTGGAAACGCTAACAGCCGTCTGGGTGGTTTGGGGTCTCTCCGGCACGATGGTGCCTCTGCCACTTTCTCCAGTGCCAACTCGGGCGAGGCCGCGAGGTGGGGTCTTCTCTGACCTGCTGCCGAATATACCACCACGCACAGTCCTAATTGTACCGGCTGAACTTTTGGGGACTTCCGTTGGTGCTTTTTGAGTTGTGGCTGGCGCTCTTGGTTGGGCGCCACTGAATAATCTCGCGTACAACACCAATAACTCATGGCTTGCATTAACGGCAACCTCCGGCCCCTCTAGTAGTTCTAGAAGAGCAAGTTGGGTCATCTTCACCTCAATCATCCCCTCTTTTTCGAGATCGTCCATTTCGTCGACGAGCCCCTTTGACTGGGCCTTTTCATCCCTAGCCTCCGCCTCGTTGAGATGCTCGCTTCGGAATGTGCCTTGCAAATTTTGGGAACCGAACAAAACAGTCGGGTCATCAAATTGTTCGAAAGCTCCCTCACAGGCTCTAGCAGCCATTATGAAATCTTGTCTGGCACTTAGAAGGAGGGCAAGGAGGTGCCACAAGGGTATCAGTGAGCGCTCTCGTAGGTACAATCCAGATTCAGCTTGTTCTACAGTTTTCTTATTGGACATAAGTGCCGCCTTCACAATATCAATGGCTGCAGCCAATTCTCTTTGCTCAGCCAATAGTAAGGCAAGAGTGAACAGGGTTCGGACATCCGTAGGATTCCCATTTTCCGGTGACAATGATTTTTGAAAGCTTCGAATGGCCTTTGATTGAGATTCTGTGCGTGCAGATGCATCAAAGGTTGTTCGGGACCATTGTGCTTGAGAGATACCAATTGCTTGCCACGATAAAGCATAGACCCGGGATGATATCCTAGGATGCAATATAACGCCGTTCCCATCCTCTTCATCTAGTGTAGTGATGTTGTCCTGAGAATTAGGAAGTGGTGCAGGCAATTTTTGCAACATCGCTTCTAATTCAATCCCCAAGTTATGAGCTTTTTCGGCGGCGTCCCTAAAGCCATATTTGCAGAGAGCAGTAATCGCCTGAGAAATAATTTCCAAGACGGTCGCATCGTCGTCAAGACTGGGTTCCGGATGACCGGTCTTATCGACTCGAGCCTTTCCCTTCTTGACTATTTCGAGGTAGGAGTCGAAAGCATGGAAAGCTAGATCAAATTCAGCAACCGAAAGATGAACTGTAAATAGGTATCGTAATATTGCCGTAGAGTGATATGTTTTAGTAGCCGCTCGGTAAAGAATATCCAATATTCCGCGACTGAGGCCTTCTTTACCACCAGGTCCGAGATCTTGCTCATGCCAATCACGCCCATTGAGGACACTCCAATTCTTCATCACAGCTGCAACAAAGTCTTCGATTTCCTGCCTCTGCTCTTCAGCTCGCGGAAAAGAGGTTTCGTGTAGTAGTAACCCTTCATAGGCTATTTCAACCTTTTTTAGCTCAGCTCGAAGCTGGTTGTAAGCTGAGGCTTCATTGGTGACATCCACGAAGCCCGTTGGAAAAGGCAAGTCTTGTTGTAGGATTCCTGAGATGGCAGCGTAATACTCGTTCCACACCCTCCTTCTCGGCACAGCCCCGCGAAAACCGTAGCCACCGACAAGAGCAGAGCCTTGGGCCTTAGAAACTTCCCAGTACTTTGCCCAGGAACGGAAGGGTGCCAATGAGTTAGGATCCTCAAGAGTTTTCTCGCCTTTTTCTAGGGCCTGCGACTGCAGCATACAGAATTCGGTCAAGAAAAGTTCGGCCCAGAAACGCAACTGCTTACGACCTTTCTCTCCTGACCATACATACGACAATGAAGCTAGTGCCGACTCGAAAACAGCAAGCGCAGCAACCCTCTCGTTATTCCTTGCGAGACAATTTGCTTTTAGATATGCAGCCTTGATAGAACATACTCTTGTCCATTCTGAGATGCCACTCGGCTGATCGATTTGGCCCAACTCGTTCTCTAGATTCTGTGGCAATCGGACAGAGGCCTCCGTATAATCGCCGACAGTCCAGTGAATCCATCCAACGCAGACTTGAGCTTGATATTTGTCTTCGGTAACTGATGCTTCGGCGTCGATCGCACCAAGTAATCTGGGCACTAATTGTGCAACATCCAGATCTTTCAAGGAGACGGCGGTGGCAGGTCTCGAGCCAGGTCGCTGCTTTTGAGAGGCTTTGATGATGGCATATTCGGTCTCGGCGGTCGTTGTGAGACCTGTAGATAGGATAGGATATTAGAAGTAGCTTTGGCAAACACGAAGTGGGTTAGATTCATACATAACCTGTCGGTGGCATGTTTTCGGACCTTTCGTACCAATTCTGGCACGTCATCCCATTTCCCATCACATCTTGCGTCTTCTAATCGAGCCAAATATTGAGCTACCTTGCTCGATCTCTATTGCATGTTGGATGAGCTTCGTGCCAACATGATACTATGTTAATAGGGGATACATACACTCATCCTGAGGATTGCTCTCCTAATACGAACCTACGAATCAACGGAGGTCTGAGCAATCGAGCTATTGATCAAATGAGGTCTCGAATCTCATCTCGGACGGGTGCGTTAATTGTTATAGAATTGTCAGCGATGTATGTCAAAGGGTTGAAACTTGAAAGTATATCTGAGTCCTAAGATTAGGTTATTTTAGAAGGAAACGATCCTATGCGTCGTCACTCCCGCCAAATAATAAAGTTCTTGGCGAAACAGGGGAAACTATGTCATGACCTCGCTAAAGACAATCTTCTTCACTTTATTTGCAAAATATGCATGAACAAGGTATAACAGCTGCAGGTCCTAGACAAACCATGGTAGATGCATAGACCCGCTGAAAAGTTAATCGATAATGAAAAGTTCATGAGGCCTTCACTCTGTTTCTCATTAAAATCTCTTTACTTTCAGAAAGCTTGGATTTTGACGTCGACGACTCATATCTAATTGCTCTAATCTCACATGGACTATATCTACTCATGTGGAACTTCGAAGGATAAATACACTGAATTGAACCTCGGATTTGATCTTTCATTTAATATCTGAAAAGACTTATATGAAGCCATTGGAATTGCAAACCAACCAATAAGCTTATAGCACGGGGCGATCATTGGTCTTAATATTCTCGGTCACCACCAATTGTTAAGGCAGGAGAGATCTAATTCAAACAGGAATATCGGAAATCTTAAGATATGGCATTCGCCTCTCTTCCGCCCGAGTTGCGCAGCCTTTGCCGAAGATTAACAGCAACCAAGGCAGAGCAACTTCCACCTCTACTACCTTCACTTCTCAAAGATTTATTGCGATGCCAGGAGCCTCTTTCAAAAGCCCAAGAAGCCAAGACTTCTGAGAACTCGTCTGAATCAGCGGTACTCGTACATAAGCTAAAGACTCAAATATCAACACTTCTGAATAGTAGAGCCACCCAAGGCCGCTTTGTCGGAGTTGCACTGGTAAAATGTGTGATAGAGACCGGTGGCTGGGAATGTCTTCGAACATCTGAGTTATGGGTCCGCGGAATATTGTCTATCCTTCAGGTAAGATCATTATCTTATGATACTCGTGGAAATTTCACTTACAAAAAGTAGAGAAAAGACCCTGCTGTCGTTAAGGACCTGTGTATTGTAACGCTAATTAAGATATACACCTTAATGCATGCGTATCCAACTTTGGTGCGAGAGATCGTTACACCTACCCTCCCTACGTTTGCGACAGCGTGCCTTCAAATTTTGAAGCTGCCTGCATCTAGTAAAGCTGCCAAGATACCAAATAGTCTTGTTGAGCACATCTTCGAGGCGCTCTCTACGATAATTCCGTTATATCCAACTACTTTACGCCAATTCTCATCTAAATTGAGGGCTGAGACACGGCCATACATTGCACCGACCATATCAGACGCCACAATCATCCCCTCATCTTTGCAGGCCAGTAGCCGACGCCTCGCCATTAAACTGCATATGACGGCTGTGAAAGGTGGAGACTCATCAGAATGGGCGAAGCATCTAGATAGACTCATTAAAACGTTCCATTCTACAGCTGACCAAGTCTTACGAGCTGTTCAAGAGAGTTGGGAGTCAACATCTGGTCATGTACCAGGTTCTATGCTTCAACAAGGAGACTTCGATAAGGAACCCCTAGGCGGTAGTACCGATCTAGACCAATTGCCACCATGGACTGGCGTATACGCGGGCAGCGAGAGGATCATTGCCTTACTGGATTTTATCGGAGAGTATCTTCGTTGCTATACGAAAACAGTCGTTACTATTCCGGTCAGTGCAATTGTTGATATTATTGCAAGAATATCTTCAATTTTACCACCAGGCCAAGGAGGAAACAGATCAACCTTGATTCAAATGAACCCCGCCATTGGTAGGGAAGAGAAGGATGAACTATGGACAGTATTTCCGGACATCCAACTTGCAGCAATAAAGTTGCAACACACCGTGGCACAACGACTAGGGAAGAATTTTATGTCAATAGCCCAGGAGTCACTTGAGCAGTTACTTGGAATGTTCGAATCAAGCTATCGTCTACCCGAAATTCGTACGGCAACTTTCCTCTTAACAAAAGACATACTCCAACTCTGCGGACCAACAATGGCAAAGCTTACTGTTGAGAGCTTGAGTCTCGTCATTAAAGCTTGTTGTCGGGATCTCCTAGGATTTGTAGGTCACCTCAAGCGTCCTAAACAAACAGCTTCTGCTAGCCAGGCAGGTCAAAAAGGCAAGACTATTAGCCAAAATGCTGACGCATTTCTCAGCAACAAAGCTGAAGATGAATCCATTTCAACTACCCTGAGCTCAGACCACATCTCCGCAGCAGTGGCGCTCTTGACCACTCTTTTCAGCCATGCGCCTCAGCAACATATCCCTTCCTCACTTCGAGCCCAAATGCTTAGAACGGCTATCTTATGTCAAAGCCGAGATGCACAATTAGCGAGCGTGCTGCATCCAGCACGAGACAAGAGCGGTAGAACACCACAAGTCATATTGCCCTACCTCATGCAGCAATTCCCTCGCGACGAAAGCGTGGAAATACTACGCTTCAACTTCCGACCTATGGCAACCGGATCTCGAAACGATTTTATGGATGTAGACGACGAGCCTATCAACGATGAACCTGTAGCTCAATCGTTAAGCAATGGTCTGTCAATCGACGGGCCGTTCGCATTTGGGTCCACGACTTCCTACGATATGCCAATCCACAAGCCCGCGGAGGCACCTAGGGATCCTTCGCCCGTGCGAGTCGTTGAAACCATAGCTAAAGCCCCTAATCCGTTCGTCCCCAAGCCAGCATCAGAGACGATCGCTAGGTCTGAGGAGGATCGGACTACAACTGTCCAATCACCGCCGACAATACCGCTCAAACGAAAGAACGAGGGCGAGGACATAGCTATTTCGAAACGAATTGAAGTCGATAGGTCAGCAACGAAGACACCGGCCCCCAGCGCTCCAGCGCCGGCCGCGCCTACTCATGCTACTCCTACGGCAAAAACCGATGCTCCTGAAGAAGACGACGAGGATAGCGATGACGAGAGCGTTCACCTAAACATGGACCTTGACTCGGATGACAATGATGAGGAGGAGGAGGAAGTCTAGGAGAGTAACGAATAGGAATTCGAACCGACCATTCGCGCGCGCGGCGTGGTACTCGGCAAATTGGCGGGGCCGCCGCCCTGTTGCGGATAAATAGATCACACATAGCCCCGTACCATGCTCGCATGTCAAGCGTCTAACGACGACAGGTAGTTGGAGAAAGGCGTGGCTGGGTGTTAATTATGCTGCCTTATCTTGCAGATGCAAGGCACGCAAGTTCGCTTCGATGTAGATATATATTGCACAAGAAGTTGACCGCGTAAGCTGTCATATATTGAAGTCCGTGGGGGTTTGGGGTTTTGTCGATATGTAAGGGGTCGTCACGCGAGCAGCTTGGAGGCGGGATGGAGTCGAGACTCCGTTGTATATTTCGAGATAGGCGCTTCCTTGGTGTTTTATGTGTCAATATATTACGTTAGCCATATTCTAACAATTTTGGATCGTGAGATATGAGATGTTCTGTGAGATACACCGTGTCTGAGTGAGGCGTGGGGGATTGGTTCTAGACCTAGGTCAGTCCGTAGATCGAACGAGAATGTCCATTGACTCGGAATCAGGGTGCATTCCGCGGTGTGATGCAAGACGGCCCGGACAGCCTTCAATATTTATATAGTATACTGTAGGCAGCATTACCCTGAAATCTACAATGACGGAAGAGGCTCCTATCAAATAAGATACTCCGCGAGCTTCCGCGGTAATTCAGTGTTCGACGTTCTACATATTAAGATATTTTAAGAAGGAATTTATCAATTGGGGGTATATAATCCGAACAAAATGTAACGTAAGGACGAGGTTGATCTAGACAGGCTCCACGAGGCTTCTAGAACAAGTTGAACAACATCTCCAGGAAAATGCAAATGCACCTAATGCTTTCGTACCCGTGCCTCCACATGGGTCTCCCCCGTATACGCGAACCGCAACCAACGCCGTTGACTCGATGCACAATGCAGCCACCCACCCCTTCATCCGGTCTACCGGTTCCCCCTTCCACCAAGCACGTGGCCCTACCGGTGTAGGTAGTTACTACCGACATAGGTCATACTAGTCCCTTAACCATGCTCGCCGCTTCTCTTCTTTCCTCGCCCTACGCTTCTCCTTAAATTGTTTAAGCTCGGCTTTCGTGGGTTTCTTTCCCGACCGTTCCGCCTTCAGGCTGCGGCCGTCGTGGGAATTGGCTGCGGCATCGACGTCGAAGAATGCATTCATTTGCCGTCGCGATTTCGCCTCATCGTTGTGTCGTTCGGTGCCTTGGTCCGAACCCTGCCATCGTCCCGTGAACCGATTGAATGTGCCCATAACCGCGTACGCTGCCGCCGGGTCTACCGCGCCATCTCCTTCGCTTCCATTTTGTTCCTCTGTCTTTGCATACCACGCATTTGGATCGTAATCGCCATGTATTGCTGGATTGTAGCCTCCAGCGGGCGGCTTCTCGTTCTTCGGAGGCTCGGGAGCGCTGGAGGCAGACGCGGAAGTGGCGGGTTGCGACGTCGAACTATTTGTTGCTAGCCTGGGGTTTTCCCAGGTAGTTTGGTTGGTAAATCGATTGTGAAAAAAATACGCTTGACTCGTCGCATCCCAATGGAAGTCCCAGCCATCATCTTCGGTTGCTGGTGGTGGTTCGTTGGGTAGCGGTGGAGCGGTAGACTCGGCGGCTGCAGAGTCAGCAGAATGGATAGGCGAAGCCTCGCCGGATTCTTGCGATTGAGGCGATTGAGGAGACTTCGATGAAGATTCTAGCGCGGTTCTATCCGCGTTGTCCATTGGTTTTTGTTCGACGGATTTCTCCTGATTGACATCTTGAGACTTCGGTTGAGAATTATCCGACAAGGATTTGTTGCGATCCTTGGGCTGATCAGCAGCCACTTCGGACGAACTAGGTGACGTAGGCTGCGCCGACATGATTTGCGACCAAAACCAGAGTAAATATTTAGAGCCTTTTGTCTATTGAAAAATGTTATTAGGAATCGCTACGACTGAGTCGATAAATGGGAGTCGAAAGGATACATTCTGACTGGAGTCACGGCTAATTCGGCTTTTTTATTAGGGGGTTACCGTTAATTGAATCGATTCTGAGACGAAGCCAAGTCTGAATTGTAATAGGAATGATGCATCGTAAAGCTCCTTACCAGCTGATGCGAGTTCTCTTTCTGGAATTCTGTTATCGGTTATCGGAACGGCAAATAATCGGGCTAATTGTCTCTATTGTCTTCTTTCCGTTGTACCCAAGCACTTGGTCCAGTCTTTCCCCAATGTCTTAAATTTCGGATTTATGTTCATCCCAAAGACCAGAGGAGATATCCCGGCTTTCACGTGCACGGACACCTGGTAAGTTGATCAGCGATCTACAGATCCGTCCCGACGTTCAGACTAAATTGGCTATTGAATGGAAAGTGTTACATTCAGAAGTTTAGTAGCAAGTCATAATTGATTGAGACACCTGCAGCAATATTACCAATAATACGTTTGATTTGTCTTTGTGTTGAGCTACGCGATTTTAAGTGTTGATGGGGTAATTACTGCCTTATTATGTCATCGATAAACTTAACGTTCAACATGGCCTGACAATTTATGTAAGGACTGATGTGTGGGATTTCTAACCTCTCATAACCCTAACCTCAACGAACCTTGAACTTATTAACGACTTTATATTTATGGTAACTGGGAGTCAAGTTGTCCCAAATCTGCGGCACGTCAGTTTGACAACCACCAACTAAGCTTAGCCCGGCGCTTCACTTCCGATCGAACGAGAATTCAGACTTCAGCTAACTATTTTAAGTCAATTCTGATCCCGGGTCATGGCTTCGGACTAATGCAAGGGTAGGTACTTAGGTACTTAAGGTTCTAAGTTTCGGCAGCCCTGGAGCCTTCAAGGTTGAACTTTCCGCATGCCGAACAAACTCATAGCTAACCTTGAGCCTTTAGTAAGAAGTTTACTCTTATTTCAACTGAGCAACCAACGCACATACATTTTTTGCGTGTATGTTTTCATGTTTTCTACTTTTCATCTTCAAAGCTCATGTACAAACGGACTTAAGCGAGGAGCTATCAAACGCCACGACACTCAGAAGTAACCGGTCAATTCACTCCCATTCGTTGACATGTGGCTTAAGATGGCGGTTCATTAATTCCCACATGTTGTACGACATGCATATATTGGCCCTCACATAAACGAGTTAGGCCTCCCGTTCCACCTTAGTACATCCAAGGCCTCTTGGCTTTGGCTCTCACAATGGCGAATTCGCTCAGGCAAGCTGTCAAGTGGTCGCGCTACACCTGTCGACAGAATGCTACAGTACATATGTAGCTACGTATAGGACCCCAAGAAACCGTTGGTAAACGTTGTCCGTGGCTATCGTGGAATCGTGGGTAGCGTGGTAGCTCACCGCAATGCAACTGATACCCTCACGATACCACCTGAACACCAGGTAAAGCGGTGTTGTCGCACATCGGCTACCGTCAAGATCTCATATCCCCTGTCCCCTGTTTTCTATAATTTTTTTGTGATCCTTTCGATCCATATCATTCTGTAAGGGTTTTGCGGATGTTCAAAGTTGACATCATTTGAAGCCTAATATGAGCACACAGTTTCAAATCCCACTTTAGTTACCTGGGTGATCTTCTCTATCCCCAGGGAGGCTGTGGACGTAACTTGAACTTGAGCTAGTGGTTCTTATTTTCCATGGTGGCTCAGAAGATCGAATTCAAAATAAAACAATATCTCGCGATTCTCTCTCCAACAACATGCTTCAGCGTCGCATTCGTACTATTTACCCACGGAGGAACCTAGCGGTTATTCTCCAGACATACATAGGCTAGAATACATCTAGCCCGGAGAACCTCGAGCTTTCGAATGTGCATTGATAAAGTATTGTACATACTGATCCAGCATTCCTTTCCTCCTTTAGCCTTGCTACGTTAGACCATACTCACACCATTGGCCTTAGTACTACTTCCACGGGTTCCTCTTCCGCAACAAGTCGTAATTACAGCATCTTATTCGGCCCTGCATACATATCTCAAACCGTTGGTCGATCTCATCCTTGTGTCCGTGTTTTGCTGGGCGCTTTGCACACCTTGGGAGACACAGTTCAGTCAATACATAATTTGTGTCTCCGTCCTCGTTCTCCTTCAGTCCGATTCCTCGCTTCTAGTTCTTACATCGTCATTGGGTCGGCTCTACTATGCTTTTCTCAGATATACGAGATCTCAACCACACGTGATCATCGATACCAGACCACCCTTTCCAAATCGAAACTAGCTCCTCTCAAGTCGGCGCATACACACGCATATATTACTAGGCACCTTTGTGTTCAGTAGCTGAATAAGTCGAGGTTGGACCACACGTGAGCCTGGAACAAGAGACGCCGGGATGTTTCACCTACGGCTCCTTCGACCACTCGTGGTCTCTAGTTTAGCTCGGTTAGCCTTGGCCGACTACCAAGAAGTCAGCAACGACGACCAGTGTAACTGCTACTTCACCAACGGAAGCAGCAGCCACTACTTCACAACCCACAAGTTCTTCGATTTCCGAGACAAAGCCGACATCGCTGGGGTTCCGGCTCTCATCACCGATGCGACTGAGAGTAGTCAAGCTGGCGTCACTAGCGAGTATTTCTCTTCCCAAGAGTGGACTGACTACTGGTCTTTGCAAAGCTGGAATAATTCTGCCGCATTGAAAAGCAATGACAGTGATGCTTCTGTCTTAATGGTCCATTCGCTCAATAACGTCTATATCGAGGAGAACGGGGATCCTGGTGCTGACTCAAAAACATTCTTAACCTTACGAACAGCTCGCCTCCAAGACTATCAGTCATCGTGCGAGTTTGAGTCTGCTATTCATGACTATCACTTCTTATCAATCAGAATGTATGCGAGAACGCAGGGTGCACCAGGTGCCGTGACGGCAATGTTTACATACAAAGATCCGAGTGGTGATGCAAAGCTATCTACAATCCAAGAATCAGATCTAGAGATTAGGACAGTTGATCCACCCGACCATATCCAATACACAAACCAGCCCTCGTATAGTTCACAGGGTCTCGATGTTCAGGAAGCCACTCGCAATGTCACTATCCCGAATAAAAGAGACTGGACGAATTGGGCCGCGTATCGAATGGATTGGAGCCCGGATGACACTACTTGGTACATAAACGGCGACCAAGTCGCCTCTATATCATTCCAGACGCCCCGTGACCCTAGTATGGTCTTATTTAACGCTTGGTCAGAGTAAGTATACATATAAGGAGCCTCTTGTGTCAAGAAGGGAGCCACTAACGTTACACAGCGGCGGATCGTGGACTGGTAATATGAGTGTAGCGACGGAAGCCCGCATCCAGATCCAGTGGATAGAACTTGTCTACAACACAACCGGAAGTTCATCGCAAAAGCGCGATTCAACCGGATTTTTCGCAAAGAGGGATGATGGCTGCGCTAATGTCTGTAGCATCGACGAGACGACGAAGACGGGAATTGCGGTCCTAATACAAGGTGGCGCATCAAGAATGCTCGACCAAAGCGGAGTATTCGGCGGGGTTTGCTTTTGGGTTTCTCTATTAGCTATGGCGTTGGCCTTCTGGTAAGTGGTGGTTATATAGGAGGTTTAATTAAAAGTATCGGGAGTTGGGGTTAAGGCTATCTATCTCTATACCCTAGTTGCTCACCCCTTAGAATTTAGAGCTGTAATATGCTGTTAATACCAGCGTGTACATTCATTTCAATATTATATCGTTCGGTTGCGCGTATTCTTGAGTCAAATCTTATTTGCTTCGATTCAGTAAATGCTATGTGAAGTCGTTCATGATGCACCTGGACAGGAACCATATAATTGTTGCCGGGCAGTAACAGCTAAAAGTCCTTCTAATCTCACCACCGCTCCCGTCAATACCAAAACATGCATCCAATTATGGCTCTGACCTAGCAAGTCGAATGTGCCAGGAAACCATCGCTCGGGTATTCTCATCGCATACGCAGCAGCCCCGCTGAAGTTAATAAGAGCAAGTCCAAGAAACGACCACAATTCCATCGCGTTCTCCAACTCTTCCCTCCCGAAACTCAAAAGTCCGTGTACTACGGGAGCAAAGAGGCTTGCCCCAAGGAAGCAATACATGAGGAACCGCGTGGTCCTATACGTGGGCTTTCTAAACTCCGGACGCAGCGTGAAGACGCCACAGCCTAGAGCAGTACTAGATAAGATAGCGAAGTAGGTATTCCGGAGGAACTCGTCGCAGTAGAAGGCGAAATAAGTTCCGGAAATGCCAGTTCCCCACATCACAAGAACGATGCCTAAGTGATCGAGCTCGTTGCCGAATTTGTGCATCTCTTGACTGTGGTCGGAGAATGTATGGAATATAGTTGAGAGGACGAAGCAGGCCGTCACACTGAAACTATAGACGCTCAATGCGATGATATCTTGGAGCTTAGCATCTCTAGAATTCATGCCAATTTCTAGATATCGATATAATACTTGCGCAAAGAATATGGCACCGAGGAGATGTGACCAAATGTTTGCTACTTCGTGTTAGCTTGGTTGTGCGCTGGCGATATAGCACATGATAGGGCCTTATACCTGTCACATTATGAATGGAAAATATACTTGCGAGAGATTTGGCATAAGAATAGGATGGACGTCTAATGTAAATGAGCTACAATGATACTAGGCATGATGATTAAGTAAGTGCTCTTACCGGTAACTGGTACGTATGAATTTATTGTCCCTGAATGAGAGATGAGCTATGCAAAAAATATGAATGTAAGGCGATGTTTACCTCTGCCAGGGCACTGTAGCTCGTCAGTATCTGCCTGGGCATTTAATGAAAATCCACAGAGCACTCACGTATGTCTTTCCAATTTAGAAGACCTATTCGGCCACCTGGTTTCACTTTTGAGGCTATGATTTTTTAGTGAATAAAAAGTAAAAATTATCTAAGAGCCGGGGTTTCAAGGTAATTTGGCGCCAGAGTATATGATTTTCTGAAATTGAGAAAAATGAGCTTTCAGATACAATAGTTCAAGTTTATGAAAGCTGTTAGTTACACTGCATCTCAGCTTCGGTGAGATCACTTCCTATAGGGGTTAGTACAGCGCTAATTAATGCTTGTGATTGGTCATCTCAGCCATGTTGGGAGGGGGACGGCACGTCGCCCAATAGAGATTAGAGAGAACTCCGATGGCGTTGGTGATGCCTTCAGGTCGCATTTGTTTAGTATCAGATCTTGCCCTGACATCGTCATTCAAGACCTGCGTGAAGTTTAAGAAGCACATATCCAATACCTCTAGAAATTATAGACCGTATGAGTTGGCCTGATATCAAGAAGCGCTTAAGATGTATCGTGTAAGTTCCTTATATCAAGTATGGATGAGAGCTTTCTTGGCTCGGTATGACTATCAAATCTCATGATCAATATATTGTCATACCTCTCCGACTTTCGATATAAGCAATGCAAGTTCGATTTGTTCTTTTGTTTCTACTCTTCGCTCGCTGTCGAGCTGACTTCGGTGTCACCACAAATTTAACTGCCTATTCACTCACAAACGGCACTCAATTAGTTGGTTATGTCCAAGACCCCAACGGAAGAGGAACCACCACCTTAATCCTCTCCTCACTCCTAACTTTGGTGCTCTGTGTTTGGTCGGCCCTTCACCTCAACGTCCCGAGACAACACCAGACCAGGTTACAAGGGCTCTGGCTCAATGTCCGCTGGATCATAACTGGGATATATGCCCCTGAGCTTGTTGTGTTTACAGTATGGAGACAGTGGTGTTCCGCCCGGCTCCTGCAGCAACTAGTCGAGCATTCTATGAAAGATCTAGTAACCTCAGAGCCCATCAAGTGCCCTCCGCCATGGACAATGGCACACAGCTTCTTCGCATGTACTGGAGGTTTTGCATTCGAACTGGAGTCTTTGGAGCGAGCCATGTCTCATATGACCGATTTCGCCACGGGTAGACCTCGAAGATTGACCCTAACAGCCAGGGGAATGGCTGTTCTTGCTAAATGTGGTCGCTTACCCCATGTTCGCAAGGAAGAGATCGAAGATAAGAGCAAAGCCAACGATCTCGCGAAAGCTACGGTAATAATACAGGCTACATGGATGCTCATCCAGGTGATCGGGCGTCTAGCCTCAAAATTACCTGTTACTCCCTTGGAAGTAAACGTTGTAGCTCATGTGTAAGTCCATATCCTCAGATTCGCGTCCGGTTTCTTTGACTTACTTTCCTCTAGACTCTGCGCTTTCTTGATGTACATATTTTGGTGGAACAAACCGCTTCTACCGAACGAGCCGATAATTCTAGACGCAGATGACCTTGGACCACTCGCAACTTTCATGTATTCCAGCAGCGAGATGAGCGGCTATGTTGACTTTGAGCAAGTCAAGTCGCAAACAATAATCAAGACATTTTTTGCTCATTTAAATTTGTACTCGAGAGCTCCAGAGTTCGAGACTATCTGTCTACGACCGAAAGTACCAGAAATAGGAGACAAGCCGTTCGTCCTTTCAACTTCGACCCAGGTAGCACATGAGATCGGCCAGTCTCAAATTGACTTGGAGCAGCTATCCAGTCTACTCTATATTCCCGATTGTTCTTTCAAAGACGCCCCTCAATCTTGTATCAGAGAACTCCAAGCAAAGCGCGAGAAAGAGCAGGGCACGGCATTCTTCGAGAGACGCCCAAGGATAATTGACGGGCGACTTAAGAGTCAAGGACCATCAATGGTCGACATGAACAGATGGTCGTTAATGAAAAGGGCCCTACATACCTTCCCTGTATTATGTGAAGATCGGATATCGATGTCGCATCAAGTTGACAACAAACCTTGTATCCACTTCAAGGCCGAACAACTCGTCGCAGACTATGTACAAAATTGGCCGTCGAATGATCTACTCCGCAACGTCGATGGCCTTGTCGTCGGTATGGTCCTATGGCTAGCAAATCTCTGCTATGGAGGAATTCATATCGCCGGTTGGAACGAGCATTTCCCCAGTATCGCAGAGTCCTGGCTCTGGAGATCGTCGGCCTTGTACATTGGCTTCTGCGGCGGTCTCTGGGTCGTTTTGAATGCTATTGTCGCAAGGATACCTGCGCTGAATGAATTCTGGGAACATTGGATGGACGGTAAAAAGACTTGGTGGCAAAATCTTGGACTAGGAGCTCTAGTGCTTTTGTGTGGATTCAGTCTCGTTTTGGCTCGCATGTTCATCGTGGTAGAGGCTGTTATCAGTATACGGGAGTTGCCCGCGTCGGCATATCAGACGCCAGAATGGATAGACCTATTTCCTCATTTTTGAACGGCGAAGACTGTAGAATGGATAGAGAAACATATAGACATATAATACAACCCATCTAATACTCAAAAATCTTGAAGCTCTGCGAGAAGAATTATCCACGATAGAGGACAAACATATAGATATCCTCGACCCTACTAAATAGGTGCCTATCCAATACCTAGGAAGGTGCCCCGCGTCATTCGTCGTGCCTTACAGTGCCAACAGTCCATCAGTTCGGTGGTCAGGTGATTAGACCAAACAAACACTCGTCACCTACCAAAGTACCCAAGGCTTATATATCCCAATACTGTGAGGGACTTCCATCGGCGCATCCTGACATCTTGACCTTACCATTCGGTTGGTCTTGGTGTGTGTTTGCACAGACACCTTCTTGTTCCTGTTTGACAACTGCTCTGAAACGGGTGGTTTAGGGTTCGAGTCCCAACGAGTGAATATACCTTGGGTCCTTGAAAAGGGATAGGCAAAGAAATACCCAATAGCGGGGGCGCAGTAGCTAGGAGCCGATCAACAGATCCTAGACCGGGCCTATTAGAAGTTGGTGATTCAACTTTTTGATGTTTTGATCGATGAATGTCGTGATGCTATCGTGATGCTACTACACCTTTTTTTTTACTATTCTCAAAACCCAAAGTACAAAACACACTTGCATTAGCTTAACGCTGATTATATTACATTTTCAATACCCTGATCCTGACTAAGGTAGGGGCTCTGTCGCATCTAAATTGATGTTGCAGCCGTAGTGATATGCATAACACATCCTTGTCCATCTAGTCCACCAAGTCCAAGACTATGCGCATTATGGAAACACATTGCCTCTCACCTGCCTCCGCACATTGCCTATTTCAGCAGCGGCGGTGCTTTGTTTCAGATCGCCGCCAGGTTGTTAAGCTTGTTTCCGACTCCGCAGCCCCGGATGCGAGGTTTACATCCGGGTAAAAGGCCAACTCATCGTGGCCACAAGAGCTCCTAAACTCCTCCCCTGAGAAAGGGTATGGGTATATAAATGATCAGCACTGCGTCGTTCAATTTGATAGTCACTAGAAACTACCAGACATTCCATTTCACCGGCCCGACTCGATACATTAGCACCACTACAACAATCGATCGACAAAAATGAAGGTCTCAACACCCTTACTCCTCGCCTCTAGCGCTCTCGCTGCCCCGGCCGGAGACATCGAAACCCGCCAGGCGTGCGCCAAGGTCCATGTCTTCGGCGCGCGCGAGTCGACCGTGCCGCAGGGCTACGGCTCGTCGCAGGCCATGATCTCGCTGATCCAGGGGGCGTACCCGGGTACGACCTCTGAGGCCATCGTGTGTAAGTCCTCCTCCCCCAACCTATTCTCTACTTCCCCGTCTACAATACATTATACCATTATACCACATACCAAATATTAATCCACACCCCCAGACCCCGCAGCAGGCGGCGACGCCTACGGCTCCTCAGTCACAGCCGGCATAAGCGCGGTCGTGAACCAAGTCTCCACATACGCGAAGCAGTGTCCAGACAGCGCGCTAGTGATGGTAGGGTACTCTCAAGGCGGGCAGATAACCGACGACGCGTTCTGCGGGGGCCCTGACGGGAGCAGCATGAGTGGGTCGGCGTCCCCCTTACCCGCGGACGTGGGCACGAAGGTCAAGGCCATCATTTTGATGGGGGACCCGCGTAACGTACCTGGGCTGGCTTATAACGTCGGCACGGCGAAGGCTGGCGGTGTAAGTATTTTCTGGTAAAGGGTTGTTTTTCGTGGCTTGGATCTAATGTGCTTGGTTTAGTTCGCCGCGCGCCCTTCGGGTTATACGTGTCCCGTCTATGCGGACCGTATTAAGTCATACTGCGACGCCGAGGACCCGTATTGTTCCAACGGCAACAACGCCCAGCACCACCAGCAATATGTCCAGATCTACGGACAGCAAGCGTTGGCCTTTGTCAAGGAGAAGGTGGGTTCTGTATAAAAAGGGGGCTTCCTGGGTGGAATGCTTGATCAAGGGGCTGGTATTTAGCTCTAGTTTAAGATCTTGTATATAGTATAAAAAAAGGGTATAATATGGAATGATTTTGAGCGATATAAAAGCTTGTAGTTTTCGTGATTTTCTAGAGCATGTATTGATGATCGTCAGCATTTTAGATAGGTCTGAAAGATTTGTAAAGCCAAGACAGTGGGGTGGGATAGAGTCCATTTGCTCTTATATATCGTGATATCCACAAGTAGAAGACATTGTCAATCGTACAGTATGCAAAAATTGCTAATAATATAGTCTATCACTGCTTCCATGTCAACATTACAGATTCTATAGGTACAGCGTTCTTTTCCCTCATATTATCTTTTCTCATAAAACAAGGCTCCCAGGATTTGCTTCTAGTACAACCTTTACTTTTTGCAAGAAGGCCTTGGCTCTGAGTTCTTCGGTCTTCGGTACGGTAAGGCTAAGCGTGCTGAAGCTACCTTCGACCTTAGGAGGAAAGCTTGTCCTTGGAGCCTTTGGCTTAGGCTTCGCTGAACCTGCTAGGAAGTCGATAATATCGACCTTTGATTTTGGCTTGGGTGCGACGCCGGTGAAAGATGGCGATGGTACAGCAGTAATTTGTGGTATGTAGTGGCCCCGGGAACCTTTCACGCTAACGTTATTTAGCCCTAAGACTTCGTTGAAAAGCTCGTCAGCCGTTGGCTGGTAATTTGCTGGCAGTGGCAGGTTGTCGTTGGCTAATTCGGCAGCCCTCTCAACGAAAACAGATAATGGGATGAAGGTGTCGAATGTGTCTTCGACCTTTTTCTGTGCCTGAATGACAGACTTCAGGAGAATAGGTAAAGATATGACTAAATCTTCTGGAATAGGTACTTCTGGCGCTGCAGGCTTCTCTGTCTTCTTCGGTGCTTCCTTGGGAGCGGCGATCTTAATGTTAGAAAGATCGAGGTGCGAGTTGTGGTCGAAGCGTGCCTTGATCTCTTCTGGCCTACTAGAAGAGACACTACCAAGGTAGGCGAGGACATCACCCTTGAGTAGTCGTCCAGCAGGGCCCGTGGGAATTATCTCGCTAACGACAGACTCATCCAACTTGTGCTCCTTGATTAGGTGCTCAACCGATGGGTAGAGAGGATATTTCTGCGGAGGTGGCTTCTGGCCAGTCTTCCTGGGTCCACTAGCTTGTTTATCTGGTGCGCTTCCTTGAGAGGCTGGCTGTGGTGACGGCCCGTCCTTCTTAGCTTCTTTCTGCGCGGGCTTCTCATCGGCGGGAATCTCTAACGTGCTGAGGTCGTCTCCTGACTCGGCAACGACACCGATTCGGGTGCCGACTTGGACGTTTTTGCTTCCGTCACCCTGCATTATTTTAAACATAATTCCATCGTCTTGCGCCTCAACGTCCATAGTCGCCTTGTCGGTTTCGATTTCGAGCAGGACATCGCCAGCGGAAAAGGAGTCTCCCTCCTTGATCTTCCAGCTTGCGATATTACCTTCCGTCATCGTCGGCGATAGGGCGGGCATAGTGAAGTTCTGTGCTGCGAACGAAGCAGAGGATGTGCGAAAACCTGAGCACCCAACATTTCACGTTAGTCAAACCAAAATCCAAAAAGGGCAATCGAAATCTAAGAATAAAATGGTATATGAAATGGCATATAAAATAGCAAAATACCTCTGGTTGCGGCATCTTGGGCGACCCGTCGGCTCACCAGCCGTGTCGACAGACGGGTGGCTGTCGCAAAAGATGCCATTGTTCGCTATGGCTTTAGGAGTAGAAAAGTGAAGCTCAATTGAGCTTTTTTCCTTCCCGTCAAGGGTTGATCCCACACGTCGGAGCTTATGAACAATTGCGACGGTCAAGCTTGTTGGGGATTCTCCGGTCTCAACCGAATAATCAAATAATGTCGGAAATAGAAGGGGCGCTGTAAAGTTTTGCCGCTTCCAGCTCCGACAACTGCCCGGACAGTTGGGAAGTTGCAGGGATTCTAATTCTTATTCAGTGGAACCGCCCGCCCATGATCCACTATCGATAAGGACTCCACTGAAGCTCGATTTCCAATTTATTTCGAGTATAGTGGGATGGTGGATCTAGTGCGTGATTCTGTATTTTATAATTTTATACATCCAAGACGATGATATAGTAGTCATTCATTTGGCCAGGCCGATTGGCTCATCTTTTATATTCAAACTTATCAGACAATATGGCGACGTTAGCCCCAATATGCTGGGGCTGTTCCCGTCCGATAATCCTATTTCCCAATTCCTTCCAATCTGTCAAGCCAGGATATAATCAGACGATCCGACCCCCGCGATGGCTACAACCAAATTGCGCTGGAATAAGTCGTCGACCATACGCAGTAAAGGTCCTACCGCGAGGTCAAACTACCAGTGATAACAAAAGTAGCAAAGCTCCTCCCAAACCCAAAAATCCAGCATCAGAACCCGCCAATGCTGCTTCTCGCCCTAAGAACCCGCCCGTTGCGTCACCTCCGGTAAAGAAACCAGAAGTATCGCAGTCTGTTCTTACGGAAAGACTCATTAGCCAAACCAAACCGTCAGTCTTATACGAAGCGGCGCCTCACAAGGTGTTTCTCTTCTCCAGCTACTGGGCTGGCTTCAGTTGCATAATTGGCGCAGGCGCCAATTTCATGGTGAACGTGTTCTACGCCCCGGAAGGGATACATTATCTTGTACCCTTTGCCATGAGTTTAGTGGGAATTGCCATGACTGTCATAGGCACTAAATTCGCCCTGAATCCCGCAGGCGTCGTGCGGTCCATCAAAATATTGCCCGCCAAAGCCGTCCAGAGCTCGAACCCAGCTGCAACAACAGGTGTGCCATTAAGCCCTCCAGTCAAGCTTGAGGTCGAAGTACGACGTCCGATACCTTTCACGTACCATCGATACGAAGTCGACCCCAAAAGCATCGTCATGCCTGCCCCCTTGTATAATAGAAAAGAACACAACGACGATGAATCAATTTTGCCTAGGGGGGGTATACTCAGTAATTTTCGTCGTGGAGTAACGGGGGAAGGCTTCGCACCGATCGAGGTCGACGGTCTCAAATTCAAGTTGGATATCACAGACGCCTACGTGCTAGAAGAAGGACGAGCCTTGGATAGGCTCGTGAAAATCGAGAGGAGGTGGATGGAAGACGAATTCAGGTCTATGAAGAAACGCTAAATTGTTCTGTCATAAGATACGGGACTCGGTTATACATGCCTTGAGTATTTTCAAATTCTGACCTATGATTAGGTAGATATGGGAAATCTTAGAAGAAGCATAATCTTCAAGATTTTCATCTCTATTGAGAGACTATCATTAGGCGAGTCGGGATTATTCCAGTGTCGACATCAAGACTCAAGAAGACGTGCACTTCTGGATATACCTTGATTCATGGTCACAAGAACTCATCAAGTCCAGAACAGGCAAGAGACGAGCCTGGTCGGATAATCCCGGTAGATCGGGAGAAATCGAATCGAGCGAATTTTCTCATTGAGATGATTCTTGTGAAAAAATGTCTCGCGCCGATGTGATTGTACATATAAGCACGAGGCATCGTATATAAACGAATGCTATATATTTATCTCGATTCATTGTTTTCTCCCAAGTCTAAGAAACATTGCAATTTGCAAGATGAAAGTGCTCGTTCTGGGAATGCCCCGCACAGGAACTCAGTGTGTGTTCGTCCACTGCCCTCTAATGATCTACCAAAGAACTATCCAAGCTTACGATCGAGTATATCTATATAGCTTTAGCGGATGCGCTTGAGAGGCTAGGCATCTCGCCCGTGTATCACATGCGCGAGGTTGGTAAGAATAAGCATCAGGCCTTCTGGATCGAGGCCCTCGACGCTAAGTTTGAAGGTAGAGGAGAACTTTTCAATCGTGAAAAGTTCGACCAGATCCTCGGTCCTTACGAGGTATGTTTTCTTCCAACACTTCAAGTTCGGCTGAAGTTATTGGCGTATTACCTTTCCTGTATATACTGGATGGACTTCCAGCCGGTCGAGAAATTTAGCGTTCAGAATGGCTCCTCACAGCGCTCACGTCTCTAGACTCTGGCCGACTACCCAGCCGCCATCTTCCCTGAGGAGCTCATGGCCGCGTATCCGGAAGCGTCGGTCATTCTCTCAGTACGACGTTCAGAAGACGAATGGCTAGCTTCGATGAAGTCAACGCTCGTATGTAATAGCGGATCTCGTTCTTTCTCCTTACCGCCCATCTGGGGATCGAGTCATTGCACCGGATGTATACCTGAATCCGTTAGGGATACTAACCTTCTCCCCTCTGTCTCTCTCCGTCTGATATGTCTTGTATACTAATCATCTAACTAACTAACCCTTCATCCCCATCAGTGGCACGCCTACACCCACGCCCCTTCTCCCAACCCCTCTCCCATGGCCCCTTTATCTGAAAAATACCACCGGCACTGCTGGAACAATGACCTTCCTAACCAAGGACTCGCCGCATATCGCGCACACAACGAACTCGTGCGGAGATTGGTCCGGGACCAGGGGCGGAGGTACCTCGAGTATATTCCCGGGGACGGGTGGGCACCGCTCTGTGCATTACTGGGCGTGGAGGAGGGAAAGGTGCCCGGGGCTGACGAGCCGTTTCCGAGGAGCGATGACTGGGTTGAGTATAAAAGAGCGGTGATGAGAGAGGAGAAGGAGAAGCTAGAAGGGAAGCCCGAAGCGAGCAAGAGCTAATTGCTAGGTGCTAGACGGTGCGGTTTCAGGTCTCGGGGACGGTTCAAGATTGAAGAAAGTACTCATTAATTCTTTGCTACATAGAGAACTGGCGAAATTAGAGGGGAGAACGATGACTCGGCGATAATTCGACCACGTCTCACCTAATTAGGTTGTCTATCTTCAACATCAGAGCATTTTGAATAGAGCTACGTAATCTACGAGCTTGCCAGAGTGAGTTGCTTCTCAGGAATCTATACCAATTGCACTGGCGGGTCACGGGTGATTCAGTCCAAGATCTTCCAGATAGCATTAAACATTTAGTTTTAATATATGCTTATCGACAAAATAAGACGAGAAGTTCATGACTATAAGCTATCAAAGCAGGGATCATTGCAATGAAGTCGTCTTGGAAGCGACCGGTTAACTCATTCTAGACTTCCGTAAATTTATTAAATTCCCCCATTATCAAAGATCATGCGTTCTTTAGCGATGGTACCACTGTACTGGGAAGTTCCCGGAGTTTCATATTCACAATTTTCCGTGCTATCACCATAAACTCCTCAAGCCTCTCAAGCCTCTTAATATGGAGCTTGATATCCATCAACGCGCTAATCAGTATCCAAGGATGTACTTTATTCAATACACAACCGCATCCCACATCAACTAAGACCCTGAATCATTAACCTTCCCGCATGGCTCCCGCACGATTAGTAAGGGTCAGCTTCGACGGGAATGCGGCATCATGTGGCTCTAAGCTTAGTATACCATACACACCACACACAAAGGTAGGTCGTCAGCTCCTGAGTAAGATCATTAAGCGCCAGGGAATATATTCGAGGTAAGAGCTGTACGATCTTCGCTGTCAGCCGGACATGGGAGACTAAACAAACAACCTTTTTTTCTAGCAAACAGGTCTAAATTAACCCGAACGGTCGCCTAGTTCCGCATCATCTCACCAGCTAAATAAACGGCGGCTATGAGGCGTATCCGCCACCTTGGGGAGTTTTCTAATATTCTCGACTAGTACCTGACTAAGGGGAGGCTTTTTTCGCTGCGATCGCGCTTAGGGCTGCTAACAGCTCCCGTCGGCGCAGTCTAACGTGCTAAAGATGCTAAAGATAGGTGTGTAAAAAAAACGCTCTGAAGGGAGAGCGGTCCATGCAAGCCATCTAGACCCCAGCCCAGAGTTCCACACCATGGGAAGTCCGAACGTCTGCGATAGCGGCCGAACGCCACGGGACACCTCAAACTGTGGCAGATACACCAGCGAGCACGACAAAGCTTCTCGAACCCCCTCGATTCCGCGTCGCGGTAAATCGGCATCTACGGTGCCCTGTGTCTAGGCCACGAATCGTAGCACGAGGGAATAAGATTTTCCCAGTCGGTTCGTGGCGTTCGGTAGGGTTACCTACTAGGTAACGGGTAGAAAAGCCTCACGCAAAACCCGGGCATCGTCAAATAACGGTCGGCTTGCTTCGTCGCACAAAGTGCTTGCATTGCGTCCGGTTTCAGAGGTAACCATCGCCCGCGGGGCTTCTGAAATGCTACTCGACAGCTGCCCAATCCCAAGCAAACATCCATCACCCGAGTTTGGGTTGATGACGCCGGTCAATCCAGAAAACAACCTTGAAAGACACGTGTATGCAGAGCCGCTGCGGGACATCGCGATGATGTCCAGACTGTCTTGAGAATGACAAGCATCTCTGGGGAATGGGGTAGGTAGCACGGAAAATTAGCAACAGCCGTGAGATATATCCCCCTATATGTAGACGCTCGTGACACATAAAGTGAATGGCGTTTTTGACAAAGATAAGCCCGACAGTCTGGTATCACTTTATTCTTATAGTTCTCCCTGTGTTAAATTGATTGCCGATGACATCTTTGGACGTCTGTCCCACGGGAATGGTACGAAGATCACGCGACAGTATCGTGCCTTAAACCCATGCGAGCAAAGAAATAATTACCTATCAAAATGATCAAAATGGGCTGATATGCCTAAAATAATCCAAATGTAGGCGTCTTGATGTGTTGTCAAATCACACATCGCCGCTGACCGGACCTATCATCGCCTCCTTGAGACGGCAACCTACATCAAAAGCCGCCCGCTTAAACATATCTTAGAAGTAGCAGCACGGAGTCTTGCTCGGTAAGTTGCCGACCATAGCCTGTTGTGGAGGGTCCGACGGTCAAAATGGAGTCAGGACGCCACACTTCACTTCGGTGTGTAACAGTGAAAAATTTTTGGCAGATGCAGATCTAGATATTCAACTTGAGATTTCTAAGCTGATCAGATCATCAGGATGGTTTCCTTTGCTGGTGAGCGTATGACTGGCCTCAGTACACGAATTTTAAGGCCGTACGTATAACTTAACTGGATGATCAACCCAGCTCTGACCTACCTGAATCGTCTTAGAGCGAGGTCTATGGTACCGCCTTTGATTATAGAGCTCCGGATCTAAATTGGCACAAACTAGATCGAGATGAAGAAAACTGCCTAGAAACCTTGGCGCCAAAGGGGTGTAGTCGAGGTCGGCACAAGAGCCATGCTGTATAACCACCGGTCCATGATGAGATGTTGGGTGTTTCGTGACACAACATATCTTCTGTGTCGCCGGCGCCGGCGCCGGCGACGGCGACTACGGAGGTGAGGTGAGGTCCAAGGCTGCCGTGACTGCGGTCAGCCGTGTATGTAGTGTTCGTCGTGAGTGGTCAGATGATTTCCCCACGCGATCGAAGTTGAGATCCAAGTGGTGATCCTGGTCGCCCCTCATTTTTTTACTCGTCGCCCAGTGCCCTTTGCGGCTTGCCTCATTAGCCGATATGTATGTACGAAGGGATTGGGGATTGGACCGACTATCGCCTATCGTATGGACAGGGATGCTGTTTTAAGGATGTCAGGATGTTTAGGTCTTATTTTCTGAAGCGACCCTCTTTGCATTACATACGACGTAATGGTCAATAGCACCAATAAGGAGGTGGTATCAGAATTTTTAACGTTCTTCACCGCAAGATAGATACTAGGTAGTAGATATATCTACAACGGCACGGCAAGGAGATAGACGAAAGAGAATGAGAGTCAAGAGTGATCTACATGGGTGTCGGAGCACTCTTTAGCATCAATCAACTTACCTGCGGCATCTGAATCCCATCGCGTTGCAGAAAGTGATAGATTATAGTGAGCATCAACAGGGGTGGTTAAATGCAAGTGAGTGAATCAATGTCTGTGGGAAACATTGAATCGATGAATACCTCTACATATGCAAGCCCAAGAACTGGATGCTGCAAGTGCAATCTGCGGAAGAAAATTTGATAGAAGGAACTTGAAGTTCGGCGAGGCGGTGAGCGTCGAATTGGCGTACTGGCGTATTGGCGTATGGTGATACGAGAAGACAAGATGCGACATTGTTTGGGACGACGAAGCGCCAGGCTTCTTTAGCTGCGAGGCAAGGCAGTCAAAGGCATTCAAGGCAGGTCATCCGTTTGGCCGTCAGGGTTGCGAGGTTCCATCCCAGTATTCTAGTACCCCAGTATCCTAGTACCAGTATCGGATGTGGTTTGGGGGATTAAAAGACGATGAACGGATCGGTGTGTCTTCTAACTGGTCAGTTGATCTAAGGTGTCGTTGGTTGGGAAGCGTGGGAAGTGGGCAAATAATTCAAGGTGGGGGGATACGATGGGAATGATGGAATTTAGAAAAAAAGGAGGGGGAGGGGTTCAAGAAAGATGCTCAGGATGAGGGATGAGGGACGAGGGACGCACGATTTAGAAAGAAAAAAAAAAGATACCAAAATACATCATAACAAGGTATACCCCAGTTCTTTCCCAGATCCATTTCTATTTTTGCCCTAGTAAGTTGGTGTGGTTCGAACGACGTAAGGGTGCAGATTTAAGCACTAGATAAAGTCAACTAGCGGTGGTCCGTGCCAACTTCCAATTGTAAAACAACCGCAGATAGCGCCCGATAGCGCGTCCTCGGCTTTTGTTATCGTTATGATCGTTTGGAGGTTTATCAAAAACCAAAAACTCCAAGTTCAAAAAAACTGAATTTGCGGATTTACAATAATGGTATTTCATATTGTGGCTTGCTGTCGAGCACCCGATTCTGATTAGATCTCGACGCTACTACTAATGCTTCTATTAAAATCTAGACGTCATGCCGTACTTGCTGCAGCTCTCGAGGCCGTTCACCAATGAAGTCTTCGAAGCTGCGCACTCCGCGCGGTTGAGGTGCATCGGCATAGCCCACGGGCCACATATACCACTGACCACACTGACCACTAACAATCTAGCTGATTCTCTGCTCGATTCATATGAACGGACAATAGTAAGAAAAAATTCTCCTCGATATCATGCAGAAGATAGGTCTCATAAGCTGCAGGTGCAGTGGTAATTAGTATGGTAACACGACAGTCTGATTAAGGATGTTACCACTCTGGGGATTCCGGCATGAGCACATTGGATACTTCCATTGGATGTATTGGTTGGTGTACTCTCATTAGAAAGGCTAGCGAGTCCCAGCCTTGGCCGGCACTATTTTGTTAGCTGCCAACCCCAGACACTGTTCAGACAAGTCTCTCAGATCTTTAACGTCGCCCATCCCCTTCCGGTGATAGGCGTAGAGCGATTGCGTCGTCCACCGCCTTCTCGCACTTTCTTTTTTGCCCATCTCCGAACTGAGGTTCCTGCAGTGCACCCAATTTAGCGACAGCATACACGATGGAGGCATTTTGGCCTTTTGAAGCTCTACTAGAACTAGTCTTGTTACTTGTGAAAACTAGCGTCGCCTAGGAGGGGCTAAACGCCTCACCAGACTCGCGATGACGAAGAACGTCAAAACTGAGGCTGACGATTTGGGAAGTGTGGATATATCACACATTCGCAAGTCGTTATTCCACGTGAAACCCGATGGGTAATTAGTGTATGGCATATAACTTGGAAGTGTTGGGATGTTATAGTCAGCAAGGTCGCCCCCAAGCGCTAGGAATCGCGCCGGCGCTACGGGCTCAAGCGGTGTGAGACATCAAGCAGATCAAGTAAGAAGTTGAAGAAAAAAAGTTGGATATCGCCCTTAAGAAAGGACAAAAGAAGAGCGTGTTGCGAAGCGGTGTGACAATTGGATACCAATTACCATTCTGTAGCGCTTCTCAAAAAAAGACGATTGAAGTCGCCGAGAGACACGGTCTATACCCAAGTAGTCTTTAAAGATGGAGGGATATAACCTTGGAAGTACAGTACACCCGTCGTCGGGAACACACATCCCACGGAATGTGGCACACCAGCAGGGTTGTCTACATTAACTAGCATATCCAAGGATATCGACGAAGGGATACAAACTGCACATCATACTTGACGCCAAACAAAAAAGATCTATCGATTACCCTCTTGTAGACTCCGTCTTATCCAGACTGAGTCGGGTCGTGTCACACTAAAGGCGGAGCGGCACGACATATTACTAAAATCTGGCCTCGGAAGTGAGGTTGTTGTATATCATTGCCGTGAGAGAATAAGTTGATAAACGGAAGGGATCGTTCTAGTTTTCTTCTTTCGAACGAGGCAATCAAGCCTCCCCCGCCGACCTTACCCCTCTCGTCGATTCATCCCCAGCCCTCAAGTTCGACGTAAGATAGACCGACCAACCAACCATGCCATACGATTAGCACGCCACTCGGGAAGTCATTTACATTATCTGAAACGCATGCAAAAAAAGGGCAGCCACGCGTTTGTGGTGATCATGCTCGACGGTTCGTATGTAATCGTACGTAGTACGGTAGTATAGGGAATGAAGCGAGTGGGGCCGAAAACCACGCCGCGGGGTTGTCTCGAAAAGCAGAATGACATTATACTAAGCCACCACACCTATGAGCGGTTCACGATGCGATCGTGGTTATAACTCGGTGGAGTCCATGACATAATTGCTTCCCAAGCTCGGGGAGAACTCACGCTTGGTAAAGAGGGGTCCTCGGGAGCTAGGATTATAGATACCTAGCCATGCCAACTTTTGGTGTGTGTGATACATAGTAGATAGCTATAGATAGCTAATCTTATTACTTTAGTTAGGTGGCCTTTGGTGTATGAGGGATGCAAGTCCCGGGTAGTGGCCAATCACCTGACGCCATTGTAGTAGACGATATCTACGCTACGTAGATTAGCAGAGATCAGCTCGACTCCTCGGCGGCAACGTGATCTCCTCTGAAAGGATGTTGTTGGCAACGTTGAATCGAATGAATAAGAGAGTAAAGGGGCGAACGAGTGAATGGGCAGTTTATATGGAGCGACGCTTAGGATCAGCGGCTAACTAGGCTGGCGCCGATTCATGAATGTCAAAAATGCCCTCAAAGTAGAAGTGAGCTGTTGACAAGTTGTTCTGGAGTATACGTGGGTATATATGTCAAATTAGCCACAGTGGCGTGTATATTTGAACAATCATATAGTATATATATTTATACCTAGTAATGAGATGAGGCTATTCAGACATGCTTGACATGCTTGCTTTGCTTATACATATGACATATGTAGGTGTTTGCCCATGTAAAGTTTAAGGAGTTGATAGAAGGTCGAAAATGGCATGGCCTCGTAGCACGAAGCATCCATGGATATACCCTTAGGCGAGTAAAAGGTCGCACAGACAGTATCTGGCCTATGCTTCTCCTTTGTACAGTACTAGAGGCTAGCGGAAGTAAACGGGTTGGGTTTCTGACGATCAGATACGAAGGATGCGAGATGAAGGAATGACAAGGGACCCATGAAAGGACCCTGATATCTGAAAGTGGGCAAATTCAATCCGAACCTTGAAGAGACTAAGAAGATCTAAGGGACTAAGGGACTTTTATTACCTAAGCTCGCCTAACGTTATTCAAGGGTGTTCCAGTTTTAAAGGATTGGGCGCTGACCTAACGATATATCACCTGGGCAGCTGCGAACGATAACCCTGATAATAGGCATGTACCTAATTATGTATAGTAAGTCTAATGTCCGAGGGAGGCGCTTCGATGTAGAAAGTAAACAAAACACAGTACACTGTAAACAAATACAAGGCCATGTAAAAATAAAAGGGGTACGGCTGCAACGAGATTTGGAGGTAGATAGGTCAGAGAATTAACGAAGGATAAGCTAATTTTATTTGTGCTGCATGTCACGGAGGTATATGTGAGACCTGTTGGGATTAACAGGTAATTGAAAGTGTAAAAAGCACTTTGAGACTCAGAATAAATTTGCTGCTGATAAGGATGGACCAAAATTGATACATCACAATCGGGTACCTATTATTCAATCAGATCATTGAGACATCAAGCCATGTTTTAAATACCTTCTTCTAAGAGAGATAGCAAATATGAGATCAAAAGATATCTTATTTCAAAATTGAAGTCGTCGACAGTTCGTGAAAATTCTCTGTTGCAAAATGGAACAATGATGCTAAAGTCAAAGCTTCCACGATATTGACAGGGGGGTCAGTTAGCATATCCAATAATTAAGACCCATACCCATGACGAGTCTCGAGCACCTGGGCTAACCTGGCCATGTTCGGTGCATGGGGACGCATCCTGGTTCGTCGATACGCTCTGACGCTCTGGCTTCTTATTGCTGGCTCTGGTTGCTGGGCATCGACGACTTATTCCGCAACTTTCTATGGGACTCATTTCATTCGCGATGGTATCCATCGTCAAGGTTTGTTTTACACAGTAGTTTTTCATAGTACTGTCTATCGTCGCCGACAAGAGCTGAGTGCACTCGGACAGTTGCTAGGACGTGCTGGACCGGCGATGTTATTTGTTCGGATTAAGAGTAGGCCTCTTCCCCTTATTCCCCTTGAGGACGCCTAGGCACTCCTTGAAAATGATTGATCGGTGCATATAGAAAGGAATCCCATACATATGTAAGCCATGCATGATTGTCTCGTAGCGATGATCGATATCCTGGCTCGGTCGATCAGTGAACGGACATTCCGTACGCGGTTAGGCTACCTCAACTACCAAACGGCGAAGGACGGATGGGCTGTGGTGCGACTAAGTTGTATCGAGATTGTATTTTAGGTCGCAATTCAAGTATTTCAAGTATCGCGAGAGCGGATGTGTGATGTCGAGGATACTTTGTATGTACCAAGTTTGCATCTTCCACATCTTTTCGTCTCGTCTTTTTTATCTCATCCTTTTCGTACAGAAATATTAATAGTCAATATTAATGCAGAAATTGCAGCAAGATTGCAGAAAAATTGGCCCGCAAAGCGTAATGCAGCTGTCAAACGGGCAAAGGGCAAAGACCGAAGAAGAGGGAGAAGAAGGGAAAGAAAAGGATTGTGGTTGGCTCATCGCACATTGGCTGAATGGCTGATCAGATCAAGTGTGACCTATTGACTGGTCAAAAGGGCATTAAGTGAAATGAGTCCACGCCCATCTGACACTGGCGCCAAATCTTGTCTGAGCCGCGCCGTTCGAGGAGAAGTTGCGGAACTTCGTTCTCCAAAATGTCTGTGAACAGTTGTAGAAACATAGTGGGGTGGTTTGGTGGAATAGACTGCTGTATCACTCGCTGATAGATGTTAGAGATGCTAGAAACACGCGCTAAGATTCTCATAGTGCAGTGGCCATGGTGACCATGAGAGGGCCACGAGTGTACCTATACCCAGCACGTAATTTTGCCCCAATTCGCTTGTTCAGGTGGACACCAGGTATCCACACTTGACCGAGAACACCCCAGCAGTCGCTACCCACCAAACCAATTTTGGATGGCCTCGCAATGGCTTGGCATTTTGCATGTGGGCTGAGTGGGTACATGTAGGGAAAGTGCAAGTGCACCAAGTGCTGGTAAGTCAGAGGAAGATACAAGGAAGTAAGAAGTAGCAAGTAGTAGCACGGAAGTTGCAAGGCAAGTGGGCAGTTTTTTTTGGCCTACATATCAAGTACATCCATACACGTGCATGGATGCTGGTAGTAGCAGCGTACTGGGTAGTGTGTACTGGGTAGTGTGTACTGGGTAGTAGCAGTGGTGGTACTAAGTAGTACCCCCATTGACCACCAATTTTAATATTTTGGTATATCTCTTGACATCTCCCCGACCATCGCGCCAAACTTCCTACTCCCTCCTTTAGCACTTTGTTCGACACCCTCTTCAACCTGGGTGCAGTGCCGAAAAAGTCGAGGGTTAGGAGATAGCTTTGCCGTTAGCTATCGACTTCTTCTTTTTCTCGTCTCTCCAGTCTCATTCTCATTATTTCCCTCCAGAGACCAGAGACTCGGAATCACATTCTCCCTTTCTTGCTCTCTTTTTTAATAATAATAATCATAGTGTTTTCACACATTCCTGGGACGACCTCATTTTTGTCTCGAGGAGGAATTTTATATTTATAATAAAAGAGGTACGTATGTATATTACCATCCACCATTTCCATTCATCCATACGTCCTGCACTCTACAACATACAACATACACCTTTCGTCCTGCTGTGGAACACTCATCCCGCCCGAAGATGCCTCGTCCACATCATGCTGCTTTGTATTTGCCTGGACTGTGACGCACGCCTTTTTGATCGAAGTTGGCCTTATTGTCTTGGCCTCTGAAATACTTACTCATCCGTGCTGTGTTATTCTCTTCGTGACTCGATGCGCCATCCTCTTCGTATTGTCGAAGTGGCTTAGCTACACCTTTGTTGCTTTCCACGTGGAAATATGATATCGAGATAACGAGTCAATAACCTTGAATTCCTCCCGCGAGTCATTGGCACTTTGATCCCTCACTACACCACTTGTTTCACAGCTAGTTAGCTGCCTGACCCGCGGACACTGTAGATAGACTACTAGGACGCTTAGAATAAACTCACGTTTCAACTACCGCGACTAACGCTACTCATACAGTCTAGAAAGGTCGTTGGACTAGTGAGGCACCTCGCGAAGCCCTCTTCTAAATATAAGAATCAGACGACCCGAATTTCTTAGGAGACCTCCGGCAGTCTTCCGAGACAAAAACAAAATCGAGTTCTATCACGAATTTTTACCTCAGAACTAACCTCCATGTCTCCCCAACGATAAAAAGAACAAGATGGATTCAGAAGACGGGGAGCTGTATATCAAGGTATGGCGGAGTCTAACATTCTAGCTGCTGAAATGGTGGACTAACATTTACAAGCGCCTGGCCGTCTATGTGCGAACGCACGAGAAGGCGCTGGCCAACGCCTTACAATTCCGAAGGTCACCTGGCCCTCGACATGGCCCTAGTCAAAGTGTTTCCTCTATACAGGTCCCGAACTCACCGACGGCTTTACCGGAACGCCCTGCTACATCCGCCTCCTCGCCGGGACCCCTCGCAGCTGCTTTATCACTCGGCTCGTTAAGTTTAACATCTAATAATATTAAATCAGCGAGGCTGAGTCTTACGCCGCACCACCTATTCTACTTATTATCTCGCTTTGAAGAGCTAGGAATACATGTTGGGCCTATGAAAGTGCGTTTGGAAAACCTACACGATACGTCGGCTGCGGCCAACTACGTGTCATTCTTGAGTGGGTCTCAACATAGCAAGAGTCGAAGTTCCGATGCGATATCGATCCGTTCTGTATCCAGCATTCGAAGTGTTGTGTCGGGAATGTCCACCCTGTGGAATAGTTTCGGGATAGGGTCAAGCATATCTGCCGCTCGGATGGAAAGACAAAAGGCTGCCCTCCAGGCGGATATGAAGTATCTCTATTCGGCATTTACCAAAATACCATGTCTTCGGCTCGCACCCGACTGGCGGACGAAGCTAATTAAAGGATACGAAGAATTCCCTTTCGACTCAGCAGTGCCATTATACGTTTTTAAGAACCTGCAATCATTGGAGGTCAATGGTGTCGACTTCAGACAGTTCTTCGGTTGGGACCGGGTGGCGGACCAGATTAGGTCTCTGACTCTCAAGCGCGCCAGTATTGAAGATCCCGCCGACATATTGATTGATATCGTATTAGACGATATGGACAAGCGACGACGTCGGTCTGCGAAGGCACAATCGTCCCCTACGGGCACATACTCACGCGCATCTAACCTAAAGCGAAGTCCCACGGCTCCTTACGGAGGATCTCACGGGTCTGGTAGTATGTTACCTCCGGAGATTCCTAGCCGTCGATATTCGGTAGCGGATATCCTTGTAGGATCGATGAGCACCGAATCGACTGAAAGCACGTCGGCTCAGGATTCCCGCCGCCCTTCCGTTTCTAGAATCGAAACCGACGAGCCAAGGTCCAATCAGTCCTCGCGACCCAGGAGCCACTCTCCCAACCGCCCCGCTACTTCTCGTAATCACACAAACACCTCAAGAGGCTCTCACAAGGTTAAGCGTTCTGGTTCTGGTAGTTCGCAATCAAGCTTATCCGACTCGTGGCATAACCCGAGAAACAGTGCTTCCAACCTCTTGGCTATGGGTATAATCCCACCTTCCAAGTGGCGATTCCTGAGACATCTGAGCTTAGCAGACAATTCTCTAACGGTGATACCCGCGGCCAGTCTTTCTCCTTTGGCCAATACCTTAGCTTCCCTGGACCTCTCCACCAATCTCTTCACACAAATTCCCGATAGCTTGGCAACTCTCACCGCACTCCGTGCTCTGAACCTCTCACATTGCATGATAGACTCTCTCCACTCCTTGCTCCGCAATCCTCTGCCAGCTATCAGCGCTCTAAATCTCCGAGCCAACCGCCTCCAATCGATCGCGGGGATCGAGAAGCTTTACCCACTTGAAAGATTAGACCTTAGAGATAACCGCCTAACTGACCCAATGGAATTAGCACGCCTAACCGGGATTCCAGACATTCATGAAATATACGTTGAGGGCAATCCTTTTACTCGGTCTCACCGAGATTACCGAATCACCATTTTCAACCTCTTCCGCAAGACCCCTGGCTACACAGAAGACATAGTCATCGATGGTTCTGGACCGTCCATGTCTGAAAGGAGGTATCTGGTAGACCGTGTCGCTGTACCCGCTGCTGTCCCTGTAGTAAAGCCTGCAGTTCCGGAGATACCGGCGGTAGATGTAAGCAAGCCAGCTATCATCCAGGAAGCCCCAAGAGAGCCTGCAGTCCTACGCAAGGAAAGACCATCGCGTCCTACTCCAAAGGCAGTCTCTAGCGAGATCAACACAACATCCACAAGACGTCGGCGCACCCCAAAACGCAGAATAGTTGATCTTGCTACCAACGATCGTGTCGGAGACGCCCCACATCAAGTGGCTGCGGCCGACAAGACTATTATTGACACGTCTCCAACGGTAGCTGAGTCGGGGAGCAGTTACCGTGTTTCTCAACCTCCAGAGGTACGAGATGTACCTATTAGGTCGTTCTCCGAAACGAAGCCTAACGGTACTTCTAACCCACCAGAAGTGCCACGCATTGATACTAGTGCTATCTTGCAGCCTCCAGTATCTTTGCTTAGTCCAGAGACAGCAGATATGTGGAAAGAGGCCCAAGATTGGAATGTCAGTGGCGAAATCTACCGACAAAAGATTGAAGCGCTGCGAGATAAGGTTGGCAATGGCTACCTAAGCGTCCTTAATGAGGAGAGCTGGGAGTCCGCTCGTCCGGCATTCGTCCCTGGAGACTTTAGTCCTACCTCGACGATACGACCTAGTTCTGTCGCTCGTACTCCAAGTGCCCAAGCAATCCCTAGTGCTGGTTCTATGTGCTAATCCGAACATTCGTATGGATAGCTACACATTTTTTCCGCCCTCGAAGCAGACTTCTTTGGCGTTATCGCATACCCCCTTTATCGCTGTGGTTTTTGATACACCATACCCATTGCAGTGTGACAGTTTAGTCATGCCTGATGTCTTATGAGCATAGCATTTCGGCGTTCAACGGAAGGAATTCATGGTCTTTTGCATTGATCAGGTCTGTGATACCATCGCAAATAAGGCTTTTTCAGTTTTTTCTCCTCGATACCGCGGGAGCGGTGGGAAGGATCATATCTTGCAAGTCTCGCCGGTGCATAGGAGGAGGATCGCAGGTTCACTTGTAAAGAACGAGATTTCGGATCGAGTACCTAGCTTTAGACCCGAATACCCGAGATTGGAATGAATCAAGAGCATGGTTTATGATATGGCTTGTGTCTTTTTTTCTCACTTCTTATATCCCTATCCGCAAGTTGCTATTCTTTTTTGGTAGGCGTTAAGAGAAGCCGAATTTCTATCGGCCGAGTGGGGGTTTTTTGCGTTGTTCATATTTTTTTGGACCGACTCTTCATGTTCCTCCTATGCTTGGTTTTTCCTCCGGCTCCTCTCTACTCATGGCGGGGGTCTCGTGGCATGAAAGTGCGCGTCCGTTTCTTGCATTTCGAAAACGGGGGGTGGGTGGCTCACGATAGAGGCTGGGTGTGGGGGCGGATGGGGATGGTTAATGAAAAATACGTGCTTTTCCCGCTGTCTTCCTGAAGATACCGTCTTGACTATTTGTATTGTGACTTTTGCTGTGACTTGTATTCTATCTTGACTATTAGAATTCCCCGTGTGGTTAGGCTCTATGCACAGCTGGTGCCTCGTAGAGAGTCTTGTGTGTTGCTATGTGAGTTAAGAGTGGAGGATAAGATGTAAGGATCATGAGACCATAGGTCAGTCGAGTTAAAACCCTTAGTCGGGGAGTGAGTAGTTCGCTTTTTGGACGAAGCTATTATCGCTTGCCTACCTGCCTATCCGGTATCTAGCAAACAATCACGATATTTAACCAACCCTGATTAATCATAAGAAAAATATGTGTGTTCCACAACGATTTGGTAAACGAGGAGAATAATTAGAAAGTACCTAGCTGCAACGGAGCAGCACGATATGTGATTGGACTTTCAAGTGTTGTGTTGTTAGAAATATCACGGAGTTCTTCACACAAGGAATGCCACGCAAAACCCTATACATCCATCATATGGTGTATGCACCTGTGTGTACCTTATGAAGGGAACAAGGTATATAGAAGACTAAATTTATATTTAATACTGTATATATATGTATCATGACCGGCGATGTTTCCTGGGGTTTGCGAAACCTTGAAGTCCGAGGCACCGCCCTGCAAGTATTGGTGTATCATCGGATCTTGTTGGTCATATCCTGATATGACAACTCACTATTCACAACATACCCTGTGGCGTTTTATTTGATGCGTCGTTCCGGATATCCTTACGCCTCTAGTGACACACATGAGAAAAAGTAATTTTCCCCCGTTCTCCGGTCTCGTCTAAGGTTGGTAGGGTAAGCCCTCGGCGTTCTTCCTACGTCAGAACACTCAACAAAATCAGAAGATCCGCGAATGATCCGCTTGTTCAACCACCGAGAAAGCGATGTTGAATAGTCTCGGTTGAAATTTCGTGTGAATAAACTTAGCAATTTAGAGAAATGCCCCGGGGCTAGTTGGTTGCGATGTCTAGCGCCGGTGGAGCAGTGAAGGAGGCTTAAGCCGACCTCCGGTATGTAGCATGTGGAACCGCCTAGCCGTTGTATATAATGCCGATGTGATAATCTCCATTAATAAAACTCAGCAGTCAGTAGGTAAGTACGGTGAAGATTCATATGATATTTACCTGACTGTTGAGGCTTGGATTTCAATATCGAATATATAGAGCGATCTTCCCATAAAGCCCTAAGAGGCGCAAGGGAGCATGTTAGGATTTACTTGAAAACAACACACTTTTCCCCCAATGATTCTAGCAATATTCCCTTGTCGTCGGTGTGTATATCCGGGTAGCGATACATGCTTAGTATCGGAAAAGTACCTAAGAAAGCCTCCAATGTTTGTCCTAATGGAATACATGGACATCCAATAGGATAAGCCGATAGAAACCCATTTCCGAGAAGATGACTATCATGATAAATGTGAAGGAATAATAAGTAATGAGAGACAACTGAAAGATCGGGTTATTGGAGCTTTCGCAAATTTATTGATAGGATTCTAAGGGCTGCTGAAGTTGAGTTGAGCATGGTCTAGGTAGGTACTCTAGGATTGTCTGGTTTGGTGACATGGTTGGGCGAGGCGTTCCTTTCGAGTAAAATCGCAAAATATTATCATATATAATTTCAACTTGACTGCTCAATATGAATAGCAATTCATAGTATTAAGGGAAGAAGTAAAACACAATATGCCCACTGAGCCTCGTGCGACGTACACACGGCTTGAAGCGGCCTCCCGGAAGGACGAAATCGCGACTGAAGCAAGAGTAACCTCCTGGAAGTAGGGTTGATGATAGGTTGTGCATTGATCGTCGGTTCCCTCAGCCATATGCTTGGCAGCCAATCCCATCGTGAAAGGTAATGGACACACTATAAGACGTCAATCTGTAGCAGTGGTAGAAGCAACCTAACTATCTGAAAGCTTGGTAAAAAGATGCACCTCGTAGTCTGACCCCTGGATATGAGGCGATGAGTGTATAGTTCAAATACTTACGCCTAAGTTTCAACTATTCGTTGATCCTAGGCGTATCGTTCACTGGGTGCCTGGGCTCCGTAAGCTGATGTGACCTAGGTAACATACACTTTCCGTACATCGACGGCTCGGGTTTCGGTGGTCATAAATAAACAGTTGCCGTTGGACCGTTGACAAGTTGTTAACCTGAAAAGCGCACAGTACCGGATGGACAAGCGATCTCGCGATAGTAGCCCCTTATGTTTAGTTTTTACAGGGAAATTTCTTTGGGAAAAAATAATGTAGAGAAGCTTCTAAAGAGATAATCGGGTTGTTCCCCAGCTTCCGTGAGTGACTATACATTGTCTGTGGATTTTTACCGAGCAGCCGTCTTGTCGGTCGGGCATAAGATAAGCATCCAGATGGCCTCTGTAAAGTTAGTAGGGCTATGCATAGTACTTGAACGCAGCAATATTTTACGTACACATAATAGCAAATAAAAAGAAAGCGAGCGTTCTGCGCAGAACCTAATTCGACGCGAACAGGAAAGATCCTAGGCCTAGGAGGAACTTTTGAGGACTCCACATTTGGGATTGTCGCAGGATCCCTTCGGCAAGACCATCGTTGCAAATATCTTCACTTAGTAACTAGTATAAATACTTAAAATCCGGCGTGTCGAAATATAACATAGAGAGAAATTCAACTTCATAAACGGCGATTTTGCGCACTATGAAACTGATTTAAGCCGCTGTATTGGCGGTTAGGGTGAGAGAAAATCGGAAGTTGTGTAAAGGGGTATATTTTCGCAGATCCCGAGATGCCTTTCGGTGTAGCTTCTCTCGCACCAACGTAAAAATAGAACTATAAAATTTATTATCGCTGCTGGCAAGAAAGATTTGAAATTCTTAAGACGCATTCGATCTGTTAACGCGACCCAACTGGCTTCAAGACACTTTTACTTTATTATACAGCGCCTGAAAATTTAGTAATGCATAATCGACATCACTCCTGGACCGGAAAACATGAGAATAAAATACGGTGAATTGTTATTCTTCGTGGTCAACAGGTGATGGTATGCATCGTGACCTCATATAGTAGGTAACATGCGGCGTGGGCCGTAAGCCCAACGTGGCCGCCGACTTCGAGGCCGATATCCTGCCCAACGGAGCGCACCCAGGTTCGTGGACCCAATGAATTCCTAGATAGTAAAAAGGTAATATCAATTGCTTCTATACCTAGACTAGTGAACTAGTGGGATCTCGAAAAACAATTCCCACTAGAGCTATCCAAGGAATTACCTACTAGGAAGATTGGTAGGTCAATTTGACCAATAGCCGAAACCTCGCCGACATGGCCGAGATCGATCATCCGGAACTCTCTCAAATAACCAGTCGAATATTGCGATCTTAGGATCGCAATCTACACAAAGACCCGGCATCGGTATGAAGCGCAGGTTGGGTTGGCTCGATGGTGTGATGACTTAGAATGATGAAGGGGGCCAAGCTACGACCGAGAGAACATGGGAATGCATGCAGACCCGGTATGACGGCATTTGCGAAATGTTTGATCGGGGAAAGGTCTAGATCGTCAGGAACAGCAATAGGAAACAAGGGCGCTACCGAATTAGCAGATTGGCTATGACTTGGTAACTCGGTGTTCGTCCGGTAGGGCTGAATCTAGAATCTAGAAATAGAAACCTTAGAAGCTACCCCTTGGTCTGATGGACCAATGTGTGAGACCCCACCCCTTTTCGGCATGTGTGTCTGTGTCTGATTGGTGCGCAGAATTGAAGATGTCTTCTCGAGGAGGACAATGCCTGACTAGTTATTTTGTTTGGATATTGACGAATCTTGCGTCATTGTCGCAAACAGATAAAAGATAATTCAATTGGAGAGACGGCGAATCACAAAAATTAACACTTTAAAATATTACATGAGGTAGGTGGATTTTTATTTTTAAATTTCATCTTTTTTAGGTCGAGTTGTCGCAAATGTAGGTGATGTGGATGTTATGTTTTTGCGACGGTCAAATATATTTTCAAGGTTGATTGCGCACATGACACATACATTTGTAGATTCATCTGAGCGGACAGTTTGAAAAGTGGAGACGATCTTCGCACTTTCACTGGTTGATCCAAAGATTTGGGGAGTTACAACTGAGAATGGTCCGGGGTGGAGAGGGGCTACTTCCAGCTTATGTAAATGTGGCGCGTTAAACTTTTCCTCTTAGGGGCTAGGGCCGACTTCTCCAGCCGACTTCAACAGCGCGTCCTGACTACTTTTCAATCTTTCTCAACCACTTCTCCTCAACTTTCGCGATACGAAAAGACTTTTCCCGTTAGGCAAAGGGCGCCACCGTCTTCCTAGTGTTAGTGAGAACTATTTACGAAATTCGAATGATATTTCTCAAATGCCTGTTTGTCGACTGCACCCACTTGATAATCCCCCTCGCCTCCTTCCTGCGACGCGCTGATTAGGGTCACCTTATCATCATATTATTCACTTTATAAATCATTAGAATACCCGAGCAACGATGGCACCAAGTCCACGGACGCCTAGGCAATCTGCCATTTCACGCCCGCGCGGTCGACCCAAAGGCTCCGTTAACACTGTGCGACGCGTCCGAGACGGCAGTATCGTAGCCGCCACCGAACCCCCTCCCAAGCGACGACGCTACACGACTAATGGTCTCGGAAGTGCTAGTCGATTTGCTGATCAGTCGGGCATCGATAGTAGCGACCTAGCTGTCGCGACGACCAGCCGCTCGAGGGTGCGACACAGTTCGCAAAACGGTGCGGCTTCCCCCGCCATATATCCTAGACGCGAACGTAGCACCCGAACACGGCACACCACCCGAATCCAGCCAGACGATGAGATGCAGATTAGTTCTGCAGCCGCAGTTGCTGCCGTTGTACAAAGCGAAGGGTACAAGCCAAGAGAGGAACGAGGCTGGGAGGAGTTTCACCCGAACCTCGACATAGACGGTACATTCATGATGTTCCATGCCGAAGATGTCGATGGGACAGCGAAGCAAGTGCCGGAGACGCCATCTGCTAAGATGACTGGGGTGGATAATAACGACATTGGTAGTCCCTCGAAGGACCCTGCTGCTCCAGCTACATCTCTCCTGAATGCACCTAATGCCATGGTGAACACTACCATGACTCCAAGCGCCCCCGCCACAACACCGCGACGACGTGGTGGCCGATTACCACGAGGAGAATCCCTTTATGCTACTCGCAGTGATCAGCAAGCTCCGCCAAACACACCCACACCCCTCCCAATCCACGGCCAGAACAACAAAGAGAAGCTTGATTTGAAGCAACCTTCGTATCGGAAAACAGACCGCATATTGCTGTTTGAGAGTAAAACGTTTGGCCAAGCTCGATATGTTGATAAGGCTATGATGAATGTCGGATATCAAGAGAGCGATAATTTCATTCGGCCGGATAGAAAACTGATTAAAGCTAGCGATGCAAACATCGAAGACGAGGCCGACCAGGCTGCTATTGTTAAAGCTGACGGAGATCCAACGCCTCTGCCAAGTAGTAATCTAGGCCGCGTCGAATATGACATGGATGAGCAAGACGATATGTGGCTCGAGGCATATAATGCACACAGAAAATCGCAGGGTTGGAACCCCGTAACTCGTGAGGTTTTTGAGATCACCATCACCAAGATCGAGAAGGAGTGGCACGCGCTAGAAAAAAGAATTCCTAAACCTAACCCGAAACCGCCGCAGACTCACAGGCCGCGTTCTAGCTCAGCTGCCGCTGTTAACGGCGAACCGCAGGCGGGCGAAGAACAGGATAGCAAGTGTGCGATATGCGACGATGGAGATTGCGAGAACACAAACGCAATTGTTTTTTGTGACGGGTGCGATCTCGCGGTCCACCAGGAATGCTATGGTGTGCCATTTATTCCGGAAGGACAGTGGCTCTGTCGGAAGTGCCAGCTTATTGGCCGTGGTATCCCGGTCAGTTCCCTTAGTCCCGCTCTACTTAAGATCCCCGTGCTAACTCAAACATTCAGACGTGCATTTTTTGCCCCAACTCCGACGGTGCTTTTAAACAGACAAATTCTTCAAAATGGGCACATTTACTCTGCGCCATGTGGATTCCGGAGGTGACACTGGGCAATCATACTTTCATGGAGCCAGTAATGGACGTGGATAAGGTCCCCAAGAGCCGCTGGAAGTTGACCTGTTACATCTGCAATCAACAGATGGGTGCTTGCATACAATGCGGTAACAAAGCATGCTATCAAGCATTCCATGTGACATGTGCCAGAAGAGCCCGCCTCTTCTTGAAGATGAAGAACAGTTCGGGAGCGTTGGACGTTCTTGATGGCAGCACGAATTTAAAGGCGCTCTGCGATAAGCATTGCCCTTCTGAGTACGCCAAGGAGAATGATGTAGTTCGGGCTACTAAGAGAGCCAAGAAATTCTACAAGAAGACAATGAAGGACCGGATTTGGGCCAATAGTCAAGCTAAAGCCATGACTCTTGCAGCGTCACACCGGAATGCGATAACTGAACATCCACCCGACGAATCTCAAATGACAGGGGCTAAGTTGTCTGCTGTCCTTGGAGACAAGAAAGGGCAGGCTGGAAAAGCAATATGGAAATTACCATCCGGAGCACCTGTTATACCGCAAGCCGTTTTCGAAAACGTCGAGGCCTCGCTACAGCGTTTCGCTTTCCTCAAACGTAAGGAATTTGTGAGCGACGCTTGTCGTTATTGGACATTGAAACGCGAAATGCGCCGCGGTGCCGCGCTACTCAAGCGCTTACAACTGCAAATGGAATCATTTTCTTCCATGGAGCTCACTCGTCGTAACTTTGCAGCTATGGGCCCCTCCGGAAAGGCTCGGTTGTCAAGGCGAATTGAATTCGCCCAGACCCTCCTCGAGGATCTAGAACAACTGAAGATCCTATCGGAGTTCATCGTCAAGAGAGAGCAGAACAAACTCGAGGCTGCTGAGATGGAACAAGAATTCGTCGACACTTGTTACTTCCCTATACATAAGATGCTTCCCCCCATAGTGGAAAAAGCTATCACGTGAGTCGATAGGCAATTAGTAACATTTCTAGTGATTCTAACTATCTCATTAGGCTGGATAAGAACCTTTTCCACGAAGGTTTACTGAAGCTTTCCAACAGAATCGACGAACGGTTTTACACCACAACACTAGCTTTCGCCCATGACCTCTGCGAGGTAATTAATATCGGGGTCAATACCGAGCCCAAGCCGCAGTCCGAATCACAGCAGAAAGCTGGTCTCGTCGCTCCGGCTGTTTCCAAGTCTGACTTTTCTGATTACAGAGATCGGAAGAAGCTGGGTAAACGAATTCTTAAGTCGATTCAACCGCAGCTAGAGACGGCGCTTCGTCTCGAGTCAGAGGCGGTCCACAGACCGTTCAATACGATGAGGCATGAGCTGGAGTCTATGATAGAAGCTAGTCTAGAGTTACGACAGCAAGCACCTAACCAGGGCAACGGAGAATCTGAGCGTAGCCGGGATGTAATAATGGTTGATTCATCGGCCCCAGAGATCACTGTTGGCGGTGAGGTGGATGGTTCCGCTGTCATGGAACAACCCTCGGAGGACGTCCCTATGGCTGGAACCGGCGTTGCTGTTGGCAGCGGTAATATCGAAGTCAACACATCTGGTTTGGATGGGGACGAGATGGACGGTGTTGAGCCAACCGCAAGAACCTTGTCTTTCCGAGAAGCACCAGCCATCGAAGGCAAACCAGAGGCATCATCGGTTGATGGAATGCAAGCGATGGACACGCCACCAGCGATCAATGGTTATGTAGGTGCGACACCTTTATTACAGCCTGCGCCTCCTACACCCCCTCAGTCAAACGGGAGCTTAGGACACCAGCCGCCAGATCCGCTAGTCGATGGCGGCGTTGTCTGGTATTTGCGAGACTTTGAACCTGAAGGGACCTCAGCTATTCAAGAGCAGTGGCAAGGCAGAGATGCCGTTCGCAGCCTTAGTGAGGAACTCTCTGAAATTGACGAGGACGAACTAAAGGGTCTCGGTGTGGAGATAAACGAAGATAGTATCACGGCATCTCCAGCAAATACCACCGAGACGGTAGAACCTGCCCCTGCCGGTATCGTTAGTCCTATTAAGAAGAGCACGACCAAGGCCAGGAAGCGTAAGGCGCCAGCTAGGAGACGGTAATGTGGAGGGCCTTTGGTCGTGCATTCATACCCCTTTACTTTAATTCGCATTGTTTGATTTTCTTTGATTCCCCCATATACTGTATCAAGACCGGCTCAGGCTAGGTTCGTTTGTCAAATTCTTTTCCACCAGGTACCGTTTTCATGCTGCACAACTAACGAGATGGATTTTCGGGAGTCGGGCGGGTATATACTTCGGAGTTCTAGGAGTCGGCATAACCTACTACCACAGACATTCGGGCCTTGTTAATTGAAAGGCTTTTTTTTTCTAATTAGGTGCTAAAGGTGCGAGTGAAATGGACGGGCTATCATAGTGTGTATGTATGCGTGCGTATGGATTATTTTATTTGCGGTTCTGCTGGACTCGTCGCTTAGTTTTACTATAGTGGCTCTCTAGGTGTGTTATGGGGGCAGCCCTTCTAAGAGACTCGGTTCAAGCACCTCTATTCTCAACAACTGGCTTCTTAGTGTCATGTGATCTTGTTCCAGCTTTATATGGGAGTGACTTGATTAAACGAAGCTTCCAAGGTTTGCAAGTGAATGTGTACTCTACAAGATAAGCTAGAGTGACTTTCATGAAGAGATGGCCGCGACCTTGTCAACTACTATAAATATGGTCATCCAGCTTGCCACTCCTAGCAAACTATCAGAGAGCTCGCGAAAACATGTTTTCTATTCACGTTGAATGAATGCTAGATCTTAACAGTTCAAGTAGGCATTTAGGTCACGATACATACCTACACATCAATGCGCTTAACACATCCAGGCCTTCTAAGAAGCACTCTAATTTAACATCTATGGGTAACTACTAGGTACTAGGTATGTCGGAAGGTAGTACGAACAATACAGGGTTCTTGCTTCAACATCAAGGCTAATAGGGGCTTTGCTTTGAGAAAACAAAGCTGGTTCCTTCCTCAAAATACCAGTGTGGATATCTTGATTAAAGCAAACTTAGGTGTCTTCCCCCTAAGTTATAGACTACAAGAAACCTTCCACACCCAATAAGATACATCACGAGTATCGCAATAGCAGTCACGTGGTCTAAAGGCTATGACGTCTCGTTTACAGTGAAGTATTCTTCTGTAAGTACCGAGAAGGTTCCGTGTTCGATCCACGGCGTGACTATCTTTTTTTTTATTACGTACCTACTATGTGGAACACATGTTGACAGTTGTCGTGGTTTTGTCAGGCAGAAGAAATTTTGTTTACACGCAAGAAACCATGCGTTTAGAGAACGCAAGTGTATATTAGACACGTATTTGAAAATTGAATTGAAATATCAGACTGCCCTTCCTCTAGAATACACAGGTGTGTGTTTCTTCATTAAACAGATAGTTAAGAAGTACAACGATAGAACTCATCTCTTAGCATGAAGACGCTGTGACTGTAGGAGCGCGTGTCTTTTTGAACCCATAATGATAATGACGTATTTGTGGAAAGCCACCATTGAATGCTCGGAATCTGTGCCGGCATGTCCGGATCTCCCGAGCGGAGGTATATCGGGGTTTGGTTGCTCAGTCTCCCGCATTTCAGCTCTAGCTGGAGTAAGTTTAGTCTTCACCCGACAAGATACCCCGGACCACTCAAGGTGGTCATATGGAAGTAGAAAGGCTACTCCTTGGTAGCTATGAGGATCGCCGCCGAGACATGCTTTGGCGACCTTACTACCAAGCCTCCAATATGTCGGTGAGTGGAACCGGAGGCGGTATACCGACGCACATCTCATTAGGCGACTCTAAAAAAGAAAAATCGGTCATTCGGCTTTGGATATCATAAAGGACCGCTGACGGATAATATGCGTCTATTATCCCTCGAGGATAGAGGATAAGGAAAATATACCTAGGTACATGAGGTAGGGAATGAATGACCTACGGAGTTTAAGCGAAGTTTCGTCTCATTGGTGATATCCTCTATCTTGACGCGGCGGTTGTGCTAGGCATGACAAGACGGAAGATGATGAATTATCGATAGCCGAAATTGATTCGCTTCTGCGAGTATATTAAATCCCCAGATGGTAGGGAACCTACAACGTGTCATCCAGTAGCACTGGGTAGGTAGGTCGTAGATGTATGTTGTTCTTCTGACTGCATTTCGGCTGGTGGGAAAGTGGCATCGAAACCCTTCTCGGCGATTGTCTAATAAAATTCACGTCGTCGCAATGATGACACGCTCCAAACCGGGGAAATGGGGTCGACTGAGTCGAGTTCGACGTTACCCGGTCTGCCGGTTCCTCATTACCTCGGCTGCGCCGACTTGCGAGAATTACGGCTCGGGTTGCTTCGCGAGAAAGTATGACATCGATGAGCACATGTCTTTTTTCGCAATATCTTTCTGGAAGCTCCTCTCGTAGCGGTTCGATCTTAAGAGGTTGCTTCATCAAAAAGCTGACGTCACGGTGGTATTTCTCGGGTTCAAGAAATCTGAATGATGGCTGAGTAATCATACTTGTCAGGAACCGCCAAGTTACGACCAATCAGTAATATCATGACGAACTTGCAACCGTAACATGCTTGAGGCTGACGATATCGCGCGTCTGGATCTTAGTCATGTGACTCGATCGTGAGAAGGCTTCTTAGAGGTCCTAGGGCAGTGACAGTAAAATACAAGGAGTTGTGCTGTCAATCATCGTGAAATTTAGCTACAATATTTTACTCACCATTGCTTACAGATAGTAGCAAACTAGAAGGTAACTAGTTCCGGCTATGGGCTGTTGCACAATCGACTCGCTTATAAATCAGCCACAATTTGACAATAGCATTGTATATAATGCTGTAGTTTGCAACTCGTCCTAGTGGTGGTTTCGGTTCCTGATGAAGCAACCGGTGTGGAATACTAGCTAGCCACGGCGGCTGAGAGGACGAATTGGAAATAGATCTGGCTTCGTTAAGGGGTTGATTTTACAACCCCTTATCTCTAACAGATGAGAAACGAGAAGCGAGAAACGTAGAGCCGAATGATCGGTACGACCCAAAATGTTGACCCGCCACGCTTCCACAAAGGGGTTCAAATCGCCGACCCGAAACATAGACGTTGTGTCTGGAAATCGGCCTCGCCAATGTTAGCAAGGAAATCAATTGGGGCATTGTTAAAACCTACGAATTACTTACTTCGACGTTTGCTATTGGAATCGGACGTCTTTTGCCCACCTTCTAATACGGGTATCCACGCATCCACGTCATTGACCCCTGAATGTATGCACGGACTGACCGAATGCTGTTTATACCTCCTAAAAATTTGAGACTGCAGCGTGGCGGTTGTAATCGATGCTGCGGCCGGCTTGGGAAGGAGGAAAAAAAAAGTCTTTTACGTAGAGATCAACTAGCATCATCAAAGTGCCGTACGGCTGCTGTCCTTGGCAGTTTGAAGTTTAGCCAAACCGACAAATCTGGGGGAAAATCATACCTCCGCCAGCTATACAGTAACGTTGCGTACATATCATAGAAGCCGTGATGCTTCGATTCGTGGCCTCTATTGACAAAAAACCGACAAGAATGATAAAGGTTAAAGGAGACACCAGTGGAGTGGATCGATAAAATCGTGGGTATACTGGTATACCGAAGACTTTTGGAGTGGGAGACAAAGCGGTACATATTCTCGTTTGCGGGAGGTGACAAGCCCCCTTTTCCGAACACCATGTTGAACTCCCGGTGGGCTAGTTAAAAACTTAATAAATGCGTGGCTCTATGGAATAACCGCCAGATAAGCGTCTGAAACTTTGAGCGACATAAAGCTAGCTGTTTGTAAGAATACATATAAAAGATGAGTTAAGTGGGAGATGCGGCGGCGCGTGTCTGGGGTGTTCCTAGAGATCCTCATTTTTAAGTAACACCGGCCAATCTTCTTGTCATCTAAATTCGTGAAATAGGCGATCTGTATGAGTATGGAGTGAATATGAAATGAACCAGTTAAACGAAGGAGAGTGAGACCAGAGTAATGAGACGAAAGGTTTAGGCATTGCCATACAGCATCAACATCTGTAAGGTAGGGTTGGAACAGAAGTCGGCTCGTGGGGAGATTAGGGTATCGTGACCAAGTATATTGAAAGAGATCGCTCGAAGTTGCAGTGACAAGAGACTGAATAGAAAGAAGGGAAATTGGGGCAATATATAAAATCTGGGAATTGTTGAAGTTGATTTAATAAATGCCAACCAAGTAGTTGACAAGAGTTGTAGATCCAAAAAGTTCGATAGTGGATTGAATGCGCTGCAGTTTACGATCCATTATTAAGGTACCCGACTATAGCCCCAGCCTAGAGGTGCTAACGAATTGGTACCTTCCCAGACAGCGATAGAGATAGTGCTAGGTATAAGCTGGGTGGGCAGGCACTCAATCAAATATACCGGGCAGCTGCTGGGTTACCTATATGCACCCAACATCGGACCTGGTTGGATACCCGTACCTTTCAGATTGCGCCTTCCTTGCTTTTCAGCGCGTTGGTAATTGCTATTTGAGATAGATACCTACCCAAGTACCATTGGGTACGGATTTCTCGATTGTCCCTAGCGCTTTTAGCTTGCACTGCCTCGAATCTGCCAATCAGAATATCATATCTGAAACCCCACCTGGTCTGTGCTTAGTTGCCTGGCATTCTTTCTCCCCTTGAACCTGAGAAGGATACGACCGCAAGTATCGACACAGTGCTCGAGCCCTCCTTAGCCTGCCACTGACTGCCCGGTTTGTTCCTTCTTCTCAACTACATGCGCGATCGTTTTAGGCGTTTACTTCCCTTAATTCCCTAAACGTTTTAAGGATTTCAGGTATAGAAAAGCGAACCACAGTGCTTGCAAAAGCCTGATTAACACCAAAGCAACCTCCAATACACGCCCCAGGACTTTTTTTTCAATGCTCCAGGGCAGCTAAAGGTACTCCACTTTAAGCAACTTAGGACTCTAACAACTGTAGAGTCTGCTTCTGGCGGATTTGATTGAGCCGGATTGGATTGTTCTTCTGACCTGACGTTTCCATCGGCTTTGACCCTTTTTCATCTCCTTCCCTCTCTTCCATTTTTTCTCGTCCACGACCACCCCGCGACAACGGCGACGCATTCCGTTACATTTTATTTTTCCCCCAACGACGAATTCTGTTGCCATTTGTATTTTTGCGGTCTGCATTAATTACATCCACGGTAACCTGCGAGAGAGAACAATTCTACATTCGTTCTCATTCATATTCCCATACTACTCATTTTACAATCACGATAAAAAAAAAAGACGATCCGGTTTTCCGCGTTGTTTTGAAACTCGCACCGCTCGCATCGCTCCCACCGCCAACGCCTGGGAAGACACCTGTTGGTTCGGGCTGTCTCCATTACCGCATCACCGTACCTATACTTTTTGACAATCGCCTCCGGTTGGCAATTAGAAAGCCTAGAATTGCGCGCTTTGTGCATTGTACCAACAAAAACAACAGGTCGTGCACCCATTATTACGACACATTTCTCGACAATTTATCCATCGCGACGAACGACATCTAATTGTCAACTCTTTCCTCCTCAATCCTAAGTTCTTCCTCATTACAACCCGCCTTTTCTCTGCATCCTCTGCACCCTCTTCCTACGACCTTTAACACGCAAAAACCTGGCGAAGCATCGAGTCCCTCCAAAAACAGGGCCGATTAATAACAATACGGGTATTTTCAATTACGACACTTCTCCTCTAGAAGAGCGATACAACGACGAACCAAAATAGAAGATTGCGTACCCTCTATTTTCATCCCGACGACCGACTTCGATTTCTCCGCGAAGCATCAACGGGACTATTTTCGTTTTCGCAGCCAAGCAAGGCGCATAACAAGCAGGAGACGAAGCATTCTCGGTTTCATATCCGAGATTGCAAAATCGATTTTGATAGCAAAGTAAAGGATCGCCACCCGGACTCTTTGTACCTGAATTTAGCAGGCACTTTTTAAGCTTTCTCTTTAGAAAGCTCCGTCACTGGTTGGGATCACTTCATCGTGAGTTTTTTCGTCTCCCTTTTTTTGGGGTTTTGGTTTTTGATAATCCACCGCGGCCCCTCTTCCCCACTCTCCTTGTCGTCACCTCAGCTCTAATCCATCCTAAATCCCTAAATCTGTACATTTTGTACAGTCTGTACCTTCTGTACCTCGCTGTACCTTCTCTAAAACCAAGATCACCCATCTTATCGACCCCAAAAATCCACCTAGTTTCCTTTCCCTTTGTTCCATGTTTTAATAATTACCCTTGTTTGCTAACACATCGAGGTACGAGTAGGCCTAAGAAGTGCATCATTCTCTCTAATATCGGGCTCCACCGTATTTCCCTAGATCCCGGTCCTCTACAACCCTAGGGCCCTGATCTCTCACAACTTCGAGTTTCGCGGCCAACTACCTGGCAGGTCAGGAACCTACAATGGCGGACCAACACGACGTTGATTTAGACTCTATCATCGACCGCCTCCTAGAGGTGCGCGGCAGCAGACCTGGCAAGCAAGTCCAGCTTCTGGAGACCGAGATCCGATATCTCTGCACAAAAGCTAGAGAGATCTTCATCAGCCAGCCAATCTTACTCGAGCTAGAAGCTCCTATTAAGGTATGCAAATCCCCTGTCCATAATACAATGGACCCTCCATCCTGTGGAAATCGAAATCGGACCACTGACATTTTTTTGCTTTTTTTACTACACAGATCTGCGGTGATATCCACGGTCAATATTATGATCTCCTACGCCTCTTCGAGTATGGTGGCTTCCCACCTGAGGCAAACTACCTCTTCCTTGGCGACTACGTAGATCGTGGCAAGCAGTCGCTCGAGACTATCTGCCTTTTACTCGCCTACAAGATCAAGTACCCCGAGAACTTCTTCATTCTACGAGGTAACCACGAATGTGCGTCCATCAACCGTATCTACGGTTTCTACGATGAGTGCAAGCGTCGCTACAACATCAAGTTATGGAAGACGTTCACCGATTGCTTCAACTGCTTGCCCATCGCCGCTATCATTGATGAGAAGATTTTCACTATGCACGGTGGTCTAAGCCCGGATCTGAACTCGATGGAGCAGATCCGCCGAGTCATGCGCCCAACCGACGTAAGATAAACCCCCCTCCCCTAAATTGTACCGTTTTAGTTCTGCCAGCACTGGCCCGAGTTATTACTAACTTGATCGCTCCAGATTCCTGACTGTGGTCTGCTCTGCGATCTGTTATGGTCCGATCCCGACAAGGATATTACCGGGTGGAGCGAGAACGATCGTGGTGTGTCATTCACCTTCGGTCCTGACGTTGTCTCCCGATTCCTACAAAAACACGACATGGATTTGATCTGTCGTGCTCACCAGGTCGTGGAAGACGGTTACGAGTTCTTTTCGAAACGGCAACTAGTCACGCTGTTCAGCGCGCCCAATTATTGCGGTGAATTCGACAATGCTGGTGCGATGATGAGTGTCGACGAGAGCTTGTTATGTTCCTTCCAGGTTTGTTCCCCTTGGACTCTCACTTGTGGTTGTTGAGCTCTTGACTAATGGCGCCCTGTCTTATAGATTCTCAAACCTGCTGAGAAGAAACAAAAGTACGTCCATGGCGGCCTCGGAGGAAGCGGTTTCGCATCTCCAAGAAAGCAATCATCCAAGTCTTGAACAGAAAGAGTATTCATACCGACTTCCTCGTCTTCTAGGTTCGGCCGCAATCGATAAATTGCTACGATGCACGCTTCACCCCGGTACCCGAGTCTCGATTTTGTCCTCGCCCAACGATCCCATTGGAATCTTGCTTGCGCCATTAGCCGGAACCAACGGCGCCAAACACCTACCGACCGCCAACGGGCGTTTTGATAATGCTGCCTCACGAGTACAACTTTTATGACCCGCCGCTCCCCCCCGCGAAATACACAATGCCCTTTGTGACCTCACTTACCTCAGAACGAATGACACACGGAGAAGAGACGATGGATGGATGGATGGTGGTTGTTATTACACGAGAAAAGAAATAAAATCAGGTTTTTCATTTGGAATGGTCTCAACGAGTGTCCTCAGCCCACTTCCGTGAGGCCATGGTGACAGGGGAGAAAGTCTAGACAGTTAATTTTGTTTCCCCGAGACGTGAAACTTACGAATTCATGCAATGATCTGCTCTCACGGTTCGTGCTTTGCTACTTTTTTGCCTTGTTTAGTTGTCAAGTGAATTGATACGGCTAATAAATTCTATGTTGCTTTCTGTATATCCTCGTATATATGGGTGCTAGCATTGAAAAGAATTTGGGATTTGACGTTGATTTCTACAAGCCCGTTTCCTATTGTCTTATAAATAGTATTAACAACCTAGGTTTGTATATACGTCATACATGGCATTGGCTTCGAGTATGATACTAGTCCCTAGCGACTGGACCATCTCCCACAAGTGAGGAAAGGGGGTAGGGAATGATTTGCTAGACTACCAAGTAGAGGTGTCAATGGGTAGCTTCAGTAATTCCCTATATCTCATGTCATATTCTGCAGTATATCCAACAGCTATATGTTACACAGATCCTGCCGATATCGCCCAAGTGGTGATTTCCTCGATACCCCTGAATTTACAGAGCAGAGATGTAGCTATTTGCATACTTACCCCTAGGTTTCTCCCCAAGTAAAGCTAGCTTCTCGCCGACCTCCGGTCATTAATAGGTATCTTACACATCGGTCTGAACGCCTGAATATTTTGGGCTATAGCTCGCTCATTTACAATCATCGCAGTCTGCCTCTATCCGCGCATTCGTCGTCACACTCTCCACCCCCGGCCGACACGCGCCGCCAATGTTCTCGTCTGGATGCGTGTTAAGCCCCAACGCATTGTCCTTCTCGATCTTGGCTAAGCTAGCCCGTCGTTCTTGCTTCACCCGCGCTTCTTCCGCCGAGCGGGCGTTCCCAGCTGCGCTGAAGCCCGGCGCTTGCGATTGGTTGGGTTGTGCGGGAACGGAGGTGGGCGAGGGGATGGTGGTAGGGGCAGGGGCGGCGCCATAGTCTTTGTCCACGTGCCCGAGGTTCCGGCCCGGCTCGATGACGTCGCGGACTCGTCGCTTCAGCTCCTTGGTCTCCGGGAACCCGCCGTCGAGTTTGCGGTCCCAGAGCACGCGCTGCTGGATCGCGGGGCGCGGGGAGGAACTAGTAGGGGAAGATGGGACGGAAGAGGTGGAGTTAGGGGGTGCGTAGTCGATCGAGACGATGAAGGTGCCGCCTGTTGAGGGCTGGAGAGCGACCTCGCCGAGGGAGGTCGAGAAGGTTGAGAGAAGCTCTTGCGCGAACTAGGCGTGCGATGGGGCACGTGTTAGCTGCCCGTTCTTGGGGAGATACGTAATCCCGCAGCCTCGCGTAAGAAGGGAAAAGCAAGGAGAGCGTAGGGGGATATGTGGATAGTAAGCGTAGACGGGATGATAAGAGCAGATGGCGGGGTTTTCGTGGGGTGGTGGCTGGTGGCTGATGTGATCTGTCACTAGAACAGAGACATGGTCTCGGGAAGCGAGGATCCCGGAAGGAATGCGGACAGATGTATTCTTGGGAACGAGAGGACGACGAGGGATTATAATACGAGGTAAGAAGTGTCTTTGTTTCGCCCGTGAGGCAGACTGGCTGACGGGCTAAGAAGAGACTTACGTAGGCGGCTCTCAGCATCCATTTACACTGCGTGCAGAAGCGGATTGTGACACGGGGTAGCGGATATGGAGAGTCCGGAGCTGTGGGGGCTAAAGTCGCAATTGACGTTTCCGCCATGGTGAATTGGTTGGAACTAAAGAACTGCCCTAGAAGATAACGTTGGAAATAGCTATCCTATATGATATCGTTTTAGTATGCTTTTCGGATCGCGACGGCAACAGCTCACCACACGTGGGGTGCTATGACGATGTTTGAAGCGAATGTACATAGATACATCTCTACAGCGCAAACTCAATGATATAATGAGCTAAGATAAGATCAATCCAAGCTCTGTGACTTGCTGTTTGAACTTTCGCGACTACCAGGTTATGAGGGGTCATCGAGTTAACCGTGATGCTAACGCTGATTGGGCGATACTTTCCAACCCTACGGTTCGCAGCGGTCTTTTTCAGCTCTGGCACCTACCCGTTTAGAATATACCACGCTGTATTAATGCCTCTTTTTTTTTTTTCAAACAAAATTTTTTATAATATCAAATCTACCTACCCTTTTGTTTCCCTAGTTCCTACCAATCCACTCTTTGAAGATCCTCCTCTGGATATAATATAAAGGAGTCAATTAGGAAGACCGCTAAAAATCTAGATCCGCTCGCAGATTATAATCGCGAGACCCGCGATGTTACATCGAACGCCTTGAGTCTTCGGAACCGAAATACGTGATTTGCCGTCTTCTGCGGCACGCTAGATCCGTAAGTAATCGCCTGCAGATTTTAGCACCCCAAAGTCCATAGACATTTTCAACTATGAGCGAACCAGACTGGGTAAGTCAGCAGCCTTCCGGTCAGACCGCTAGTTTACCTGCACGGCAAATAGTTGGAGGCCGTCGTAAACTGGGTGAGATATGAATGGATGGGAGTGGGAGAAATGATTAAGGGTCCAAGAGCGAGAGAGAAGATGGGGAGGATCCTTTGATGCTAGCCTTATTACTCATTACCCGCGATCTACGGCTAGGATTGCGGATGATGGATCAGGTAGTTTTGCTGATGTATGTACGGACCCGAATGAACTATTCTTAACATGAAACTCGAACACAATTATCAAAAACATAATTAGGGGATCACTCGTGCTGTTGAATGCGAGTCTTATCAATAGACTTTGTAAATGGTAATCGTAACAAGGAAATGTTGTCATTCATCGAGTACCGACAGAGTCGACAAAGGAAAACGGAAGAACAATACAGTCATGAACGAACAAATATTACATGTTGACGAGTTTCTTCCCGGACTCCTTTTCTCCCCCGTAGTGGACTGCTCGTCCAAAAAAAAACAACCAACACAGACGTGCGTATTGAACTATTGTCGGTTGTTGTATTATCGTAACACGGCCGATAGTTATCGAGCCTCGGGTATTGTAGTAGTAGTGTAGTAGTAGTAATAAGCTTTTTTTTCGGTCTCCATCCCCCATTTCGCTTTTGTCCTTCCATTCAAAAGCTCCCGTTATTCAGCAGAGTGTGTATCAAAATTAAGCTCCGCGCGGGATGTTGGTGAACGAAGCGAAAAGGCTGCCCATCGCCGAAATCAAGGTCCCCAAATTCTACAAGCCTCATCGCAACGTAAATCCCACAGAACACGTTATTACACTCGATATAAGGCTAGGCTAGGCAGCGCGCCCATCTAGTAGGCCTCGCCGGCTTGTGTGGTATCCCAATTTACATTACCAAGCAGCATCCGCCGTTCTGCGGAGGCGCGTACGGGTCCTCGCCCCGGGGGACGGCACCCCATACCGACGGAACCATGTAATCTCTCGTGCTGTTGCAATATGCGATGATGCTGCGCGACGTGTTAATTGAACCATCCGTAATTAGGCTTGCTTATTGAATGCGTCTTCTCACCTCCTAGCAGCCTGCGACACGGGGATTCGCTCTCGTTCCAAGTCCTCCCGTAGCCTGCTGTTGAGCTCGGTAAGGCGTCGTAACTTTAGGTCGGCCATCGATTGCTTGTTTTTCTTGATCTGCGACGGGTCGCCGACATCCCGAGAAGTGTATTGAGGCATGTTGATGGCGGCGTTGGGAGAATCGATGGAGTCGACGGTCCCTGATCGAGTTCCTACGGGTTGTGGCTGTGTGCTTGGACCACTTGCAGCGCCTCCCTCAGTCTGAGAATCGTGAATCTCTATCGAAGACATAACCTTAGTCAGTACAAAAAGCTCCTAAGAGTCATGCCTCATTGGCGATTGATCGGCTCGCGAGCTGTAGAGATTGGAATATTCTCGTTCGCGTTCTCGTTGTTCCCATTACCCCCTATCGGAAGGGAGGGATGCAAGGAGGAGCTAAGCCAATTTCCAATTCGTCCGTATCGGGGATCAGGAATCGGGCAAGTATTTCAATCGAGACAGTTGGCGATGAAGAGGCTGGAAAAAAGACTTACAAACCAAAGGCGATTATCTTAAGAAGAAAAAGGTTTTATAGATTAAACTTCGAAAGGCGACGAAGGGGGCGCGACGTCAGGACGTGGTTGGTTCGTCGAGTAAGAAGACGTGAAGGAGAGACTATGGGCTGGAAGCTGGGGAATAAGGTAAAAAGAAGAGTTGGCTGGGCGAGTTAAGGTTAGTACGAAAAGCGAAAGTACTAAAGTACGGCGTAGCACTGGGCAGAGTCCTTCCTCGTTCGCAATTGGCTAGAAGGATTAGCATATGGGGTTCTTTCCAGGGCTCTACTTGCAGGCTGGGAAATTGGGAAATTGGGACCCGTTTTGAAGGATGGTTCGCTAAGGGAATAAATTTTGGAGCATTGGCCACAGGATTTCGATGAATCAACTGAGCTCCTGCTCCAGGGCTCTCTAGCTCTTTCCCTGTCAGCCTGTCGAAGCCATTGTTTTGGTTTGCCCAGGTGCCCAGGTGATTTTCTTCACTAATCACCCCAATCACCACCTAAACTTTAATGACCGACAGAACGGTTCCTTCAGGGCTTCTTTGTGCTATTATCTTTCATGTCCAGTCAAGACTCAGGAGGTAGCTGTACCTAGGACCACCTAACACCCTACTATCCACTCGGGCAACTTACGTGTAGGACTCGTCGCAATTGGAAAACCTCAAATGCCCTAAGCAAGGCTTACCTTACACATGCATATTAAAAGCTGTATTATCCATTGATAGCGGGGCTTTATTTTAAAAATCCCCTAACTAGGACACAATGTTTTTTCCTGTGAACAACCTTTGCATTCAAAATGATTTCAATAATCATATCATGTTGGTGAGACTTTTCATAGTGACGGGAATTTGGGCATTATGCGTCGAAATTCAAACCAATATTGTATTGTATATGCATCACTTGGGCTCCAAGGAGAGCAACAAAGGGTCTCTCCTGTGTAGTGTACCTACTACCCCCTAATTCGGGGACCTTTCTGATCCCGGGATTGGTGGATTACTACCTCACGGACTCGCTATCCAGACAATCGGGAGTCTTTGTTTTTCTGGATCAGATGCGCTGACGTGAGAAGGTTTCTGTTTGAAAAAATTGAGTAAGTCGTGTAAGTCAATCAACGGCCGAGTAACGACTTGGGATGACTGCAGTCCTATATATTCGTTACTCATTAGGCTATGCATCCGAGCCTGCTTAGGTGTTTCTTTTTTGGAAAGATCCGATTGTAGCGTCAACGCATCAACCTCGAACGTGTGGCGGTCGAACTTTGCCGGCGACTGGACTTGGAACCAGATCTCTAACGCGTAAGGATGTCATTTCGTATGCATCATTACATCCTGGGTACTGGGTATTATGTAGGTATGTAGGTATGATGGCGAATATCAATAAAAGTGAATTGGTTTTTTTATTCCTAGCTTCAACGTTTTAAACATAACCTTAAACAACTTAAACAACCTTAATCACGTCGGCTGGTTCCAGTTCAATGTTGCGAGAAAGATAAGCATGATAAGCCTTTGACAGGAATCGTTCTGGTACGCGTCGGGTGTAACGGATTTACGTACAATCCCTAAAAATTTAGGCATCCACACCAAGACCCTCCCGCCTACGACAGTTACCCTTCACTAAAAATCATGTGACTACGAAAATTAGCCCGTGCCCCTCGCCTTCCTAAACCCACACAAGTGGCACAAATCTAAAATCTTCACATCATCAAACTTTCTTCGCGGTTTTTTTCTAACCCAACGTCACTCGGCCGCATCAATCTCCTCAAGCCTATTCCATCAAGGAGATTGCCCAAGATGCCGCCCCCTCCGCATCAGAAGCCTGAGAACGTGCTCAAGCGCGGTCAGGAGCTCATTGGTGTCAACCAGGCTCCCGCCGCCCTCAACCTTCTTCATGATCACATCACATCTAAACGCTCCCGAAATGTTCCTATCGTATCCTTGGAGCCTGTTATGCTCCTCCTTGTTGAATTATCTGTCGAACAGAAGAAAGGAAAACTAGCCAAGGATGCGCTTTACTCATACAAGAATATCGCCCAAAACACCAACATCAGTACCATCGAGCTGGTCCTAAAGAAGTTTATCGAGTTGGCCGCAGAAAAGGTGACAGAGGCACAGAAGAGAGCGGATGAGTTGCAGTCAAGCATAGAGGCGACTGCGACCGCCAGTATCGATGACTTGGAGGCCACCGAGACGCCTGAGTCCATTCTCCTAGCCACAGTTTCCGGCGAACAATCCAGAGATCGTACCGAGCGTGCGGTCGTTACGCCATGGCTCAAATTCCTCTGGGAAGCCTACCGAACTGTTCTCGACATCCTCCGAAACAATGCCAGATTAGAAATCCTCTACCAAAGCACTGCCATGCAAGCATTCGATTTCTGTCTCAAGTATCAGCGAAAGACAGAGTTCCGACGACTTTGCGAACTCCTCCGTAACCATGTCCAGACCGCTGCCAAGTACTCGAGCCAGATGCATGCCATCAACCTCAACGACCCAGACACCCTACAACGGCATTTAGAAACCCGTTTCCAGCAATTGAATGTCGCCGTTGAGCTTGAATTATGGCAAGAAGCATTCCGAAGTGTGGAAGATATCCATACTCTCCTCAACCTTAGCAAGCGCCCTCCTAAGAACATCATGATGGCCAACTACTACGAGAAACTTACCCGCATTTTCCTCGTTGGTGAGAACTACTTGTTCCACGCTGCTGCCTGGTCTCGATACTATACTCTCCTCCGACAATCAGCGGCTCTCGTGGCCACCGGTCAAAGCAAGAAATCTGACAACCCATCCGCCACGGATGCTGACCTCCAAAAGGCCGCCTCCTTTGTTCTTCTATCCGCTCTTTCCATCCCTGTCATTAGCACTTCGCGATCACGGGGTGCCATGGTCGACTTTGACGAGGCCAAGAAGAATAAGAACTCTCGTCTCACACACCTCCTAGGCATGTCTACTGCACCTACCCGTGCCGGCTTATTCCGTGATGCGCTCTCTAAGTCACTTCTGAAGCGTGCGCGTCCGGAGATCAAGGATCTCTACAACATTCTCGAAGTTGATTTCCACCCTCTCTCTATTTGCCAGAAGATATCCCCCATTCTGACTAAGATTGGTGCCGATTCTGAAATGGAAAAGTATATCTTGCCGCTCCAACAGGTTATCCTAACTCGACTCTTCCAGCAACTGTCTCAAGTATATGAGTCTGTCGACTTAGCATTTGTGGAAAGCCTGGCGAAGTTCCCGGATCCCTTCCAAATTACCCGTGGAACTATTGAAAAGTTTATTATGAACGGTAATAAGAAGGGTGATCTTTCTATCCGAATGGACCATGCTACCGGTGTTCTCAACTTTGACAAGGACGTGTTCGCTTCCTCGAAGGCTGTCCATGCCGGATCGGCGGCTGGTTCTGCTGAAAGCCCCGTTGGATCTGTGCAACGCCTCCAGAGCACCCCCTCGGAGATTGTTCGCTCCCAGCTTAGTCGGCTTGCGACTACTCTATATACTACTTGCTACTATGTTGATCCATCTCTCCGACAACGTCAGCTAGAAACCCAGCAAGCTGCTTTAGCCAGAGCTAAGGCTGGTGCCGAGCAAGAACAACGCGAAACTCTAGCTCGCAAGGAGGTCATTCAGAAGCGAAAGGAAGAAGCTTCTGAGCTCCAGGCGAAGAGGGAGAAGGAGAAGGCAAGACAGAAGCGCCTACAGGAACAAGCACTAGCAGAGGCTGAGGAACGACGTCTCGCTCAAGAACAAAAAGAACGCGAGGAGAAGCGCATGAAAGATGAGAGAGATCGTGTTCGCAGAGAGGAACTCAAGAAGCAGATTGCCGACCTCAAGATTGGACCGAATGCAATTGACATTGATCTTGAGAACATCGACGATCTTGATAGCAACCGACTTCGTGCCATGAAGCTTGCCCAACTCGAGCGTGAGAAGAACGACATCAATGAAAAGCTCCGTATTACCGGAAAGCGCATTGATCACCTCGAGCGTGCTTTCAGGAAAGAGGAAGTCAAGAAGCTTGCTGACGATTATGCCAAGCAGCGCGAGCGTGACTTAGCCGCGTACGAAGCCGTGAAAGAGGAGACCCTCAAGGTGGCGGAGGAGAAGCATAAGGAGAGCGTTGAGTTGAAACACCGTCTAAGCCGTCTCATGCCGCATTACGAATCGTTCAGGAAGTCTCTACATGACCGTCGTCGTGACGAGTTTGAGAAGCGCCAGCGTGACGCGGAGAGAGAGTTAGAGAAGCAGATTACGGCTCGCAAGAAGGAATACCGTGAGCGTAAGCTGCGTGAGAAACGCGAGAGAGAAGAAAAGGAGAGAGCTCTGCGAGAGGCAGAGGAACGCGCTGAGAGAGAGAAGAAGGAGCAAGAGCAGCGCGCTGAAGAGAAGCGTCTCGAGATGGCCAGATTGAAGGAAAAGCGAGAAAAGGAGCGACAAGAGACGCTAGAGAAGGTTGCCCTCCAGCAGCGACGAGAAGAAGAGGCTATGGCCAGAAGACAGACCGAGAAAGAAAAGGAGCGCGTGCCGATGAGGCGCGAAGCCGTCCCCATGGACCGCACAGCCTCGGGCTCCAACGACCGTCCTTCTGGTGCGCCACGTCTCAACCTCGTCGGTGCCAAGACATCCTGGCGTGACCGCGAGGCATCTAAACCCTCCGCGCCCCCCGCCGCGAGCAACGGTCCGCCAAGCCGTTCCAGCACCCCCATGGAACGCACCGACTCCAACGAGCGCCCCTCGGGACCTCCACGTCTCAACCTTCAAGGCAACAAGCCTTCCTGGCGTGAACGTGAGGCTGCCAAGGCGCGCCAAGGTTCTGCTGGTGGTGCAAGCGAACCTAGGGAACCCAGAGACTCTAGGGACACTCGGGACGCTCGAGACACTCGGGACTCTCGGGACTCTAGAGATAGGGACGGTGGTGCGGCCCGAGAACAGGCTCCCGCTGAGACTCTAAAGCCGTCCGGTGCTCCCGGAAAGTGGGTACCCCGACATCTTCGAGAGAAGCAAGGCTAGAGGCATTGAGGGACCGGCGTTTCGGGGGTTTGGGTTTGGTACTTGACTCGCGTGTATCTTAGAGAAGCACAGGAAGAAATAAAACGCTGTTAATTTGCCACTACAGCAAGAGTCACGAAACCGAGTCATTAGTTACTAAAATTCTACTTGTCTATGCTTCCAATTGCACGCATCGTGAAAAAGCTATAGGTGACTTGGTCTATGTACAGGAAGCTAGTTGCGGCCAGCAACGGAGTTCCTCGCTCTCCCACTCCCAATTCTTATCCTTGATGGATGCTACACAACAGCTCCAATTCATAGTAGCCCCCAACTCGTGTGCAGCGTAGTATCCATTAATCGCAGCCTTACCGTCATGCCGGCAAGATTGACGAAGTAGAGGTAAAGTACAATAGCCGCTTCATATTTGCAGCTTTATCACATCACTTTTGTAGCCCTGCTCTTAGCACCTTTCAAATCCCTTCACAGGACTCGCAGAGGTGTTACTGCTAATAGCTTACTAGTTTAGCAGGAGGTTTATATAACCTTCGAATCGTCATTGGAAAGCACAGGACATCCGACTCGTCAGCCCATCGACATGCGGATTAGCTAGTAGCATATATACAGCTAGTTAACAAGCAAGTCTCCTCTGTGCCTGTATATGCTTCTTTATATTCGATCTTAAAAATGCCCGCTTCCTCTTTTCATCGTCACCGTGGCGTATAAGGCAACACCGGGGTTTCACTTCGATGCCGCGGTAACGGGTCGGCGCTGAGTTCCACAGGTCGCTCCTGCGTCGGTAATTCCTTAATGGGATCAAATCCGGATAATGTATACTCGGTCGGCAGCTCGTTCAAAGGTTGGCTATCTAGCTGTGCTTTCTCGATAGCCTCGTTATCCGGACTACTGAGTTTGGGCTCTTCGCCGCCTTCTTGCTGGTCTGGTGGCCCGGTCGCGTCCTTCTTCCGGTTGTGGTTCCGACCTAATCGGAAGGCGAGCAACAAAAGCCCTCCCGTTATCGAGATCACGCCGATGCCACCGCCAACGGCTATCCCGGCTATAGCTCCTGCGCCGAGACCGCCTCCTGGATTCGAGGCTGAGACATTCGCTGTACTTTCCGCTTCGCCTGTAGCGGGAACGCCCGTCGAAGAGGTTTGCGTGCTGCTGGCTGTTGTGGTGCTCGCTCCCCACCCCCCTCCCGAACCACCCCATGCGAAGCTTGGTATCGCCGTAGCTGAAGAAGACACCGAGACACCGGCGTCGCTGCAGTATTTTGTGAAACCCGACCTAAGTTCAGCTGCACACAATTATTTAGTCCTAAGACATGACATAATCTACAATAATAGGCATTCGTGATATAGCGGAATACATACGTGCGATCCCTTCCGCAGAGTTATTACATGCCGCCGCAGCACAAACCACCGAGCCGGACCCGACAGTCCGCATATTATTACACAAGCATTGCGAGTCTTCCGGCCCCGTGCAGGTCCCGTTTATGGACTTCAATAGGCAGTCTTGCGCACATTCCGGTTCGTAGGTCACGAGGCTCGGGGTGGCGATGACGAGGACTAGGAACGCGAGGAGGACGGGTATTACGGATCGCAGGGACGCCATTGTGCTACGCTGGTTTTCGTGAGGCGTTTTTTTGCTTTTTCGTTCAGGCCGGTCCGGCGAGACACGCTACGTTTTGTGGCGTTTTTGTCGAGAAAACATAGGTTGATAGGGATCGAAAAAAGAGAAGAGAAATTTTCGTGCGAGATGAGGGGGTGACATAGGGCTGGGCTCGACAGCCGGTAGGGCTCCCCGGAGGATCAAATAGCATCGTGATTGCAGGTATGATTAAATGGGCGGCAGATATATGGATATGATCTGACATGACCCGCATTGGAAAAAAAACTAAAATTCAGCGTCGCAGTTGGTCATGAATGAGCTCAGGTGGTAGCAGCTAGATAGTCAGGGGATTGAGGCTACTGGACCGTGAGAATCTACCGATTGGAAAGGGGCGGAAGGATCGTAGTAAGGCCGGGAGACTGCGCCGCTCTGGTGCGGCGGCTGCTTGTTCTCATCTACCTATTCCGGAAGAGGTGTATAGGAGAGGCCGGTTGGGTATCGGAGCCGTAACTGTTTCTGTGTAGCACTCTTTCCACGAGTTATACGAGATATCCTATTAGGGATAAACATGCAACTACGCCGGATCCGAAAAGAGTGCTGGGCATGAGGATACTATGCTTTTACTGGCTCTCCAAGACAGTCATTTCAGCGAAGGGGCAAATTTTGAAGAGAGCCTGCTTCTCTTCATATGCTTAGGGTTGCAATGTGGCTGCAGGGAGGCGGGGTCTGCAGCAATACTATTTATGTCGCTGAGAAGGTCGCAGAGTACCGTAGCAATCTTGTCATATATCCTTGCCTTGGCATAAATTTTGCTTTTGGGATCGGCCACGAAGTGGAATTATGTAGGTGACACCAGTCAGGCTCTTGGCCGGCCGGCCGAAAAGAGGATTTAGTGCGACGGAACCGAATAGTCAACTCAAGCCCGGGTGTTACTCTGATATATATTTACACTATCCTTCAATTACTTCCTTGAATTGAGACACTCGTTTGAAAAGGCTGATCACCAAGTTTGTCGACTGCCTCCGACTAGCCTTCTCCATCATAAAAACGATAGGTAGGTAGGTACCTACCTAGCGGCTAGCCTCAGAGCTAAAGAGTTGTATTTAATAACTTGATGGGCATGGTTCCACGAATATCTGATATGGAAGGCTTTGGGGAAATCAAATAGCTGTTCTCGATAAGGTAACCAGGTAGGCAAGTGTACCAAAAACATGAGACCCAAGTCCGAGTAGCATTCGTTACTCTGTTTCGTTGTATTGTGTCCATGCAACATCCTCACAATCTCTCTAGTATCACCACCGCTACGATATGCTGTTAATCAACAACAACACCGGTAAATTAGTTGGTTTTTATAGTACGAACATAACCAACGACCCTATGTGCCTGTAAGGCTACGTCTGTCTGAGATACGCGAGTGACACAGACATTCAACTTGTTAACCTTGTAATGAACGTAACTCTGCGTTATACTGAAAAGTCACCAAATATTGCCCTTTCACTAACTACCTACCTACCTAGCTTTTCTAAAAACTGACATATCAGCTATACTAAGCTAGTCTTCCATACGTACCATCGATAAAACTACCAAGTATGCTAGGTAAGGAGATCACTAGGTGGTTTCTGTAGTGTCTTGATTCGTTGGCTTGCTATATTCCACACTCGCAACAGCCAGGTAGCTAAAGCAATGTATGACGAGTTGCCTTTCTATTCATCCACGCGCTGACAGCATTTGCCCAGATAATCATCATTTCTAGGTCAACGTTGTTGAACTTCACGACTCTGACTCACCGGACTCTCTATTTAAATGATTTCCCCCGTGAAATTTAAATCGCCATCCACAAAATCATCGTCTTGACATGAATGACTATCACAAATAAGTAATTTTAAGAGTGAAATTATCTTTACCCCTTTTAGAAAAAATGGGACATCTCACTGCGGCAGAAATCATAGAATTCATTAAACATAAGGTAACTAATGGTACGATATTCGTACTTCTGACCAGCTGCCAAGGTTAGTAAGATACTCACAGCTTCTAGTTAGTAGATGTTAGAGAGTCGAGAGGCTATCAGACAACAAGGAAGAACAAGATGGGAGCTAATAGAAAACGGGATATAGGATCATGGCCTGATACAGGACTTGGCGGTGCTCTCAAGGAATCCTACCCGGCCGCGTATGATCGATACAAAGCGATCTGCGATGAACACAACGGCCCAGATGGCCGTCCGACGGATCTCCTAGCGGGATGCTGTCATGTCAGTATGTTATCCAAACCCAGTGGACTAGGTGTGGGGAAGCTTCCCTCACTTCTAAAGTAATGACCTCTCTAACTGCAACTCATAGTTTACCCAATCTCTTCTGACTACCTTAACCGTCCATTTCCGCGAGTTTATATTGCCTGCGTATTCTCAAGCTTCGGGGACGGCCACCGAAACTGGTTCAACAAGTCCAAGCCGGGCAGGAGCCCCAAGGATGTGGTTCGGAATCAGACTGAGAATGCCTTCCAAGATATGAGGAGTGTATTCCGAAAATTGGCCTTGAATTTTGGCAGAGATGCACCCCGTCCGGAGGGAGCAACCCCATTAACCGAGCAACAAAAGCAGAGTTTATGGGATGAGACGGGCAAGAATATGCTTATATGCATGGATAAGAATAACGGCAAGGACTTTCAAATGGAGTGGAAAGAGGTAGATGCGATGTTTCAGAAATGCTTTAAAGGTTGGGTGGGTAAGCGGCTTTTCACAGAGAAGTACTACCCACCTGAACCTCCGTACGTCAGAAGTGAAGCCTCTCTGAGAAGGCAGTTTGAAAGTACCCATCAATTTCACCGTATGTCCGAGGCCCATCGGTCTGCTGGTTCCCACTCTGCTTCTCGTCATGCTAGTAGCTCTGGCTGCTAGTGGGTAAGATAGAATTTCGGTAGTATAGGAAATCGACTACTTCTTTGAAAACTACATAGATAGAAAACGATTTCTCCAGTTTAACAATTATGTTGCTCCAATATCTGAATTTATCGAGCTGTCGCAAGAGGGCGGTAACTCTGATTCTAGGAAGCGCTTTGGAGCAACTGGTGAGTGCTAGATATCCTAGTACATTTGTATGGATGTATGTAAAACATTCAACGCTGTAATAGAATGGAGAGATGTATATATGTATCATTTCGGACAAGGTGGTTATTTCCTTGGGCAAATAGACTAGGTACCTAGATATTGAGTTCAACGATTAGTCAACAACTTAAGCTTAAAATAAACTACAGGATCTCGACTTCTCTATTGTGGGGTACGGGGTACGTTAACCTTATAACTTCTTCGACTTCGTACTAGGGATTCACTCTCACATCATATCCCTCCGGTTCAACAATATCTAGAACGTTTATGTACGTCTATCAGGTCCGAGGCAGGACGATATCCCGACTTCTTGCGGCTTGATCAGTGGGATGCCGGTGAAAAGCCCCTTAAACTCTATAGGCATCATGTAGGACTTAGGTACTTCGATTATTATGTAAGTATATCGTCTTATACACCACGCGCCACTCGTCACCGACCACTGTAGCCACAGTACAGTGCTTATAGTCCATCAGTCTGTCAGGCAGGTGGTCAATTCGTCAAGCACCTTCCTGAGTAAAGGTTAAATAACATGATACAGGTACAATTTCCCACGGCAGCTTATCATATCCATATCTACCAAGTGGTGGTCAGTTGGTTGATGCTTCACATACCTCATCGTTCCTGCACTAGTACATAACGGCTCCCCTGCAATGGGCGATGGCCTAGGGTTCGATTCCGACGAGGACCTTGAAAAGGGGAGGTAAATAAATACCCAACAGCGGGGGCGCAGTAACCAGGAGCCGTGTAAAAAAGTATCCTGGGCTGGGCCTGAAGAGGGCTTTCGAGGAGGGCCCGGGAGTTCTCTTTTTGTCTGTTTTCCTTCATTTGACTTATATGAAGTCAAGACTTGCAGCTACGCACAACAATCTCTCATCCAACAGGAACCGGTAGTACAAGAGGTGCATCCTTGGATATCATACAATAGTCGGTCAAGCATCCGACGTTGGAATGTCCAGGTACCTAGAAACTCAACAAGAGTTGAACAACTCGCACGATTCCCTTACCTACCGGCCGAATCAGCTCACCGTGGATATGCATTCAAATGCCTATCTCACGTAAGCTGACGACATGAACAAGACAGTAGCGTCTATTATTGCAACTGGATCAGGAATAATCGGGTAGCACGAGCCAATGCCGTGTTCGAATGCAACATCTACTCAAATTCTGGTGTCGGGGAACTCTGCTAACGAGACCCCCCTAACATAGAGAACATAGATAGCTACCGACCCATCGACATGGGTATGTATAGGTGTATGTATGAAGCGAAGTAGTTGGACGATGCTAACCACATTCCGCATAGTTTTTAAAAAGTAAATATCAACAAAAGTATATATCCTGAAGATAGGTACCCGACGCGAGGTACAAAATAACCTCGCAAATGTAGTACCCGCCACGCTCGACGCCCCGACGCCACCTTTTGATGCTATGCCGTGTGAAAAGCCCTCTCTATTCTATGGCTGGCTGTCTTTCGGCCGCTTTGCCCATTGCCAATTTCATCGAATATTCATTCATTAGGTTTGTTGTATTAATCCCTCCAGAGATATCCGTACCTAGTACCTCGACCCTCTTTTCTTTTTTTGCTTCTTCGACAAAGGGAAATTCATCCTGATCCGTGCTGGTGCGTGTACCCGTGTTCGTGATAGGGGCTATACGTCATCGGGCTCACGGTAGGGGTGGTGGGCGTTCTCGGCGGAGGGTACACCACTTCTGCCGGCAGCTCGACGGCAAAGGAGGGGATGGGTGAGACCGGCGTCGCTGCGTGCGTCTCCTCGTGCCCTAGCTCGGCGGCTAGCAGCGGGACGTCGGATGTGCGTTTGTAGCTGTCGGCCTTCCCGTGCTCGTAATCTGCCGGCAGTTCCTTCCACTCTTGATGCGAGTCCCCTAACTCCGCAGCTCCGAACTGCATGTTGTGTTGGGCGTACTGGGGAGCCGGCGACGCCATCGACGAGACAAAGCTTTGGTTCCCAGGCATGTTGCTGTTCGAAAGCTCGACGTCGTGGTTTGTTGTGTGGACTGAGGGTGGGGGAGCGTTTTGTGACCGCCGCTTTCGTGAATATAGCCACACGAACCACGCTAGAAGACCCAACGCGACGGATCCGAAGCCAATGCCGGCGCCTAATGCTATCTTTGTGCCTGCCGAGATGGCGCTCGATGCCGCGGGGCTCAGGCTCTCTGTTGCCTCGGGTGTGCCCGACGACGTCGACGTTGCCGTTGCGGATGTCGATGCTGTCGTTGACGCGGTAGCTGCTGCTGCCTGTGACAGAAACGCGTCCTTGGACACAGCGATGATCACTCCCGTCCCCTCACAGTTATTTTGCATAGTGTCATAGACGGCATTTAGATCGCTCGGGCTATTCTTCGCGACGCATGTGGCCGTGTTATAGATGAAATTCCCTTTATTCCTACACAGACACTCATTCAACTGCTGACCCGTACTTCCCGAGCATTGTGACTGGTTTGCCGCGTCGTTGAGGCATGATTGAGAGCCTTCTGGGTATGCCGAGAAGTCGTTCTCGAGGGCCGCCGAGCTTCGTGCTTGGAAGGCGATGCTGAGGAGCAGCGAGGTCGGCAGCGCCAGGAACTTCATGCCGGGCTGCCCTCGTTAGGTAGACGGTAAATAAGGGGGGGGGACGCTTATGTGACTTCGGAGGACGGGCTTTCACGTCTATAGGCAGTTCACGACGTATTAGAGAGGTTCCCGAGTTTGTGGTTACATTCGCCCTCGGTGGTGAGTTGCCACTTGGGACCCGGATGATTTACGGATACCGTTATGGATAGGTAGAAAAAAAGAATAAGAAAGGAGAAAAGAAAAAATACCGTGCACAATTTTTGCCTAGAAAGGCCAGAAGGGCCATCACAGACTGGAAGGGTACATTATGTAATTTGCTTTTTGATCAGCCTCATGGATCTCCCCGTCCAATGATGAACAGGATCCTCGCATGATCGAAACGGGCGCGCCCCTGGCCTAGCAGAAGTTCAGACCTGGAACACTAGGGCGGTCAACGTTCTGGGAAATCTAGGCAACGCCGAAATCTCGATGTTATATGCGCTATCTTAATGCCAAGTCTTGCTAGATTCTTGTCGTGCTATGCGAGTATAAAACTGCCCACGAAGTCCCATGGCGGTTTTCGCTCCAGACGCGCTTGTCGTGCGAAGATGTGATAGTACGGGACTAGGTAAGCAGCATGTATGCTAATCCAACTCCACGGTTTGAGGGAACCGGCTGTGCTATCAGCCCAACAACGACAATTATCGTCTGCCGTCTGGGGTCCTCGTTACGCTAGATCGCAGTTAATTTGTCGATGCTACGACAGGGTCCAGTGCCGGGCACCAATGGAAAGGCGCCAGTACCATGCTCGTTAGAGATTTGCACGCCTGGACCATGCCACCATCGTGGTCGAGATATGCAGGTGTGGGTTAGGTCGTTCATTAGCACTTTTATTCTTTCATTAGCCTTGTGGCTCGTGGTATTCTTTCATTTTATGTACAGCGCGATTCCACGGCACTAACCACCCTAACGCCCTAGCACGACAGCCCGGGAACCAAAAATTCCGCAATACGAAGTAGCCTACTTGCCCTAGCCCACCCCCGTCGATCACCTTCTCCCGACTGCCTTCGTTGCGGTGTTGGAAGGGGGATGGGAGATGACGATGGGTTGACGGATGAATTGTTTAGCGCGAACTTGTTGCGTGTAGTGCTGCAGTAGTAGCAGCGAAGATAACAGGAAAAGGAAATAAAAAAAAAGCAAAATAAAAACAGAAAAATAAACTCGTACTTCGTACACGTGTATCTACATACGCACACTACGCACTACGCATAAGAGGTCTCGGCTTCGTACATATGTGCCGTGTTCTCCGCCTCCGCCGTGGCTAACCAACACCGGCCACCAACATTCTAAAAACAACACTAACAAACGTTTTAAACGAGCTGCCACGCGCGGTACAGATGGGGAAGTGCGTGTGCCGTTTGTTGCAGTGTTGTTTTACATTTTGCTTTTTTCCCTTTTGTTCTGCTTATCTGTCCGTCCCGATTTAACTGAGACCTTCAGGATTCGGATGATTCTTATTATTGTTTTTTCGAGAGAGCTGGCGGTGCTTCCGGTCTCCACCGCTAGGGCTGGTTTTTGCTTGGTCGGTTGTGATTTGTCCCTCGGCTAGCGTTGTCTAGGTAGTGTTATCTTGACCAAATGTCTTGGCTATGTAGGAGGAAGAGAAAGAGAAAGTGCGAAGGTCCGATAGGTATGCGACCTGCCGCCGCCTATTGGTGACGTGAGATTCCTATCTGACGTCGTTGATCGTATTGACGCACCACCGTCGTCATCTATTCCCTAACCTGCATTGGGGTCTATATGCTACAGGTGTTAGCATGAGAGAGGAAACACACGAGTAGGTAAAGTTAGTGTTGTGGAAGCGACCTGTAAAACAGCTTATAGTTGATAGGTGAAAGGTGAAAATACAGGATCGGTTTGAAATTTCTGATCTGATCAATTTCTCGTATATGGAGTAACACTTCGGTCCGAAGTATGTGTCACTACTTGAGGATAAGAGGTCCCTGATTAAGCTGCTTGTTGGTGTTTGTTAAGCTAGCTTCAGGGGTATCATCGAATCATACAAAGGCCTCGCACACGATCTCTCGAGTGTTGGTTTGAATTCGGAACACTGTCAAATGCTCCGGTCATAAATGTATATACCTGCAACTGAGGAGTATCTAGTCGTAATACGCATTCCTGCCACCTTGTTTCGTGCCTTCTTTCGACCCCTCTTTCTGACACCGGCATCCACAAATCAGAACAAATACGCCGACATTGGAATAGCAAATCCCTGGATCTAAAATCCAAAAAGAAAGGCTTCCGTTCACTTTGCCAGCCAATTGAAGAGCCAAACTCCATCCATGAAGCCAGGTGATGATATACGTGAGTATTTGCCTGTTTTTTTTTTCAAGCCGTCCTCGTCAATTCCGTGACATAAAAAAACCCCTAACTATGGGGATAAGAATCATTTGGGTATGTGTAAACTCGACGTCGCTGAAGCCGATGTCTTGATTTCGTATAAAAACAAGGAAACGCAGCGAAGATGTAATGGCGAGTGGTTTTACAGCAATGGTAGGTACGCTAGCACATTGGCTAATGGTCTCCCAAGCCATCTCCATTGATCCCATTAGCAGGGAATCTATCCGGAGATTCTTGAGCACTCTTGATGCCGTTGACTTGTGCAGCCCGCGGCGATTTAGTGGAAGGAGACAAATTCTCACTTGTGTAATCTAGAGGCTCATTCGATACCATGCTTCGGGGAGTTAGGTGCGCAGCGTTTTGCATAGCCAATTTTTGTTCGTCGTTCAGCAGGTGGGCTAGACCTTGCTCAAAGCAAAGGCGGGCGTAGTCGGGGTCGTCGGATGTGACGGCAATAAGACCCCTTCTCGGGACTCGGTTTTCTGGAAATGGAGTCTTGCTTGGTTGATAGCGACCGGGCTTGTCTTCTCCTACTAGCTGCCCGTTTATGTAATGCTTCGATCTTGGTGCAAATCCGCCTCGACTTTCAGCATCTAGATCTCGTTTCCACTTTGCTGGAGATGAAAAGGTTGTTAAAGCTGATTCGCTTTCTGGGAGCTCGCAGTAGCAGATGGACAATTTGACATTGCGGAGATGAGGTATGGTGGGTACAATGTAGAGGAAGTCCGATTCCTTTAGCTAGTCAGCTTCACCTGATCGGGAAAATAGTTAGAGAAGGGAATTTGGTAAACCTACTTTGACAAAAAACATGTTGTCCATGTCGAAGAAAAGCTTTGCTGCTTCGCCACGAAGCTGCTCAAGCCTCCTGTAACCGACCGTGCGCGGATCGCCTCCGTAATAGTCGGGCATTTGTTCGCCTAGGTGGTAGAGTTTACTCTGAGTCAGAGAATACCTGTCTTGCTCAAGACGCCAGATAATCCTCTTGGCTATTTGCGATACCGGGAGGCGCTCCCACGCAGTATCTAAGAATCGATTAGTTATCATTATACTCTAAAATATTCCAGGTAACTCACATCTAGAGAGTTGAGTGTCCTTCTCGCCTAAAAGGAGAGCAACTTGTGTGTTGAGCATCCACTGCTCACGCCCTTCCGGTTTGCCGGTGGCCGAAGGGTTGATTGTGTCGTATCGAACTCCCAATGCCTTGGAAAAGAGCTCAGCTATCTCCTTCTGTTTCGGGTCTGGACATCCATCAAGCCATCGTAGTAAGGGAGGCAACTTGGACAGGCGAATTCTCTCCAGTTCTTCCTGGCGAGCTCGGTGTATCTCAGCTTCACGCGCAGCTCGCTCGGCGCGCTTTCGTTCTCGCTCTTCTTCCTCTCGTTGGCGTCGAGCTTCTTCCTCAGCGGCTTCTTTTTCTCGACGAATTCTTGCTTCTTCTTGTTGCTTGAGTTCCTCCTCCTTCCGTTTCGCTTCAGCTTCCTGTGCTTTTCTTTCCCGTTCCTTTCTTTCTTGCTCTTCCTTCTCCTTTTGTTTCCGTTTCTGTTCCTCCTCTAGGCGTGCCTTTTCTTCCTCCTCTTTACGCTTCTTCTCTTCCATCTCTAGACGGATCCGCTCTTCTTCTTGGAGTCGCTTCTTCTCAGCCTCCTGTTTCTTGGCTTCGGCCTCTTGTTTTCTTTTCTTCTCTGCTTCTTGCCTCTTTGCTTCGGCCTCTTGCTGTTGTCTCTCAGCTTCTTTCTTTGCCTCCTCAGCAGCGATGGCCTCTGCTTCGGCTTGTCGTCGCTTGGCTTCTTTGCGCTCGCGCTCGCGCTCACGTTCAGCTTGAGCTTGAGCTTGAACTTCATTGTGATCAGCGGCATGCACTTGAGGTGCGTCTCGCATTTCAACATCAACATCGTCAGAGGCTACAGTAATACTCTTGTCCGACTCCTTACGATCACGGTTTGGCTTCTTAGCTTTAGAGGATTCCTTACGATCAGCTTCCGTGGGCCGCTGTCGTTTGGCAGGATCACGTGACACATCTCGTTTTTGCTGTCGGTTTTCCGGAGAGGAAGTATGTAATTGTCGTCGTTCTTTGCTCTCTGGATCGAGCTTCCGCCGCTTGATTGGTGCCTCGCCGTCGTTATCTCCTAATCCATGTCGAGGAGGCGTGACACTAGATCGATGCCTCTTAGCTGAGCCTTCGCCCATAGATAGCCTATCGTTAGACTCGTCGCGCTTAATAGCCTTTGTCCGATCATGGTACTTCTCTGAGAGCCGATCAGGCCGTTTTTCATGACCATCGTCATTCTTCGAGTCACCGCGGTCAGTGGTAGAATTGTTGGATGCCATGCTCGCACGCCGCTGTTTCTCCCGATGTCCCTTCAAATCTTTGCCTGAGATCAATTTTCTTCGAGGCTTGACGGCTTCCGTGTCAGAAGAGCCACCAGCAAGATCTGAGTCGACTAATTTTGACTTGGTAGGTTGTTGTTTGGGAACGTGCGGGGAAGCTTCTCGATCAGAGGTAGTAATGTGCGACACTCGCTCTTCCTTCTTCGGACGACCAGGCCCACGCTTAGGGGAAGTCTGTTCGTCGTGATTACCAAAAGAAAGTGATCGCCTCTTTTCTTTGGGACTACCCGAAACTTTACTTGAGCTAGGCTTTTTCTTAGCGTCAGCGTCACGCGAGGGGCTTGATTGTCGTCGTTTGAGTTGTGTTTTGGTATCTAAGTTAGATTCATTGCGATTAGCACGTCGAGATTCGTGGTCGATCTCGCGATCTCGGTCCCGCTTGCCAGGAGACTTTGTCTTGGTACCCTTAGGTGCTTTCTTGAATTCATCGTAAGCATTCTTCAGAAGATGTTCTTCGTCCTTCCATAGAGGCCCTTCTCGACGTCTAGCAATCTCGTAATACGTCTGTCCCTTAAAACGACGTGTTGGGTCGAAATTCGACGCGTTGAGCAGAAGCTTGATCACTTCAATATTTTCCCCACCAATAGCGGCCAACATTGGCGTGCCATATTCTGGTGGAAGACTAGAAACCGGGCGCGGGTCCGCATTGGCCCCTCCTAGGGCGAGAAGAAGCTCAACAACAAAACTGTGGCCACCACGAGCCGCGTTGACCAAAGCTTCCGGATCGTCACAGCGTTCCTTGACTTGGAGTACACGGGTAACCGTTTCATTATCGCCTCGTGCTGCGGCTTGTCTGAGCGTTTTGTCATCAAGATTCATATATAGTAGGTGGTTACTGGTCTTAGTTGACCGCACTGCGCCGCCGCGGCGTTGTGCTGCTAGCGAACTACTACCCGGAGCTGTGGGCGAACGACGGGGGCTTTCGGGTCCGTGAGAAGAAAGAGTATCTGGTAAATCATGAGGCTGATGGTCCTCAGATGTTCGGCGTAGTTCTCCAACTCTCTCCTTCGCTTCTCTCAAAGCAGCTCGAATCTCTTCCGCATTCTCCAAGTCGTCGGGGACTTTCTCGAGTGGCTCATGTCCTTCGGCATCGGCCTTGCGAGGATTCACGCCAGCTTTCAGCAGTAGCTTGACAACACCCAAATGGCCATTTTCTACGGCATCCAACAATGGTGTCTCTTTATCGCTATTGCGACAATCCAGATTGCAACCCGCATCGATGAGAAGCTGAACAATTTGCTCATGTCCGTTCAGCGATGCGACCTGTAGTGGTGTGTTACCAGCGTAGTCAGCAAAGTTAAGATCTTCGGGCCGTTCGGTGAGGCGTTTTTTAGCATTGTCATATTCGCCTTTTGCACAAGCCTTAGCCAGCAAAGTCTGCCCGTGGTTGTCGACGTGCTTCTTGTGGGCCGGCATCCTTGCCGGTGAAATGGTTGATTCACCAGTGACAGGAGTGGCAATGCTTCTCAGCTTCGAGCTACGGGGATGCGGACTTCCACTGGCGGAAGAGTCGTCGGAATGATAATCGGTGGACTGGAGCGGAGCAGGAATGCGTCTTTTCTTAGTGCTAAAACCGTTTGAAGATTGAGATGGAAGCTGAGTGGAAAGGCTTCGCCGATGAGTTCGGCTATGCGGTGAGAGCGAGCGATTTCGAGCTGTGGAGTGTTTGTCGTGGGGTAACCTGGCAGATGAGGACTTTGGATCTTTCTCCTTCGCGCCAGCAAGATGCTCAAGGCTGGTATCTGAGATGCGTGGTCGACGAATTTTTCGTGACTCGCTTTCATCGTCGGATTCAGCTTTGGGTGCCTTACGTTTACCTGGTAGCAACCTGTCTACAGATTTCGACTTGTTTTTTATGGGATCCTTTGACCTTGACCTAGATTTAGACGATTCTGATCCAGACTCGGAAGGCACATCACCGGACCTGCGACGCCGATGGAGTTGGTCGTGGTTGCTGCGACGGTGGGGAGGCGGAGACGCGGGTGCAGAACTAAGCCCACTCGAAGCATCTTTATTGCGTGGTTGCTTCTCCTTCGTAAAGAGCCGTTTTTTCTTCTCCAGGGAAGTAGCGGGCGGTGCGTCGGAAGAAATGCCATTACGATCGCCATCTTTACCCTCTCTACCTTCCTTACTATCTTTTCCATCCTTCAAACTCTTCTTGGAAGGCGGTAATACATCAATCTCGCCGTCGCTCTTATCTTCATGTTTAATCACCTTACGTGGTTTGGACGGAGAGACGCCATCTTTCCCTGGAAGAACAATTGTCTCGGCATCCGAATGCTGGTCGACGTCGGCATCATCGTCCTGCGCGCTAGCAGTTGTCGTCGCAGGCCGTGACTCCTTGGATAATGAAGATATTTTGGCGGTCAAAGGAAGTATAATGTTATTCGTCGTGTTGTTATTCGCTGTCACCGTTGGTTTTGGATCCTCAGACTCAGCAACTCCCCGCTTTGAAGAAGCGGCCTGTTTCGTGTTTGCGGACTCGACAGCATTCTGCGCATCCATAGCATTCAATTCATATACCGAAATATAATACAGTGCACCATGATGGCCACTCGTGGGTGACTATAAGGAAGAAGGTTCGTGGTTAAAACGCTATACAGACTTGGCGATAGGCTACTCTACGACGAGACGAGACGAGACGATATTGATACGAGTACGAATTTAACGGTCGGTCGCGGGTCAAACAAGCTGCAGTGGGTGAGCTGGACGGGATGTGGAAGGCGAGTTCGGACGGGTTAGGATGTTAGGATTGGATCGTGTGGATACTAGACGGGATTCAAACAAATTTGAGTGTTTGCTAATATATCGCTTATGAACAGAGGTTGTCGCGAATAATAACCACGATCAATTGTGAATAATTTTTGATTTTTGGAGAAGGAAATTATTTGCAGGAAATTGAATGACACGGTAAAGGTTGGGAAGGATGCAGCAACCAAAGCACAGTTTAAGGGAAAATACGCTAGCTAATGAGAGCAATAACAAATTCGAGGTCATGGATCCTAGGTAGTAGTAATAGATAGGCAGATAGGCAAGGCAGGCAATGTGGCAGGCACTGAGCAATGGCAAAGCGCATAACCAAAGAAACCACACACTAAAGACCCAGCAGTTCAGGTGGAAAAGGGAAGGCCAGACTTACCAGACTTCCTACACAAAAAGGAAAGAGAGCGGGTACGAGGGTACTTCGATGTAGGCTATGCTCATAAATAGACTAGCGTATCCTGTTAGTGTGGTGACACTAGGACTGTTTTCCCTGCGAAGCCAGTGACGATCAATTTCAGAGATCAGTCTAACAAGGTGTGAACGTGATTGATTGGCTGATAGATTGGATACGGATGGGTCGGGTGGCCGGTATTTCCGCAAATTTGCAGAGTGAGCAAGAGTGAGCCAATAAGAGAGCGAGTTAGATGAGGGTCTAAGTTTTCTCTTCGCCCCCCGACAACGGCCACCCCTGCTTGTTTTGCCCTACTCGCAATCAATTATGCTTTATTGTCTTGTCTGCCTATCCAGCCTATCCTAGGTCTATGCAGCTATTGTGCAGCTACTATGCAGAATGTACGGCGTACTTGCTTAATGTTGTTTTCCGCCCCTCATTCTCCATTTCTTTTCAAGCTTTTCTTTGTTATGACTCGCTCAAATCTTCTCTCTTATTCCCTTAACAGGGCTCCATTATTGATTGTTACTAAATAAATTGCACATCTCCTGTGAGTCTTGTCTTTTTTCAACCCGAGATTCTTCTCTGGCCACTCTGGCTGTCTGGACTCTGGCTCACTGGTTGTTTGGCAATCAGCAACGCAGCCTGACCGTCCTACGGTCTGACCACTCTTCTCCTTTTTAAACGGACTGCTCAACCCACCTTCTCTTCTGATAAGCCATCCCGCGCTGATCGGCTTTCCCAAATCCATGAACCAGCCCATCTATTCCGTCTGTTCCATCTATCTCAAACGAATTCGAAATTATTGATACGCAGCCCTAGCCTTATGTATCCTTATCCTTCTCTGGGCTGTCTGGAAGTTACACGTACAATCGCACATTCCCGAGTCGCTTCTCTTCTTCCATGGGGAATTGTGTCATATTAATAGTCTTCCCAGTATTTTTGCAGCTCTGCAGCAAATTTCCGCAGTCATTAGGCACCGCTAGGTTGACGCCCAATTCGCCAGTTCTCGACGGTGTTACAAATACCGTAGTTTAGATCCATCTTGCAGTCGAAACCCACCAAACTTGTCGGTGGCCATTCATCATCTCATCAGGTTGGAGACATTATGGATTCCACCTCCACTAATCTAACCCTTCCCGAATCTCTCGAACAAGTTCGGATTGCAGGTTTACCCCCAGCGGCATATTACATCTCGGATTTTATCACGCAAGATGAAGAGGAAGCTATTTTAGAAAAAGTGCGGTCGAAATTGTTATTGAGTTAATACTTATGCCGGTTCCCTAATCATCTTATAGATAACATCGGCGCCAAAACCACGTTGGAAGCAACTCACGCATCGACGACTACAGACCTGGCCATCCGATCTTGTGAATAATAAGTTGATGGACGCTCCGTTGCCGGCTTGGTTGAATGATCCGATCGTGCTGCGCCTAAAATCCATTCGACTTTCGAACACCCTCGGTTCACCCGACATATTTTCCGACAGTCCTCATCAGAAGCCGAATCATGTTCTGATCAACGGTACGTGTAGACGTATATCCGTTTTGAGATTTGATGTCCTTGTTTTCTAGTGGATGAGCTCATCCGCATCGTCGTTGTCCTGTTTGTCCGAGAAAGTGACGCTTAAGTTGTAAGATTTTATGACCTAGCCTACGAGATTAATGTATAATCAGAATACCCTCCAGGCATTGGGATCATGCCTCATAAGGTGAGAAGATAGAATGTGGGATAATCTAGATGAGCTACTCATCCTGTGACAGGACGGAGCCGCGTATCACCCTGTTGTGTGTACTGTGAGCCTTGGCGCCAGTCTCTGCCTCAACATCTACAAATCCAAGGATGACGGTAGTCTAGATCCTAAGCCAGTGTGGAGAATATTACAAGAACCTCGAAGTTTACTCATCACCACATCCGCTCTGTACACCGAGTTTTTACACGGTATCGAGGATATTACAGAAGATGTTGAGCTCTCAGGCAGCACGATTGCAAATTGGGAACTACTCCGTTCGCCCGACGACTTTGCAGGCGGCTGTAACATACGGAAGACTCGTACCAGCCTGACATATCGAGACGTGATGAAAGTGTCAAAGATAGGAGGCAAGCTTGGATTGTTCCAAAAGAAGTGATTGTGAAGCGTACTCGATTTCAAAATACACCGGGTATCATTCTCCATTTTCCTTGCACCTTTTCGACACCGAACTTCTCGCCGTACCATTTCTTAGTGCCTTTTGCGGTGACACCAAGATTTACCGCAACAAACAACACCGCACAGATCAGTGTCCTGTTGTACAATTGGTCCTTGGGCGCCGCAACTATCGCTAAGGAAAGATACAATACGCATTCGCATGTATAGTGCGGACAAATCAGGTACCGAAACAGACCGTCTTCTGGTAGCGAATATTTCTTCAATCGAGACAGATAGCTATGGCATCTGTATTGCATGAACCACGAGGCTAGGAACAAGCAGATACCAAGAATCGTCTTGAACGACAGTGTCTCGCTTTGGAAAAATCTATCAGAAGACTTGATTGAACCTATGCCGACTTTTTAGGACGCTGCGAAAAGAAAGATTCCATAGTACCTACTAGATCCCTCAATCCAAATAGCAATGTTTGTGCAGAAGTAAAAAGAAGCTCCCAGTAGCCAATGAATAACCCACATCGTGGAAGACGAAGGTCGGAGCACGGCCAGATATTCATAAAGGCGTCTAGTGCCTTGTAGGCTCATGAGGAGCCACGCAATGATAACTTGGCTCACCGTCATCGATGATTCCTCTCTCCATGCTTGATTTCTGACAATGAATTCCATGATCGATCCATGTTGAAGGAACTGGATCGCCCAGAAGGCAGAGCAGGTTATGGAAAGAATATAGAAATGAATGAACCACGAGTGGGGGACCTTGCCAACGGACGTTATCCAACTAATAGTACCGATGAGAAGTCCATTGGCGGTTCTCTTCTCTTTGCCGTCCCTAACTAAGTTTCGCGCGCCGTACTGAGTGAGCAAGCCTTGGACCGATTCGGGAGTTGCCGCGATAGCCAACACAGTTGCGGCCGCAAGGACATAGAAAAGTTGGCAATACGTTGCTGGGCTGATGTCGGCGGCGTACGCGAACAGATCCGATGCTTGCATTTTGAAGCAAGGGAATTCCCTGTGTTCGTTGTTGAGAACGCGGTAAGTGAGGTGGAAGCATGTGAAGAAGTGTAATTTTACAACCCTTTTCATTAGTGTTGTTTGTCTATCTTAATGCGATATTCTAATTTCGAGTATGCATATAGGCAGTACAATATATTAACGATACTTAAAAGTCTCCTCGAGCTCATGAGAAACACTTCTTTCAAACTCACCATTCAATGTTTATTATATACTACAGTATAAGTGGAGTATTCTGATAACCATAATATGGGCAGGTATCTCATTTAGTTGATAAATCTACCAATGACTCCTCAGAGTCGCCGTCATAATCTGAACATTCTGCGACATAGACTCACTGCCTATCTAGGTAGACCCGGATAATAACCTCTGAAGAATCGTGATCACAAGCTCTCCCAAAAGATACCACTGATATACATATAGCATAGCAGATCAGATTTTTGCTTATCACCCGGCGATCGAGATGTTGTTTGCCTCAGATTTGTCTCCTCAAGTGCCAACGGGTTGTCTATCTTTACAAGCAGGCGAAGCTCACTTGGTGATAAAAGATGATGTACAGCCTAGAGCATTCAGGGCTGTTTAGTTGGCCAACATGGTTGTATGAGACTATTGGTGTTGGCTACCTAGGTAGTTAGCTGAGGTGACACGTTATTCCGCCCGACCAGAGGCAACAATTACTCATAAATATGGTCTGCCCTGTGTCAATTCAACCCCACAGGATATATCTAGTCCATTCTGAGCCATCCAAAACCCCTGAACTAACTTCATACCACTTCAATCGTACACCCATATCCTAGAGACGACTTGACACCTCGCATGATGCCATCGAAGTCAAGGCCTTTTTGTATGGAAAAGGACGACATTGTTTGGCGAAAGCTCGATGAGGTCACTGAGGAGTGGGACAGGTCCATCCGTAAAAGTGAAATATATCGCGCCGTCGTTGATTTTATCTTGAAACACAAAGACGGCCAGGGAATGGAGATGCATAGAGTAATCAAGGGTGGATATAACGTAATCTATCGTCTCGAGTATAAAGATGGTTCATCTGTCATAATGAGAGTTCCAATGAAGGGTAATTCGTGAATCGTGCCCATTGATACTATAGGCAACTGACTGGATTAGGCGTCGTTCCATTTCCTGACGAGAAAGTTCGTTATGAGGTGGCCACAATGCGATACATCGCTGCCAATACCACTATACCTATCCCAAACGTCTACCATTACGGGACCGCAGCTGAGAATCCCACTGGCCTGGGTCCATTCATTCTAATGGATTATATAGAGCATCATCAAAATATGTCTAGGGAGCTTCTTGACCCGATTCTCCCGATTGACAAGCGCCCTATCCTAGACCCAAACATTAGCGAGGAGAAACTAGAACATATGTATGCTCAGATGGCCAACATATTACTCCAGCTATCCAAGTTGAAGTTTCCCCGAATTGGTTCACTCGTTGAAGAAGATGGCGAGAACTCCATCTCAGTCAAGGGGCGTCCCTTAAACATGAACATGGCCGATGTAGTTATACATACCAACGCACCAGCAAGTATCCTTCCAGAACCATCGCAGACATTTGCTACCGAGGATGAGTGGTATAGTGCTCTCGCCAATATACATATGGCACAACTGTCATATCAACATAACGATACTGTTGAGGACGAGGATGACGCTCGTGATAAATATGTCGCTCGTCAACTATTTCGAAATCTTGCCACGCAGAAGGAAATCGCGCCGGGCGCACCAGAGTCAGATGACGGGTTTCGATTATTCTCCAAAGACTTTAGGCCGGTGAACGTGCTTCTAGATAAAGACCTGAAGGTTGTCAGTGTCATAGACTGGGAGTTTGCGTATGCCGCCCCAGCACAGTTCAGCCACGATCCTCCCTGGTGGCTCCTCCTGGAAGAACCCGAGTGCTGGCCTGGCGGATATCAGGCTTGGATGGAAGCCTACGAGCCTCGGCTTCGGACCTTTCTGCGTGCCCTTGAAGCCGAAGAAAAGAAGCTTGCCATCGCCGACATAGCTGAAAATATCAACGAGTTAACCTTAACTGATGACAAAAAAGGCACACAAATACCCCTCTCCCAGCGCATGCGGGAGAGTTGGGAAAACCGAACGTGGATGATTAGCTATGCGGCTAGGAAGAGCTGGGCCTTTGATTTCCTCTGGTGGGAATTCCTGGATGAGAAGTACTTCGGACCTAATGAAGGTCAGGACTATAAAGTTAGGCTTAAACTCCTTTCTCAGCCGCAAAGAAATGTAATGGATTCATTCTTGGCACGCAAAATGGAGGAACTCAAGGACGGCGAAAAAGTTAACTTTGGAGACGAAGACTCGCCAGACTCACTATATGACTTGCTGGTTTGATAGCCATCCCGCATGGTGTGATTCCATGGCGGGATAACCCGGGGCATAGGTATAATTATGCTTCTTATTTCCTAATGCTATTAGCGATGAACCGCTATGATAACGCAGCCTGATATACATCCAACCCCCTCATCTTGTTCCATATGTTTACTTCAAAATTACCTCATAATAACAGTTAAGAGAATTAAATGGTATCTATGAGGCTTTGATGCGTAACTCATATTAGAGGAAATGACTGGAATACAGTTTAAACTAAGGGGTTATATCTACAATGACCCTTCCGGTACCTAATTTAAGTTTCTCAACGAGCTATAATTGTCAGAATCCAACAAGCTCTATGGCAGAAATTTCTACCTACCCAGCGGCATTGTCCTTGTGAGGTACTGAATATCCAAGACCAAGTACAACCCATATATTATCATGATTCGTAGAGCCTCGCAGAGTCTTACCAGGAACTCGAATATAGGCATATGCATAATAGAGATTGTGTATTGAGACAGCCTAGAATGAGAATTGACCTTGAATCTACAGATAACAGGAGTAAATTAACTATATTTGGGTTCTACCTGGATTAATAATAACGCATGACATTATTCTCCTCGTACCGTGTTTTGAATTAAGGAGCTGACAGGACAATCCTTGATATAGTATGGGATGTAGGATAATGTTTTTTTACCACTGGAAATAAGCAAAGCCGGATATATTATTCCTGGCTTCGTAGGACTGTGGTTGAATATATATGATAGAATACAGGTTCCTACCTAAATATATAATGAGACATGCTTGTTTTTCTGTTTACTCTCTGTTTACTCTCATATTTGACTATGAAGTACCTAGCTTATAAGATCTTGAGTAGATTGAACGCCCATCCTACCAAAGAATCTCATTTCACATCGATCTAGCAGGATCTAAACTTGAGAAAAATATTTCCTAAATAGAATAGATGAGAGTTCTCCACCGTGGCTTTCGTCGACCAACGTATTTAACGCTAGTAAACGCCATCTTGTGAGACAGCAGATACTAACCTCCTTACATGATAGGCTAGGACTTCGGGGGATACATATTACCTCCCTTGCTTGACTGTGTATCTGCAGGTACTTGCCATCAACTCCCGACATCTTATCTTTACCTGATTTCATGATTCGTAATGTAGATGCCACAAGGTTGTACTAATCCCTTCATATACATTGTTTGTCCGCCAAGATAAGATTTTGCATATAAGTTCTCTTTATATTTCCATTTACACTTTATGATTGGCAGAAAGATGGAAGTCTTGAACTTACATCTACGGGAACGATTGGTGAGAGTAAGTTTTGTTGAAATGTGCTGGGGAGCCGACTTATTACAGTCCGATACAATCTGTGTTACTTTGTGACGCCTCAATAAGGATCAAATGACCAATTTATATATTAACACCGCTCATGTGCTTGACGGGATATTCTTGGCCGTGGCTTGTGGCTTTCCAGGTTACATATGTACGGCTGACATCGGGCCAACGCTTGACTGGCACCGATAGTGAGTGTACCTCCTGCTGGAAACGGCCTGCTTTTGCAGGAATCCTTGACCATGAGTCGGTACCTATGGATCGACTAGGAAACCATATCCATGAAAAAGTTCCAACACCCAAAAGACAGTCAGCTTACCTAGTCTTAAGGTGTAAATGTAGAAGGAAGCCCCTTTATCTCCTCTCAGCTATAGTCCAAATATCGTTCAATGCGTAATCTATAAGATTGTCTCAGTACGTAAGCGTTCGAACTACTTCCGAGAACAGGTAAGACACTATATAGAACTGAACTGAGACACGGACCCGGAATAGACGCTTGATTATTCTGATATTTTAATATTTCAATATTCTTATATACTATGAACTGAACTAAGGGGGCTTTGCACTAATGAAGGCTTCGGAGAAAGTGCGGCAAATAGTGGGGGTTGACATCACCGGCAAAAAATGTCGATTGTTAACAATTTGCCCCGCTAAATCTTTACGCTTTGAAATTCACCAGAACCAACTTCTTGCTGAAAGAAACCGAGAAGATATCTCACTTCTATTCCGTAATCCACTAAGTATTACCCTCGTCAGACCGCCAAGATGTCGACGACGGTGGATAAGGTAAGTTATCTAGCATACTATGAGCGAGTGACCCGCTAACCCGGTTGTAGATTAAGGAGATCGAGTCCGAAGTAAGTGGGTTTGGGATCTTGATTGGTATACAAGATGTACTAAGCGCCGTGCTTAACAGATGGCTCGGACCCAAAAGAACAAGGCGACATCGTTTCACTTAGGTCAACTAAAGGCAAAGTTGGCGAAGCTGAAGCGAGAGCTCTTGACCCCTTCATCAAGTGGCGGAGGTGGTGGAGGCGCTGGATTCGACGTTGCCAGAACTGGTGTCGCCAGTATTGGTTTTATCGGCTTCCCTTCCGTCGGGAAGAGCACTCTGATGAGTAGATTGACTGGACAACATTCGGAAGCGGCGGCGTACGAGTTCACTACTTTGACATCTGTCCCTGGACAAGTCATGTATAATGGTATGGCAATCAAACTCTTCTCCCCTATCTCCACTCTCTCATGGCCTCTCGGGTAGTTTCTTTTCATTGTTATTGTGGATGATTCATCTGACGCCGTGTCATATAGGAGCTCCTTTACAAATGATTGACCTTCCGGGTATCATCGAGGGAGCCAAGGATGGAAGAGGTCGTGGTCGTCAGGTGATTGCTGTCGCTAAAACTTGCCACTTGATCTTCATCGTATTGGATGTAAACAAACCCTTGACCGACAAGCGGGTTATCGAAACTGAATTAGAAGGATTCGGCATTCGTATCAATAAGGAACCGCCGAATATCACCTTCAAGAAGAAGGACAAGGGTGGACTTAATATTACAAGTACCGTACCACTAACCCACATCGACCATGACGAAATCAGAGCCGTCATGGCAGAGTACCGTATCAACTCAGCAGATATTGCGATTCGCTGTGATGCCACGATTGATGATCTGATCGACATCCTAGAGGCCAAGAGTCGCAGCTATATTCCAGTCATTTACGTACTCAACAAGATCGACGCAATCAGCATCGAGGAGCTCGACCTGTTGTATCGCATTCCTAACGCGGTTCCCATCAGCTCTGAGCATGGATGGAACGTCGACGAACTAATGGAGGCTATGTAAGTCTCGACCCTAAAATCTCAACCCCCTTATTGCCCTGACGAACCCTTACGAAAGTGTGTCAGCACACATGGCTAATCTCCTTTTTCCTGCAGGTGGGACAAGCTAAAATTGGTCCGGGTTTACACGAAGCCAAAAGGGAAGATGCCGGACTATTCAGCGCCTGTCGTGCTCCGTTCCACCAGGTGCACCGTCGAGGACTTTGTAAGTACCTACTATTATTGCGTACCTCGCTTCGGTAACTTTTGACCGGTGCAAACCCGCTGACCAATGAACCTCAAGTGTAACGCAATCCACCGGAGCATTGTCGAACAGTTCAAAACCGCGATCGTCTACGGAAAGTCTGTAAAGCACCAGCCCCAGCGCGTGGGGCTTGCTCACGAACTGGCCGACGAGGACATTGGTATGATTGCTTGCCAATTTTTTAACCATCTCCGCAATTAATCGGATACTAACCTCACCCGTGTCTCTAGTTACTGTTGTCAAGAGATGAGTGGCCAGGCCCCCAAAAAAGCCAAAAAGCCAAAAGGGGGTCAAAACCCCCCAACGTGGCTTCGGCCTACAGATCATATCGCTCCGGGCGTTGAGCCCAAATGGAGATTGGCTGTTTTTCGCGTGCGCATTTCCGCGCCCGAGATTTCTATATAACACGATGGATGGACAATGATACCCAAGAGGCATCATAATCTTACGACGCTAATGGGCAGCTTCAGGAACAGGGGCAGAGGGGGGCAGATGTGGCATACGGTGGCATACGGATGTCTGCAGATTTGCGGATCAAGGGACAGACCGTAGCCGATGCGGCGCACCAGTAACGGAAAGTAATTGTTTGCTTTTTTCTGGAAGGGCACCGATCATGCAAAGAATGGGACGGTAGCGGGCGAGTTTGCATGCGACGATCTGAAAAATACGCAGGCATACGCAGGTCCAGGCCGGTGAGGTGGCAGTTGGGTTTCTAATCTCCAATCTCCAATCTTGAGATTGCGATACATATAGTATTCCCTTTTGCGGGGGAAAATCCCACGATGCATAGGTCGATAGGTATTAGGTACTGGCAGATTGTAGATAGTAAGCCGCAGCCGCACGTTGAAATCATAAATGCCTGAGCGCACTCCGCATTATACTCCAGCGACCCAGGGCTGCAAATCGTCACGACCTGCATAACCGAAGGCCTCAATTGATGCGACCATGTTTCCGACGGGGCGGGGGATGCATGAGCGGTGCCTTACTTAGTTCTTCAGAGACCGTTAAGGCACGTCCGCACGTTTAACACGCCTTAAGGCAGGTCTATGGCGTCCTGACGATATAGGCCCCCCCTTTTTTTTCTGCAGAACTTCAACCGCAAAACTGCAGAACAGGAGATACAATGTATAGCTGGGAATGGATGTGTGTACAGCAGAAAATCTGTAGCTGTCTGTTTCTTACATACCTACACGACACAACACAACACAGCACAGCACAACACTACACTACACTACACCTACATTACGCCACAATGATAAGTCCAACAATTTATTGCCGGTCGCTGTCTTGGCCTTGCAGTTTCTATCGTTGCACCTTTAAACGACCGGAATATTTTTGGACCAGTCAACGGGTGAGGATAGAGATTATCCACTCCCTAAAGTGGCCGAACGGCAAATTGGTACCTGCTTCCAACCTTTCACAACGCTTCTCTAGCCGCCCACGGTACATCTGACAGCCCCTTCGTGGAGAAAAGTTCTCGATCGTCTGGAATTTTTGGGGGTCATTACGGGGCTTCTAGTCAATACTTGGAATACCTCGTAACCCAACTTCGATACTCGCATCCAACAAGATGTCGTTAATCTCAGATTATCGATTTTCTGCCTGCCTTTGGTTCATTATTCATCTACCTCATGGCCTGGCCATGCGAGACCCAAGGTCCCAAGACCCAAAGAACGCTCCCAAGCTTCCAAGACCATGCGAGACAAACCTTGCTCGCCCACCACACGCATACACGCACTACACACCAATTCATCCACACTTCATCCACACACTCATAATAATGTACCTACTCTTACCTACCTACCTACGCATTTCCCGAATCGTTGTAGCTGTAGTAGCTGTAGCTGACTGATGACAAATAGCGCCATTAATTCCCATGCTGTCACCATGTCTCGAAAACATTTCCGCAGGCAATTCAAAGCGATTGGGGGAGAGGATGTCACCGTACACACACGCTCGCACTCTTGGTTGCTACAGTAGCTTTTGCCAGGCTTTTCTGGGAAATGCCGGGTTTCGTTCCAGCAGCCTCATTTTTTGAGCTGTGCTAGCCTCGGGACATCCTATGGCTAATTCCCTGAAACAGAACCCAAGCGTTGGCCTGCAAGGCAACAATTATAGGGCGGTCTAGCCTATGTGGGAGTTTGTGTGTGTACGAGTGAGTAAGAGACATGAAAAAAAAGTTCTTGTCCACGTCTACGTCCACATACACGTCCGTGGCTTGTCCTTGGAAGCGTTCTTCTCCGAACGAAACCTCGGATTTTCCACCCTGACGCGACGATGGTGTATGCCCAGGTGTAGGCTGAATGATATCGAGCGCGTCAACTGCGGGTTTTCGATATTATTAATTTTTTTTTTCTCCCGCTACGTTTCGTTATTGTTTTGTCATTGTTGTTTCTTTTTCTCTCTTTCCAATATTTTGATCGCATTTGGTAATCTCTTCATCTCTTTCGTCAATGCTGCTTTCCCAATTAGAAGCACGATGAGCGATTGCGACGGGATGACGGAACCCGAATTTCGCAATAGTTTATGCTTTATTATCATTATTAGGAATTGTCATTCTCATTTCTCGGGTCAAGCTGCTTTTGCGCCGTTACGCGATTCACTAACGCCGAGGTTTGCTTATGGGAACTTGTGCGTCGTCTTAAAAAAGGATGATGAGCAGTAGCAGCGTAGATTGTATGGGTACTTAGCCAATGGCTGCTGCTTTTAGGGACGAAGATGTATCGCGGAATGACGTTACTTCGATCGCCAAATAGTGCGCAGCAGGGTATCTGGGTATTGTACCTATCTAAACTCCACAGCCGCATTGTCGGCAACGTACCGCCGGGGTCGGCTACGGTTCATGGCTTATTTTGGCAGCATTTGGGGTGAATTCGTGATCTCGAAGGATTCTACCTACCTAGTATAGGTATATAGGTGTATCTATGAAATCATATATGGGAGGAGTAGCCGACTCTCTCTCACTGCAATGACCCTTGAGGCATGAGCTATGGAGGGGGGGAAGGGGGGGTGTTGAGCCTTGCATGAAAGCGATGAAGCCGAAAGAAACAAGTTACAACATTAAGAGCTGCACAGACGCCTCGTAGGTCTTCGCAGCTTTGTACTGTAACACAAATCTCGGCCTTGTGGCAACAACTGGTGCTTTTCGTAAGGACGCTAAGCTCGAACGAGGCCCTTGCTTTCTAGGATTCAAGCCTCTTTTTGAAGAGTTAGGCATGGATAGTCCAGGATATAGATAGAGCTGACCAACTGGAAGATAGCCCGGCGGACGGAAAAGAGTATTGTACTCGCTTGGACCTCCTGACCATTCATGCCCAATCGCCCAACGGACCTCGGTGAAGGCCTCGCGTCTGACCCGGAAATTATGTCCAATGGTAATTCCAGGCTGCGCTTCGCGACCTGCTGTTGGTTGCTCTACCTTTCTGGATCCGAGTTGCTGGAATATTCAGACCTATCTACGCCCTCCGTCTAAGAACCTGTTGGTGGTTTGAGAGCAATAGCTGCTCGCGGTCGAGCCGCTGAAGAACAATAATACCTATTTCATATTTCCACGCCGAAAGGAATAAATGGAATGTGGAAATGAGATGTAATTCGAGAGGATATGGTGTCTTACCAACATCGAATGTGAAAAGTGAGAGATAATGTATGTTAAAAATTTTAACCGGTCGACGAGCTATTGAGGTAGGTACGCTGAAAGCACGTTGGAGGCGATGTAGGCAATGTTGATCCTAGATATCCTCCCGACGGCTTGGGGGTCTAGATGCTACACAAAGCTTGCTTGCCGCGATGGCTTGATAGAACAACCCTCACCCGTTAGGTGAGCGAGTACTACTCGAGCGCAGTTTTAAGACGAGATCTGCTTCTGAATGAACTGGCGTTCCGTTGCATTGCTGGCAATTCGTCACGAGGTCGTAAGAGGCTCATGAGAAGCTTGCCAGAAACGCTGCGTTGTCTCATGCTCGGACCGCGCATGTAGTTCATGTAGTAGTAACAGAAGTAGTAAAACAGCTTTTATACCTTGGATCTATGTATATTCCGTGATATAGCCTTAGCTGCCTTATTAGTTAGGTAGCCTTAGGCACGTTAGGCACCTCGTGGGAGAGCATCATCGTGTACGTCAATGGCTCTAATGAGAGACCATTAAGGCGCTGAGATCTCAACCCCGGTTTGCATGACATAGATCTTTTATGGCCTGCCATGATCTGCCTTAGAAGTGTGAGGCTTCCCGCTTTCCGGCATTGAACGGTTGACAGCCGACGAAATATAGGTGTGGAACAGCTGGGGCAGGAAGGGAACAAGAGGTCATGACCTTCATCAGAAACAGAAATGTCAAGAAAAAACTCACAGACTTTGGGGGGGAACCCCGGCACAATCGGCCTTGGGGGGAGAAAAATAGACAGGGGCCCCCGTATCCATATGTTGCTCATCTCAATTTGACCTGGTCGAGGTTGTCTCACAAACGGAGATAATGGGCATTACGCACTATGATTAATGATTGTGGAAGACCAGGAAGACCGGGGAGCAGCTGGAAACAGCGGGAAAAGAGAGTCGCAAGAGTGATTAGGATGACTAGAATAACCAAAATGACCAAAAATGACCATTCTTTTGCTCGGCTCGGCGAGCACGAAGAAATCCTTAATACCCCTCCTTTGTCATCATATGGTCCGATTATGGCCGAATTGGCAAATCCAGACGAGGGAAAAAGCTACCTTGCTGATACCCTTCGACCTTCACGATGATGACGTTTCTAACGCTTTTGACGCTCTTGACGCTTCTGTCGCTCCTCTATCTTCCAGACTAGCAGTGAGCTAGCTACCTACTGGATATGGGTTGACGTAGGAAGATAGCAGGTGATGAGAAAGTGAGGTCTAGTAGATCCAAGAGGAATGAATAGGATTGTGATATACTAAGAAATACGCGTTATTTCGAAACCTCAGCGTCGGTCTAGGGGTTGATAGCTATATAATTGGATGTTTTTCCTAAGCTTGTTTTTTTCAGAAAGGTGAGGGGCTCACATGAAGCTCTCTCAAGGCTCAAGGCTATGGGGCTTATGGGGCTATGGGTACTCTGGATAAGAATGGAGAGATCTGGCTCGCTAGAGACCGTCAAATAAAATATCAGAAATCCATTATGACGATCCGTCAGGGACGGGGACGGAAACGGTAGCAGAGAGTGGCAGAGAGTGGTCCATGTTTGCCCTATGAAAACGCGATACGGTCCGTTTCTTGACATGGGGTTGTGAAAGTGGACCGCGTACGGACCAAGCAGCCAATGTATATCCATGGTAGCTATGGTAGCCATGGTACCCTGCTGAAAAAAAGAGAGAGGAGTCCCTGCTAGGTCAGCCCGTCAACGAGTCCGCTAAGACTAAAAAGAACTCAGTGGAGAAGAGGAAACGAAGGCCAAGCTTTGTACGAAATACCTCATTCAACGCATTTCAACGTCTTTACCTCTTATTCGAAGTTGCGGTGCTAGGGTTTTGGCTGACCTGTACCAAGACTTCGAGTAAAAAAAAGAGTTGACCATTCGACCCTTAATTCTTAACCCTTAGGTATAGCCCCTCGACCACTATCCACCAGGTAACTAAATGCTTGCAATCCTTCCCGCCGAGTTACCTATGTAGGTGTCGCAACGGCTCACCTGGTCCGCCCGGCTTGGTCTGTTTGGTCCGTTTTTGGTCCCTAATTACTGTTAACCTGGTTTGGCTAAACCCATTCATCTCAACTATCGTGAGTCTAAATAAGTTGGTCCAGTCGCAGCTGGTTCGGGTCCGTGATGACGGGGATGGATCTATTCGTTGCCGTCGTTTCGATCTTCAATGTTCCTCATTGTCCTTGCTTGTTTTATTTTAACAGGGCAGACAGGCCAGGCCATGACAGGACAGGGCATGGCAGGGTGTGATGTTATGGAAGATACATGGCTAAGTGGCTAGGTAATCCATTTAATATGGTAATAACTAGGTAACGAGCAAGCTGACAAGAGGTGAGAAAGAGGAAGAAGCGCGTTCCTTGGCTGCTTGATCCAACTGCATGTGGGGTTTTTATTCAGGACTCATAATCCCTAATAAGAAATAGGGCAAGATGGGCAAGATTTGCTATCGTCATTCACTTTCTTGTATTGTAACTATGTAAGTGTTCACGCTTTCTACTTACATACATGCCTAGCATACCTACCAGACCTACACTAGCATTTTATTTTCATTTCGAAGATCCCCATGCCCTAGTTCCCACCTCGGGAGCATCCAGTTACCCGCACTTTAGTTAGATTCGGTTGACCTTTGAATCAGCTAGATCGGCCGGTTCCTCGTTGCCCAGGTGCTCTCTACCAAGGCTTCCTAAGCTCTTCCCTTCTCCCCTCATCGACGCCAAAAGAACTTTCGTCGAGAAACATTCTCAACTAGGAAATATGGCTGGCAGCCACCCGGACGGGAGCACTAGGGGAAAATACCTACGAGATACCTACCTACCTAGGTATGATACCTACGGGAAGTGCGGTCTAAACTAAAATCATTCGTTTCTTTTTCTCTCTCTCACTCTTCGTCTATCTCACTGCTTAGGTACAGTATACAATATTTCGTGTTCTGAAATTATCTAAAGACTTAGTAGTTCCTGTTGAAGAAGTCTTCTAAGTCTTCTAAGTCACCTTAGTCGTCCAACTCGTCTAAAGTCCGTTTATTTTTATTTTTACTCTATTCTCTAGCATCTCATTCGGCTTGTCTCATAAATCAACTGCTACGTTCTACGTGTACGGCTTGCCGAGTGCCCCGGGGGTGGCGCTTTTACTTACTTTTTGCGGCCCTTGTCATTCCCGTCTGATGGGCATGGCTGTTGTCCAGGTCCAGGATATGGATATAACTCTCCAGTTTGTGGTTTCTCTGACATGTTAAAAAAGCACGGTAGCATCGTGGACTCTCCACACACCTTGAAGATTCAACCCCGGCTAGCCAGCCCTCTTTAGACGCACATCCACGGGCCTAACTACATTAATTCATCTGTACCCTCTGAGTAGGGACCCTCGTCCTGTCAGACCTGTCATACCACATCTTATCCCTCGAGGGTTACCACACGCACACCCCCCCTCTATGTATCTCAAGTAATTCAGGGACCCCGGACTCGAAGGTCACTCCCAATATCCCTGTTACTGCATACAGACTTACATATGTATCTATGTACGGTCTCCTCCACATGTTCTGTGTCTAGCATCTAGCCCTACCTTTCGCCGTGCGTCTGATATTCCTATCTTGAAAGCCCAGCTATGAGACTGCATTGCGGCGTCTTCTGCTAGCCGAGCTAGACCTTCAATCGATGGTCAAGCTGGTGAAAGTCACCACTTCACTAGTCTCTTAGTTAACTTGACTCTGTTTGCTACCCTCGTCCACCCTGCTGCGTTTTTGTCAACCCTTCGGCCGTTTCCATTTACACCAGACGGCACAGGCCAACTTCTTCCTGCTAGAGGGGGAAAAATAAAGAGTCAACCAACAAGACCAAGAGGAAAAAAACAGAAAATAAGAAAAACCAGAAATAAGGAGATTAGATCAACTCACTTGAGGAAAAGACTTCCCCGTCGTCGAAAAAAGAGAAAGTGTAAAGAGTTGGTCCAAATCTGATAGGAAACGGTAGGCCCCCAAAGGTGCTCTGTTGGTTGGTTCTGAAAACTCGACGTCCTATTGTTGCGCATGAGATACAACGACAACCAAACGAATTGCTACCGGAGTCGAGATTTGCGCCTCCTCATCCTTTATTACCACGGGAGTCTTACCGGTCAACCTTTTGGCAGAAAATCGACTTCTGTTTGCAGCTTCCAACAGCTCACGAGGACAGTGAACTACATACAACCGGTCACGGCACACCTGCCTTTCTTAAAGGACCAATTGGTTGACTGAATCTGAGTATGCATGTCGTCTCCCGCCCGTAATTCTCGAATTGTCAAAAAAACTGTTCCGGCAGATCCCCACGGCCGCCAGCGCCAATCCTACCTCTCTATCAGACTCTAATTGCGGCTTGTTGCCAAAAAGCCATACATAACGGAAAACCCAGAGTACCAGTCTATCAGTCTATATCGTGACTGTCCGTCAATGCGGGCTATATCCTACGGATCCCACCAACTCTCTAGTATAGCCGATCCAGTTGGCACGATAGCCATGCACAATACAATAATCGGCTCAACTGGTATAGACCAGGATAACCATCTGGCTCATGACAACTCGTACTCGAACGAACAATGGGTTGATATGTCTGCCTATAACAATATGGGCATGACAACCTACGGAGGTGATTACTATATCCCTCCCGTAACTCATGGGTTACCCTCAGAGTCTATCGGCATGGCTCCGCCGCCAGTTCCGCATCAAATGCACAACCAGCCGCATAATAGTTACGCGAGTCATTTACCGCACCCGTTGATAATACCAACACAGCAGCCTTCTCAGGTTCCATGGCCTAGCCTTCGGACGAACCCCTCACAAAGCTATTCAGCGCCTCCTGTAGCTATTCCTCCGGCGTCGGCTCCAATGAGACAACCTCCGAGGTTGCCGACGATTAATACGTCGCAACCGAGGAAGACGTTAACGGACGAAGATCGCAGGAACATGTGTTTATTTCACGAGGACAACCCTCACGCCAAACAAACAGAGATTGGACAAAAGTTTGGTGTCGAGCGAAGGTAAAGTCGACAGACGTCGAAACGGATCTTGATTGCTAACGTTACCTTGGCAGCACCGTTTCGAAGGTATTGCGAAGGAAGGAACTCTACCTCAACTTGGACAGCCAGGGTGGTTCTCCAGTGAAAAAGTCCAAGGGCAAATCCCCGCCGGACATTGAGAGAGCTCTCGCAAATTGGGTTCGGGGTCAGCAGAAGAAGGGAGTCGTGGTTAGCGATTCCCAGATGGAGGAGAAGGCAAGGGTATTCTGTACCGGTTCAGACAGTCCTCTGAAAACTATCACGGCCTCCTGGATCGAAAAGTTCAAGCAGAAGCACAACATTGGCCCCGGGAAACTGATTCGCAGAGCATCCGAGACTGCTATTCCTGACAACGCTCGACTAGACACAGGCTCACCGTTACTATCTACTACGCAGACACCAGGAGGAATCTCACCAGCTTCACCGATCAACCAAACGACTTCACCGCAATCTTCTTCAGCCATCGAAAAATCCGAAAGCAAAGAAAATCTCTCTGCGGGCTACATGGACTTCGAGACTAACGGATATCGACACCCGCACTCACAGAGTTCCACCTCGCTATCCAGCGCCGTAACTGACCCGCCAAGCTCGACCTTTTCCGCAGGTGCCTTTAGCCCAGGTTCGCAGTTCAATTTCTCACCGGATCCCAATTCGGGAATGTTTGGCGATCGGAACCAAATGCCTGGAAACCCCAATTTCCAACGCCCTCGAAGTCAGACGGTTCCAGATCTTGGACACCTCGACTATATAAACCAGTCACAATCCACCGAGCCACTAACACCCAAGTATAGCCAGTCCGGAACGGCGCCTTCCTCAGCACTCGAGTCACCTGCTCATGAGATACCCGCACCGCCTTTTGGAAATTTGGACTCGGCCATATCTCCACCTACACCGCTACACCACGTAAGCAGCAACAGTAGTTTAACCGGGAGATCGAGCTGTTCAGGTGTTGCGGTATCCGGGACAACATTGGGATCATCTCCGAGTTCTCCGACGCAAGAGGATGCCAGACGGGCTGCCGATACTCTCCTGAGTTTCATGCAGCAGTTCAAGACCACGGGTTTGGTTGACCAGAACGACTTCTTGACAATCCTTGGACTGACCGAGAAACTGGGATTGCAATCACAACAGCAGATGGGACTCCCCCAGTCTAATCTGGCTGCTCAGGGCTTTGGAGGTTTGTCGAGGATACCAGAGGGCGACACTGAGATGACTACGGCCTCTCCACTTATCAAAAATGAGACCACTATGAGTGTATGACAACGATTGAAACCACCCATTTTTAGGGACCCATCTCCGTGGAGACTACACGTATCGACGGTAGCCTGAGCTATTCCAAAACCACTGGATTCCTTGTCCTAGATTTTTGGGTTTATATCTTCCACCAGATTGACGACAGCATCAGATACGGACTAATAAATCCTCTAAATTGAACACCTAGGAATCACCGAATCTGATCTGCATGACCTAACAAATCAACGACTACGGATACATATCTAACAAATTCGACCGCCTCAAAACCATTCCATTTTACCTAACTTTTCACGCTCACTTTCAACTACAGTATCCACAAACAACAGAACAACCCAGAAGACGTCTCACGATAGGCACAGGGAATAAGGACAATGTCATCAATATCCATGCTCATATTCACAGGAGTCATCCGGTCAAGGGAAAGGGGAAGGAAAACCGAACAGAAAAAAACACAAGAAAAAAATTGATCAAACTGACCACAAATACCGATATCCAAAGCGTACCTAATCATATACACTATACTTCTCACGAAGCATCAATTCATATACCGTACACAATATACCCCCGTCGCCCCACCGCGCGTTTAACAACCCAATCGAAATATACCCGAAATTCGAGCAATCGACGAAGGGAGGGAAGGGAAAGGGAAAGGAAATTAGGGGAGTAAAGAAAGAGGAGGAAAGGGGAAAAATCTTTTTATTTTTTCGAATATTGGTTTATCATTGGGCGCTCGTTATATCCTCTCTCCCTTCGATGCTATCTATATTGATATACTACTGCTACTGCTACTACTACTATACTATACCATACTTATCGAATCTGTCCGGCAACAAGACTTTGTCCCGCTCACGCGAAAAAACATTACCCGATATAACCAGGAAACCAAACATCCCCCCGTCCATCGCGAATCTCGAAAAATTTCTCAAACGGCTCTCTACCTATTGTTATTATTTCTCTCTCCGATTTTATCTCGATATTTTTTTTCTATATGGTTTCCCCCCGTATATATACATATATAACCAACCTAAATACGTGTTGTCCATCCGTCTGTGTTTTTTCCGACCTCGAAAGTCCCTCGTTATCCTCGACGGAGTTGAGAATAGGAGGAAGCGGGAAGAAATACACATTCGCTGGCATCTCATTTTTTTAATCGGGCGCGGGAGAGGCGACTTTCCCTCCGTCCGCGGGAGGGCAAAGGGGGGAAAGGGAGGGTGGTCCAAGGGGAAAGGGGGCGCGAAAGGTGTTCAACGGTGACCGGTGTTAGTGACTGTCTCTGTGGAAAGGGGAAACGCGTGTTGTTTTTCCGGTTCATTCTTCTTTTTTCTAACATAGTAGCACTATCAGGCGTCTATCCGGAAGTGATTTGTTTCTCTAGGTATCTAGTTGACACTAATCTTGAATTTTTCACACTGCTCTGCTAAAAAAAAACTTTCCATCTCCCGTAACCTCAGCAATATCGCGCAAAAGTATCGTGAAATGAAAACAGCTCGAGCGTAACTCATACTCACTTAGCAACCTAACCTTCCCGAATTCCCAAACATACTCCCGTCCCTCCCAAGCCAACCTCCCCGCTACGACACGCAAGAGAAAAGGGGTCTCATACAAGCGACGCAGCAAACCGGTCCAACCCTCGCAAACACCCATTTCCCAGGGGAGCCGTCGACGTTACACCACTCGCAGAAAGGGGGTTCGATTTCGCTATCCGAACCTGTCCCAAAACCATGACCGAACGTTTATTTATTTTTGGAGTAACCTTCTACATCCATAGTAATACACACGCAGGCCCCCTAACCCCCCTTATCACGACCCGGACGAACACTTGTTCGATGAAGGTAGATGAGACACAAAACATATGTAAACATCCAAAGCGGAGCCTGTCGCGGCTCTGTAACTAGCCTTCCGGAACTTCTCGCCCCTCGGCCCCGTCAGTTCTCTACTGCTGCTTATGTTGGACTGTGTACGTTGCATTGCATGAGAAGAGGGTGCCACCCGATCTGGACCAGGGCGGTGCATGAGAAAGTTTGAAACTCTTTTTTAAATTTCCTTTTTATTTTTTAGATGTTGCGTTGTCCGTTCTAACGGTAGGTCGGTTGGTTGGGTATCAATCATTACATTACTTATTTCGTTTACGAGACAAACCGACTGCCCGGCCCTCCCTTAACTTAAACGTTCTTCCCACAGTTCGATCACCCCCTTCTCGGCTAGTTCGGGCATAAGGCGCACGAGGATGAGCTCTAGAATCCCGTACACTAGATGCTTGTTACAATAGGGATCCGAGAAGACATCGAGAATGCCGGTCTCGATCTCCGATAAGATTCTGCTCTCCTCGTCATCGCCCTTGTCACACATGTCAGCCCGATTGTCGCCACCAGCCTCGGTCGGCCGCACACCGGTGTCTCCAAATTGCCGCTTTGAACCTTCTGGGGTCAACGTTGCATGGCTGTCTCTAACAGATTTGCCCTCATCGGTAAGCCGCACGCGTGCAACTTCCTCTCCAGTGCTACTGGTATTACGTGCTGTGCTATTACCTTTGGCTGTAAACGGTCCGGACCGCGAGCTCGGACTCTTCTGAGAATTAGTCGATCTGGTGAAAAACGGCCAGGTACTGCTACCGTAATAAAGCCTGCCCACCCCCTTCGGAACAAGCGCCAAAAGCGCGCTAGCGCATCTGCGACGAAGGGCGGCCAGCTGTTCGTCAGATGAGGGAGGGATCAAACTGGATACGCCTGGGGCGTTATTGGGGAAGATGGCGCCGCGCACGGCTCGGAGGAGCGGGGGAAGACGAGCAGGATCGAGAATATAGGCGTGAATATGATGTGAAAGAAGTCTGTGCGAGATCAGTACGGTACCGTGCAAACCATGTACCAGCGAACATTAATAGAAGCTTCTAAGGAAAGGCGTTGTAGGGAACGTGGGGGGTTTAGTGGTACAGGTGTTACCGTAAGCGGGATGATTCGAGGGGATTTGGGGGACTTGGGGGGAAGAACGCGAGTTCGAAAGAGTCAGATTCTTAGTAGTAGGTAGGTAGGTACCTATTGTGCAGTAGGGCAGATAATCCGACCGGTTCCATAACAGAATCTTGCTGCGACCATGGCTTCATGATTAAGGTACACACGACCCGGTGTAACCACACCTAATAAACTAATAATGATTGATAATGCAAAATCTACCACGCATGACTGTATCAAACGGACAAGCGATGTGAGGCTTCAAGGGACCGTGGAGCTTTGCCTGGAGAAGAGAGCTCCTACAGGGGAGCTAGAAGCTGCATAAGCCCTGGTGGGTCACCCCTGGCCCTATCCGATCGGGGAAGAGGTACGTCGATGATGGACTTTTGGGCGCAAATATGCGAGGCCGAGACCTAAAGAGCTCAGATCGATTAAGTTGGGACGGAACGGCCAAGATGGTGTATGATACAGGCGTATCCCGACGCCAGGGTATTCGAAAGCCACAATTATCGCTCTCGGAAAGGCCTCAAAGATACCCCGGTCCAATCTACGCAAGCTAGTGCCATCTTTGGACGATCACATCTGACGGCATTCGGAGCTGAACGTAGTCGTCGTTTTTCCGCCGATCGAACCAAGAGCGGAAGTGCATATGGGACATAGTGGGATAGCCAATGAATAGTACGGTAGGTACTAAGGTCGAAGTAGAATAGTAGAGGAATAGCAGAGGCTGCTAAGATATCTAGGTTCGAGATAGGATCTGTCGTGTAAAAGTCCCTAGCTTGAACAACGCGCGTCGGAGACATGCCCGTGCGTGCGGGAAACGGTAGCGGTGGGACCCAGCGGTACGAAGCGAAAGGGAAAAGAGTTCGTGGCGTCGTATTGGCTGATGGAATCCTTGGTCGAGGGCAGGAATCCTTGTAAGTACCAAAGTTGGGCGCGTAAATAAGGCTCGCGGATGGCCAGGTAGGTCTACTAGACTCAGCCCCGCGCCGTTTATCGTGCAATCGGATGAAGGACATCTAGGTTTACCCGGTCATTGGTTGTGGATGAGGACAACCCCTGGAACGGTGTCTGAATTGCTGACCCCGGCGAATATCGGAGTTTGGGTGGCTTCCTGTTTATCCGGTCGTGAAACCAAAGGATGGTAGCGTCGTACAGCACCTCCCTCGACTAGAGGGTGGCTTTACTGAAAACGGTCTGGCCCAACTATCCGTGCCTCGTTTCGTCGATTTGCCAAGTCGATATCCGATCGTCCATGGAAATTAATCTTGTGATAGAAAGGCAATGCCCGTCATGCACACTCGTGAGACAGTACAATTCTGGGATATGAATGGGTAACTTCTGGTCCTGTGACCTGAGACGCATGCGAGGTGACGAGATAGGTGCTTCCGCGACGAGGGAGAAAAGAAAAATGATTCGCCTACCTATCGATCATCCCGTCAAACCCTGCCAAGTTCCCAGGACCTCTCAGAGCTCCCCATTGTATCATGGAGAAGGCTCCGCTCATCCAAGGCATGCGAGCGTCTATTTCGAGCAGGTTACCGGCGCAAGACCATATTTTGAAGTCCGCAATTGGGACCTTGGTTGGCTGCGAGGGTGTCTCTAAAGCTGCCGGAGGGTGGTATGATTCTTCTTCGTCGCCGTCAAAGGCCGATTTTGCTAGGCGAGCGAAACTGGGAGTGGATCTTGGAGGAAATGCTCGGGAAAGCATTGACGTGTTGATCATTAATCGTATCGAATTTGCTATAATGAAACCCCACTGGATCACGGACCAAAATGCTTCCTGGATATGTGAGCTTCTCTTGCTTGTAGTTGGTGGAACTATGTCGGAGCCCGTTTTTAAATTGATGCTCGGCGTGATGTCTCTAGATTCAGAAGTCTTCATAGCGCCTTTCGTGCGAACTAATCTCGTTAGCATGATTAGAATTTCCAATATGAGCCATGGCTCCGATAATTTATTGACAATTAGATTGCCAATAACGAGTTCCGAGAATATCTGTCCGACCAACGCTGTTAAGCACTCATTCTCAAGATCCTCCGTTGGGAGAAGAAGTGCAAGAACGCCCTGAACTAAAAGCTGACGATATTCACTTTCGTTGCTTGCTTGGACTTGGGCACTGCCAGACTCGGATTTCGGAACAGGGGATAGAGCAGGCAGAGGCCAAAGCGAGTGGTAGATCTCGCGCGGATTGGCCTCGACTGGTGGACGAGCTACCGAGCTCTTCGCAACCCGATACGCTAGGAGATGTGGTTAGTCACGAGACGAGAGATACACGAAATTCGTTTGGCAGATAATAATAGATATGGCAGCCAACCTCGGATGTGTGCATCTAGCAATTCTGGGAGTTCATCAAACAACAAGCTCTCCAGGTCTACATTCCGTAACCTTTCTTCTAACGCTCGAGTGCAATGTGCAATGATATGCACAATCTCGGAGACGAAAGTCTCGTCTGGCGTAATTCTAGCATACCAATTCTGGACAAACTCCTTGATTATGATAGCTATGAGAGCGTATAACTGAAGGTCCACATCGTTGCGACTAGTCAGAGGAGGTAATAGATCCTGAATCGGAGCAGGCGAGCTCCTCCCTCGGTCAGCCAGGTGTTGGGCGCACAATACTCGGCGTATGAAGGCAGCTGTGGCTTTGTCGGAGAGAAAGTCGGACGATATGGGACGAGTGGATCGGCGAGGAGCGAAGGGCGGTGGAGTCACACCAGGTGAACTAGAAGCCTTGTTTACAGTGGATGATGTGACTGACTCGGGATTGGTGCTCGACGTCGCTGGCGCTTTCAAACTGGTCGGAACCGGGCTGCCTTTGGGCGGAATGGCGCCCGATGATGGTGCAGACATCCCCGGTCGAAGGAGGATGAAGCATTTACCGGATTATCGTCATGATATTCGAATCTGGTGAAAGATTCACTGGTCTTTCGATTGTATGTGGTTGAGAAGGAGTTGTCGTGGAGTTGAAAGTGGGTTTAGTTGGTTATCGCGCTAAGTTCGTTGCCGTTTGCTGCTGCAGGAACCATTATTTGAGGCAACTTCCCCTTGTACTTTTTTTTTCAAGGGACGTCGCACCTGCAGCCGCAGCTTACGGCAACTGTAAGACGCTCGTGCCACCTGAAATGACGTTGACAGGTGCAGCGGAGCGCCCCGAAGCCTGCGGGAATCTTAAATTTTAGCACCGAGCACAGGCCTTTAGCTAGGGTATCATCGGCTCTTGACTTGCATCCCATGTGCGAACAAGGATTGCCATGTCTCGTTTCGAATGAGAGCCGTTGAGCCTCATGATGCAATTATCAAGATCAAAACGCTAGAAGTCTAATAAAATGTCTTAAGTGTTGAAGGTGGAACTATCGGTACTTGATCCATTCCTACAAGCAGAGTCACGTGAATTGGGTATAGACAGGGAGACTTCGTTGATGTGATTAATTGACTTTACAGCATTCACTGTGCATCTCATAAGCACAGAGTAAGTTTTATACACTTGGTCAACGCAATCATATACAGTGATGCATATACAGATCTTTGCCTTATTCGGCGTTTTTGGTCGTTGCTTCGTATCTGTAAAGGTTGTTAGAACCGTAAAATCAGACACCATGTCAGAAGTCTGTTTTGAAGAAAGGACATACCTCTTGCCTCGGAAAGCCCACACTCCCCAATTACCACAGCTGATATCCTGCGGGTCCAAGTCGTTGAGATCCCATCGTAAACTCCTGAAAGTGTTCTCGCCAGGTTCCATAAGCAAGTCAAACTCGCCACTGCAAGTTTTCCTCACCCACTCTATGTCCCTGTCCATGTCATACTGAGTATAACCAGTCACGATGATCGGTGCTTTTGTCTCAAGGAGTAATGGTACCGTCTCCGCCCACTCATGGGAGCTAGCTGGATGTCCTAAGCCTGGGTGGAACATGACAAAACAGTCGAAATAGGGGTCGTATGGGTAGAATTGACCAGTTTTGTGGATGGTATGATAGTAGTCTACAATGGTGCTAATTTTCATTGTAGGCCATACTCGATCTTCCACTATGGCCCCAAATGGGTTGGAGGGAGTTCGGGGCGGCAATGGGAACTCGTCATCTCGATTGGCCATACTCTCAGGCCCAATGAAGATAATATGAAATTTCCCTCGAGGGAAAAGATGGGCTAGTTGTACCCAGACATTCCGAGGTAGAGACGACTCTGCACGGGCACCTAATATGAAGATTCTCACCGGAGGTGCTTCGGGTCGTAGACCTTTAACATCCTCTCCGCCACCGCTCATGGGCGGATGTAGGGTATACCTTAAAGCGCTTAAACTCTTCAAGCCCTCAGGGGTGAGCCTGCCTCCTTTTCTAATATTGTAGGGACTAAGCTCATGGATGATGCTACCTATTGTCACTGGATATGTCAGCAGTCTGGTGACTTGTCGCATATTCCGATCGTCATTGATGGCCTCGAATTGCCTGGTGTAGAGGAATGTATCCCAATTGGTCATATTGATAGCAGCTTCTTCCATTTGCGGCCCCGCATACTCGAATTCGGGGAAGAATCTCCCAGAGCGAAGATCATGGTCATCTTCATTTATCTGTCGCAACGTATCGCATATCTGCAAATGGGCTTCGTAATCCTCAGCCCAGTGTTGGTCACTGCAATACACGGGAATTCCGCAGTCCGGACATTCGAAGTCGACATGCGCCGGAGCGCCGGAGCCTGTGGGGCTGTGGTCAGGGTGAGGGCAACGTCCATGTTGTCTTATAAATGCGGCACGACGCCGTATCTCCGGGATGGGTGAATTAGTGAAGGAGTGGAATAGGTCGTCGGGGCGAAGGATGGGTGGTCTTGATTGATTTTCGTATATTGCAGCTGGTCCTTGTCCAACTGGGTTTTCTTCAGCTACCCTCGACTGTTGGCCAAATAAGGATAAAGACCTTGAGACATTCCCCTTAGTTTGAGTAGGTGGAGTAGGGCGCTTTGAATGTGTAAAACGATTAGAAGAGCTACTGCCCTTTCTCAACGAGTGCGAGGAGGTGCTTTTGGAAAATGCTCTCGTCATAGGCGGACGAGATGCATGCGCTGCCGAGGACCTCAAGCATGTCCGGCAAGCATTTGAAGCCGCCAGACGCACTGAAGGCTCCATCTTTCGGGTTCTGTAGAAAGAAACCCACTCAGATGGTAATTGTGAATTCCAAGGTTGCGACTGGACTGGGTGACTTTCGCAGCTCTTACAGAAATTCTCGGAATTGGAAATCGTCAGATCTAATCAGCTAAAGCCGAATAGGCATAGCGCTACCTATATATGTGCCTATGTAACGATATACAATAGCTTGAGTCCCGCCTTCTCAAAGCTAAGAACCGTACCGGATAAAGATTGATCCCTCGCTGTGCCCCACATGAGCTTCTAACATCCAATGAAAGTGTGAGTTTTTGACGAACCAAACTCTTGGTAGGCGCCTTCTCCAATCAGCACGAAGCTCCGTCAATCTTAACAAAAACTTTTGGAGCTCTAGCTTTGCTCAATGGTCTCATACACGACAACATCACGGTCATTATCGACGCGAAAATAAGAAAAGATTGAGATAGAGGAATTGGAAGCGTCGCGCAGGCTTCTTGCACAATTGCTGCGAAGATGGCGACCACTTCTAATATGTTTCTCTACTCACTTACCATCCAACCTCCTACAACAATAACTCAAGCCCTCCTTGGCCAATTTTCTGGCACCAGAGAACAACAAATCATCACAGCCTCGGGTTCCCGACTCACTTTACTTCGTCCGGAGCCGTCTCAAGGGAAGGTTATTACCCTCCTATCTCATGATGTTTTTGGCATTATAAGATCCATAGCCTCATTCCGTCTTGCAGGAAGTAATAAGGGTAAGTCCTACACACACGCCCAACTTGTGAAGCTTCTCTTAGTGATTCTGAAGCTCGGTCCCTAGAATCGTTCGGGCTGCCGCCTTGATATAAGGTGCGATGCCCAGGCGCTTGGCAATTAGTATGCACCTCAAACTCAGCTAATCATTATGTTCCTAGACTATATCATCCTCGCCACCGATTCGGGACGCATCGCCATAGTCGAATACATACCCCAGCAGAACCGATTTAAGAGACAAAAGCTAGAAACATTTGGCAAGTCAGGTGTGCGCCGAGTTGTTCCAGGACAGTATCTTGCTTGCGATCCTAAAGGCCGTGCCTGTCTCATCGCGTCGATCGAAAAGAACAAATTGGTCTACGTTCTGAACCGTAATGCTCAAGCCGAGCTTACTATCTCTTCGCCCTTAGAGGCGCATAAACCGGGCACAGTTGTCCTGTCGATGGTATCTTTAGATGTTGGCTATGCGAACCCGGTCTTTGCAGCGCTAGAGGTAGATTACTCGGAGGTAGACCAAGATTCAACCGGTCAAGCTGTTGCGGAGGTCGAGACTCAGCTTGTCTACTACGAACTAGATCTTGGTCTGAACCATGTCGTCAGGAAGTGGCACGAACCAGTCGACTCTACGGCGTCGGTACTTTTCCAAGTTCCCGGTGGCAACGACGGCCCTAGCGGTGTTCTAGTATGTGGTGAAGAGAATATCACATACAGACACTCCAACCAGGAGGCATTCCGCGTGCCAATCCCAAGACGGAAAGGCGCAACAGAAGATCCCCAGAGGAAACGTTCGATCGTGTCTGGTGTCATGCACAAACTAAAGGGAAGTGCTGGTGCATTCTTCTTCCTTCTTCAGACGGAAGATGGGGATCTATTCAAAATTACCATTGATATGGCTCAAGACGACGACGAGAAGCCAACTGGAGAAGTGCGTAGACTGAAAATCAAGTATTTTGATACCGTCCCAGTTTCTACAAGCCTCTGCATCTTGAAGAGCGGTTTCTTGTTTGTTGCTAGCGAATTCGGAAATCATCACTTCTATCAATTCGAGAAACTAGGCGACGATGATAATGAGCTGGAATTTAGTAGCGATGATTTCCCAACAGACCCGCAGGCATCATACAATCCCGTCTACTTCTATCCGAGACCGGCCGAAAATCTAAGCTTGGTTGATAGCATCGACTCGATGAACCCCTTGGTTGATTGTAAAGTGGCGAACCTCACAAACGAAGATGCGCCCCAGATCTACTCCCTCTGCGGAAATGGCGCACGAAGTACTTTTAGGACCCTCAAACATGGTTTAGAGGTCAATGAAATAGTAGCCTCGGAACTTCCTGGAGTTCCATCCGCCGTCTGGACGACGAAGCTCAATCGCACGGATCAGTTTGACGCTTATATTGTGCTCTCTTTCAGTAACGGCACTTTGGTACTTAGTATCGGCGAGACGGTGGAAGAGGTAACTGACACCGGTTTCCTCTCCACAGTCCCAACACTTGCTGTTCAGCAACTTGGCGAGGACGGCCTTCTCCAAGTTCACCCTAAGGGTATCCGACACATCATCAACGGGCGCGTGAATGAATGGGAAGCGCCAACTCACCGATCCATCGTTGCAGCTTCCACCAATGAGCGCCAAGTTGCAGTTGCTCTAAGCTCAGGCGAAATCGTGTACTTTGAGATGGCTGATGATGGGTCACTAGCCGAGTATGATGAGAAAAAGGAGATGTTCGGAACTGTCACCTGTCTAAGCTTGGGTGAGGTCCCTGAAGGTCGATTAAGAAGTTCGTTCCTGGCTGTTGGATGTGACGACTGCACTGTCCGAATCCTAAGTCTGGACCTTGAATCCACACTTGAGAGTAAATCTGTGCAGGCTCTGACTGCAGCTCCGTCCGCACTATCCATCATGGCCATGGAGGACTCATCATTCGGCGGTTCAACCTTATATCTCCACATTGGTTTACATTCAGGCGTTTATTTGCGGACCGTCCTAGACGAGGTAACTGGAGAACTTACCGATACTCGCCAAAAGTTCCTTGGACCTAAGGCTGTACGATTATTCCAGACCTCTGTCCAAGGTAGCACCTGTGTCCTAGCCCTCAGTTCCCGAACTTGGCTAGGTTATGCAGACCCGATCACTAAGGGCTTCATGATGACGCCACTTGACTATAGCGATCTAGAATGGGGTTGGAACTTTAGCAGTGAGCAATGCGAAGAAGGCATGGTGGGAATTCAAGGCCAAAATCTCAAGTAAGTGAAATTTCCGAATCCGTCCGGTCTGAAGAATGATGAAAAAAGGATCCGATGCCATGGCTATGAGGTCTTTACGCATATACCAATTGTTCCTACTGAACTTCTAATATTCTCTATCAAAATTTGAATTATATGGAAAAAGATAGGTGGCTAATAATTATAGGATTTTCTCTATTGATCGACTAAGTGACACCCTACTACAACAGTCGATTCCGCTTACGTACACCCCTAGACGCCTCGCCAAACACCCCGACCAGCCTTACTTCTACACAATCGAAGCCGACAACAACACATTACCGCCCGAGCTCCGTGCCAAATTACTAGCTGACCCAGGCGTCGTCAATGGCGACGCTGCTGTTTTACCACCCGAGGAATTTGGGTATCCTAGAGGACGTGGTCGGTGGGCATCTTGTATTAGTGTCGTAGATCCGCTGGTAGAGAAGCGAGTTCTGCAGACATTAGAATTGACTGATAATGAGGCTGCTGTCAGTATGGCCACAGTGTCATTTGCAAGTCAAGATCACGAGACGTTCCTTGTAGTTGGCACAGGGAAGGACATGATTCTGAGTCCTCGTCAGTTCAGCGCAGGATTCATCCATGTCTACAGGTTCCGTGATAACGGCAAAGAGATCGAATTCATTCACAAAACCAAAGTGGAAGAACCTCCAATGGCACTAGTTCAGTTCCAAGGCCGTCTACTTGCGGGAATCGGTAAAACCCTTCGTGTTTACGATCTCGGACTTCGTCAACTTCTTCGAAAATCACAAGCTGAAGTTGCTCCTCAACTTATCGTGTCATTGCAAACTCAAGGCAGTCGCATTATTGTTGGTGATGTGCAACAGGGAGTGACATATGTTGTCTACAAATACGAAAGCAACAAGTTGATTCCGTTCGCTGATGATACCGTACCCCGCTGGACAATCTGTACGGCCATGGTGGACTACGAGTCAGTTGCTGGTGGAGACAAATTCGGAAACATTTGGATTGTACGATGTCCGCAGAAGGCAAGTGAGGAAGCCGACGAGGACGGAACCGGTGCGCATCTACAACATGCCAGAGAATATCTGCATGGTTCCAACCACCGCGTCAGTCTCATGTCGCATTTCTTCACGCAAGATGTCCCCACCAGTATAAGCAAAACAAACCTTGTATCAGGTGGGCAAGATGTACTTCTCTGGAGTGGAATACAAGGTACCATCGGGGTCTTTATTCCTTTCTTGAGTCGAGAAGATGCGGATTTCTTCCAAAGCCTCGAATCCCACATGCGAACCGAGGATCCTCCCCTCGCCGGAAGAGATCATCTAATATACAGAGGCTACTATGCTCCTGTCAAAGGTGTCATTGATGGGGATCTCTGTGAAAGATTTACGTTACTTCCCAGTGACAAAAAGCAAATGATTGCAGGAGAGTTAGATCGCTCGGTTCGCGAAATCGAGAGAAAGATATCTGTAAGTGAAACCTCGAATCCATTGAACTAAAATATTTTTAGACTAACATGATCAGGACGTACGAACTAGATCGGCATTTTGATGAAAGGCTTGGCAATGGCGTATGGAGTAAAAAGGTGTGCTGTCATTATAGCTGGAAAGAGATTCCCTCAGACCTTGATACCAAAATAGTATATTAAATGGTCAGTTTTAATGTCCATTGAAACCAAATTACTAGGCTTTTAAGAGTACCTAGGTGCCTCTTAGATACGGAATATGCAGATGTGATGCCTATACGTACAATTCACAAAGGCCATATTTGAACCAGTTGAAGGATGTTCTATTACCTATGTCCTCTCCAGAATGCGCCCCTACTATTTGTATGTTTAGCAACCCCTTTACCTCTTTTCGCCGCTTCGACAGGGTGCGCCTGTTCCCACGCCTCATCCGCGAAGAAGGCCTCCGTCGCCATTTCGAGGTCATACCCAGCCTGCTCTAGATAGAGGACCGCCACGTCGTATTCATGAACTTTGCACGCCACCATCCAACGCCTTATCTTGGATTTTCGGGCTTCCTCTTCCTCGCCCTCGACCGGTCGTGGCGATAGGCTCACGCCCCCTTTATAGTATTCCCCGGGTATGATTACGGTCCGTCGGCCTAGGATGAGGTGGTCACTTGTTATGTTGTTCGCTCGTCGGAGGGCGGACGCGGGAACGCCGTAACGCAGGGAGAGCGAGGGGATGGAATCGTGCGCGTGGTCTAGGAAATGCAGGGTATCCTCTGCTGGCTCGGAGTCGAACGGGACGGACTTCTCGTTTAACGGGTCTGGGGTCATTTGGTTTATGGGAGGTGTGTAGGGTGGCGGGGCTGTTGAGATGATCTTGGAGGAACTGGTTGCGATGGAGGACTCGTATGATGGGGGTTCTTTGAGACCTTGGGGAAGACTCGTGTCTGTTAATGAGATTTGACAATAGGGGCAGTAGGTGTTAAAGCGAGGGTTAGTCTGTTCATGATGGTCAGTTGACCTATAAACTTATACATTGACTTATAAGATCAGATCAAGGCGTAACGCACAGAACGACAGTGTCCACATATTACTCTTTGACAACACTCTAACTGGCGATCCTGAGGTAGAGGCTTCTCTGAGTTGCTATATCGAGGAACTTGGGTCAGGAGAGTCGCACAGGTGCAGCAAGACTCGACGGGCGTCGACTTGAATTTGGACACGGTCATGTTTAGGGAATCGGAGGAGGATTAATAATATGATGAGTGTATGCTATACAATATTATACAATACTAATTAGATATATCTAAGAGATTCTTCAAGTTTTACTCTGACAGCTGTCAAGTTTCAAGGGAATGTAATTGTTATGGATATACAATATCAATCTAATTAACTTTATAATTGTTACTGTTAGTTGTCCGCTGTCCGCTGCCTCGGACTTAGAGGAGGGTGGCGTGCTTCGAAGGCGCTTCCCAAGTCCATCCCATGACGTCTTGGTTATCGATAAGATAAGGGAGGTCTGAAGTTCGAACGGACAAGGTTTGAAGCTAGAGCTCAGATAGGTCTAGTTTAGCGCTGTTCAGTGCTGTCTGGTGCTGTCTGGTGCTATTGATGGGGCATTGATGGGCCTAATTTACAGCGCCGTTGCATGGCCTTTAACGTTTCTGATGTCAGCGATTTGTATGGATCCAAAGACATCCTCGTCCCCTATCTGTTAATTGACCAGGCTGCCATGGTCCTAGCCAATTCTACCAATTCTACACCTCTTTCTCTTCTTACAAGGCTCGGCATGGCACGCCTGAAAGTCTCAAATTAGGAGGCATACAAAGCTAACACGGGCTTTACGTGCACGACGCAGTTGGTTGACAATTGGACGACAAGCATCAGTCAAACAACGAAAGGCGCGTCAAACTAAACAAGTCGAGTCTCGAGCTTCAAGCCAATTACATGGCAAAACATAACCACTAGGACTCTCTACGATTTTATGATCATTGTCTACACCTTTTTGAAACCCTTAATTGATATTCTAATGCAATAATAAAGTTGGATCGTTAATTTCGTACATACCTCATGTCGACAGAAAAAACAGCCACCCCTGCTCCCACAGCAGCGGCGGTGCCAACCACGACAACCCCCCCTACGATCAAACACAAGAACCCTTCTGTACCGGTCGTTCTCCACGAAGCAGGGCTTGATTCACCCTCATTCCGAGCTTCCGCCCTATACTTCGCCGAACAAGTAGATGCTATCGAGCGCTGGCTAGAGAGCTACGTGAGAACAACCGCAAAGCTATCTCATGACCTGCTAGGCCTGGAAGAAACTGTTCATACCTACCTATCCAGGATCATTCCACCTCCTTATATCAACAATGTTGATAATGACTATGCTGCACTGGCACTTAAGAGGTTCAGTGAGGGTTCGAGGGAATGGTGGATGCAGATCTTGAATGCCGCAAAGCAAATGGATTCCATGTCGGTCGAGCCGATCCGAAACTTCCTCCAGGGCGATTTAAGAAACTTCAAAGAAGCCAGAAGGGTGTTGGAACAAACACAGAAGGCATTCGACACTACCCTAGCTCGGTATGTGGGCCAGTCCAAGACGAAAGAGCCCTCGTCGCTACGCGAAGACGCTTTCGCCGTATACGAGACTCGCAAGGCCTACTTGAAGGCCTCTATGGACTTCTGCTTCTATGCGCCCCAGTTCCGAATCAACCTCGACAAGTTAATCGTCCAAGTATCCTACGATCTCTGGCGTGAAATGAAGAAGTCGCGAGACGCCGCTGGAAGCTTTGGGAAATATGGCCATGAGATGGATCGTGTGAGAGGATGGGCAAAGGAAATGGAACTCTCCGAGCCCACTTTCAAAAGACAATTACAATTAGCTCGCAGCGATATTGGAGAGAGCGCATTGGCGGCAGTCAAGCCATCGCGTGAGATCGAAGACTATAGCGCATCAACCGTCCCTTTCTTGGGTTCCAGAGGTCCCCTAAACGTTACTACAGGGCAATCTGCAGCTATAATGGAAAAACAGGGTTGGCTGTATCTTCGGACGATAACTGGCAAGCCTTCGAGAACCAATTGGATTCGACGATGGTACTACTGCAGAGATGGTATCTTCGGTTGGCTTGTCAATAGTAATCAGGGTGTCTTGCAAGGCGATGAGATCGGCGTCCTTCTCTGCAATGTGAAACCTGCCGTCGGTGAAGAACGTCGGTTCTGCTTTGAGGTCAAGACCAAAAATCAAACTTTGCTGCTTCAGGCCGAGACACAAGCTCAACTTATGGAGTGGCTTGAGGTTTTTGAAGTCGCAAAAAAGAAGGCATTCGAAGCCAGCGTCAGTAGAGACAACTCATCTTTGCCGGGTGGCGTCGATCCAGCTTTCTCTATCACACCACCTTCGCTCCCAGAGTTTTCAGCCAAAGCATTGGATGCACAAATTGAAGATGGAGCCAATGCTGACCGTACCGGAGCTTTGTCGGTTCCTGCGCCTGAAGTCGGATTAATACCGAGACCGAGCTTTGACCTCACGACAGCACCCCCTAAGAGATCTGTCACGTCTTTGGCTCGTGAAGAAGGCGAGAGTGGTCGGGAGCATGCGGCAAGAATTATGCAGAAACTTGATCTTCACAGAAGGGCTTTTACTTCAGGTTTGGACACTGGACCTATGCCATCGCCTGGAACTAGTGGAGGAATCGCTGGTCTCATATCCGCTAGTCACGGCTTGTTACCAGGATATACTGGTTCGGGTTCCAAGTCTTCACAGCCAGTGCCAGGTCCGGAAGTACAACCCGGCAGTCTTGCACCGGCAACGTTGGCAAAACCACCTGCAACGACCAATCTTAGTAAGACGGCCGTTGTTTATAGTGGCGATAGGAGTTTTAGCTCAAGTTCCTCACAAAATTTGCCAACTGCGATCCTAGCTAACTACTGGGGAAGCAATGCTTGGGGTCGAGAATACTCCAAGGCAAATCGAAGTAACGTGGAACTTGAAGATCCGTTTGGGCCTAACTCGCCTACCGTCAGGATAGTCCCAATTGGCGATGGCGAAGAAGCCAAAAGCCCATCTTCACACAAGAAAGCTATCAGTATGGATGCCAGAGTGAACCACGCAAAGACTGTTCAGCCTGCTGTGGAAAAGCCGCCTCCGGAAACATTCCCACCCAACTACCCCGTCGAACTCAAAACGAATTCTGCCCAATTCCGTCTCCTTTTCCCAAGCGTGCCAATGGATGAGAAATTGGTTCTCGTCTTCCGCGCTTCTTGGATTAGTAATTCAGAAGACGATCGCACTGTACCCACGATGGCTGGTAATGGACGAATCTACGTCACTCCAGACAATATGTACTTCTACGGCCATCAAATGGATCTCGTTGTGACATACACAATCAGCCTCGACACTATCTCCGAGGTGACAGCTGCTCCGGGCAGAGACTGCGATTTCATTTTCCTTCATCTGAACCAGGGTACGGATGTTATCGGTTACACCCGGGTCACAATCAAGACATTCCTCGAAGACCTTGATCTGTTACACGCACGTCTCAATCTCCTAGTTGATGATTTGCAAGCAGAAGAGCCTATGGATGTTCCCGAACTGATTAGAGCACTGATCAATTTGGAGAAAGAAGAGCTAGACAGAAAAAGTCCCAGCATGGATAGTTGGGAGGAAATCTCTGAACATACACCTCTTGACGATGGAACGGCGGCGGGTAGAGCGGTCAGCCCTAGGAATCATGATAAAGCCTACAAGTCGCGTCAGAGGAGCTCACGGAAACCACTTCCAAAATTCCAGCTCCCAACTAACCCAGTCATCTACGAACCCGAAGACATGCAAAGGAAGGGCGCTGAGCGGAACTTTGAAATCAGCGCCAAAGCATGCTTCCACGTCTTATTTGGAGACAAGAGTTTCATCTTCCCGAAGCTCTATTTTGAGAGCAGAGCTCAGCATATCACTCAAAGCCCTTGGAAGCTGAACGAAGCTGGGAAAATGGAGAGGCAGTTCCGTTTCAGTGTCAACTATACCACCAGGCTTGGGCGCACGAAAGCGGAAGAGTACACGGATGAACAGACAATCGAATTATTCAGTGACCATGTCACATACGTTGTCACTCATGTCAAAACACCATGGCATCTTCCTCATGCTCATGGCTTCAAATTGGTGACCAAGACCGTCATTACTCATGTCGCCAAGTCGAAATGTAAGCTCGCCATATTTACGAAGGTTGTGTGGACAAAACCGCCAGCCCTCGCGAAGAACTTGGTTGAGCAGCAGGCTCTGGACGACGCGGGTCAGGCGGCCGAAGATCTCGCCGAGATCGCTACTGACCAGGTACGGAAGCTTGGCCACCACAGCCGCACAAAACGCGCAATCCAGGTTTACGGAAATGTCGGACAGCAGACACAAGCGCTGGTATTCACGCCTAACGAATCAGATTTGACAAAGAAGACGCAAATCAACCCGCGTACATTAGGCCAGATGCTCCTTGAGACTCTGCGGTCGTTCGCAGACAGTGTGGCGAGCTCACTAATGATGTGGGCGTTCGCAGGAGTCAAGAAGCTCTACGACGTAATCACAGCGCAGTGGATCATCTTAGGTCTACTCGCCTTCAGCACGTTCACCAACATTGTCTTCTCGGGCCAAGGCACTTCAACGTGGTGGAATGAGCGGCGCGCCGTTAGTTACATGAACCGTATCGGCGTGGGCCCGAACGTCGTCATGAGCAAGGCAATTTACATCGCAGATCTCGACGAGGCGACGCACGGGTCCGCGGGGCTGCAGGAGTGGCCCGAAGACAGCTATTGCTACTCCACGTTTAGGTCCATCGCGAATAGCACCGACGCTGATGCGCCGAGCGAGCAGGCTGGTGCGGCGATGGCGTGGAGTTCGAGTCGCGCGACGGCGAGGAGATTGAGGCAGACGAGACAGAAATTGGGGAGCTACAGACACGATCTCATCGTCGCGATGCGCACTGTTAATAGCGTGGAGCGGGAGGTCGTGCGTGCGGAGTGGGAGAACTGGTTGCTTGATGAGAACCACCGCTGTGATCAGGTCGAGGCCGCGCTCGCAAGGTGGGACGAGGGTGGTGCGGAGAGAGGTGTTAAGGGGTGGGTTACGGGACAAGAGGTACTGCAAAGTGGTGGTTCCAAGAATGGGGAGAAGAGCAAGGAGGAGAGGGAGAAAGACGAGGCGAAGAAGAGGAACTTGCAGATGTGGCATGAGGAGTACTGCGGTAGCTGTAAAGCTGATCGCGAATCCCTGTTGCAGGAGAGGGAACGGGAGAGCTTGGGCGCCGCTGCTTGGTAGATAAGATGTTTCAAGAGTGCGTGGAGGGGAGAGGAAACAAAATGTGTATAAGGAAGCATAAGTCGCTGCGAGGTTCTCGCGATGCGACAGGGAGTAGGTATACATACATACAGCTAATAGAAAGGGACGGGCGGAAAAGTTGTACCATATGTATGAAGCAGGCAAACAGACGTTAGGTTCCAAGTATACCAAGTATTATCTAGTACTAGTCGAAGTCAATGGGGTCAAACATGATTCTAATACCCAGTTAGCTTGTTTAGATATATTTTCTTTTGTGATGAGTTAGTCTACATCTTGGATTGGAGCCTTTATAAGAGTAGGTAGCATATATATCAACTTGCTTAAAAATATCATATATTATGAAATCATTGTTATAATTCGACAGCGCCTCGACACTTTTCGGCCTTTACATCCGCGCACTAATCTAAAAAGTGATACGTGAAGTGAACTAGGTAATTTTCCCTCTCATCCTCGAATTTTAACCAAACAACAAGCAATCGACAATTTAAATATTCTTCTTACTCGAGGTCATGCGATGCGATAAGAAAAAAAAGTGTCAGAATGAATAGTTGCATTATTTAATAAAATAATATAATAGGAAAAAAGTAATGGTCCCAGAGAGGCTTGAACTCTCGGCCTTCGCATTTACTTAATATTTCATATGCAAGATACGATAATATTAGTACGACGCTCTAACCAACTGAGCTATGGGACCCTCGGGGTTCTTTTTGTATATCCTGGCAAAATTTCCCGTGACTTAGTTTATAAAGGTTCTTACTAATCTTAAGCAGGATATAGCTGGCTAAAAGTTGGGGGTAAAGGTATATTTGGACCAGGGGCCAATAGGGCACTAGTAAGCAAAAGAAGGGCTTAGGTTACTAAGCTAATTGCTCGAACTGCTAAAGGTTCAAGGAGCTTAAAGCGTACAGAGATCTGTACGTAATATCTACAGCGGGGAAATATGCTGTCTCGGTTCCGTAAGGGGGTGTTGTGAACGCCACTTACATCAATAAGACCTGCAGGATCATTGTCCTATAATTGATGACGATATCAGCGATATCACCTGTGTGCCCCGCGAAGGAGGATATCGTTGATCGACCAGGCTTCTGGCAGAATTTTAGAAGTAGCGTAGGAAAAGGGGCTATTCTTGATTTAAAACTTAATAGTGATGCCTATTAAAATTCGATACCTCTGTTGGCGATCTTTGCTCATAATGGGAAGATCCTAATGCTTACTTTCATACACTACAAAGTACCACAGTATTAAGCTGAGGCTTTTCTGACATGAAATATCCCTATAATTTACTTACCAGCTCCCTACTGTATTGCAGTGGTGTTGGTACGAATTTCTGGCAGTTAGACTTAATTAGTGTAGTCTTAGCGAAAGAGAATACACGTATTCATGCGAGCCTCGGTAGGTAGCTCAACTGTCAATTATAGGGGTCTAGCCTCTAAGCTTCATTGAAGAGTGGGGCGACGTAATTCTTATCGCACGTGGGCATCCCTGTCAATAGCAACGACGGTTTTACTATGCGGAATATGCACTTAAAAGAGCAAACTCAAATGGTTAGAAGGACTTTCTCCCTCTACAATTCCATCATTGTGTAACACTGAATCAGGGGCGAGGATGGATAGATGCAAATGTGACGTCAATATATTCTATTAGAGTCGCTCGCGCTACGTTAAGCCTGGTAGATAAGATCACTGCTAAAATTCTACTAAATCCAACTAAGAAAAGACCAAGATTTAGAACCCAGAACTCCAAACTACATCCAGGGCTCTTAATAGTAACTAACTCCTGGCAACCCTAGAGATAATTCCTAACCTCGTAATTTTGTTTGCTCGCTTTTTCTGCTGCCGACTTCACGACCTCTTAATTAGCCAATTCCTCTTGCCCCTATAGTGTATTATTATCTTCCTTCCTAATAGTGCCTCGCGCATAGAATGGGAGCCTTGATTTCTCAAACCACTTCGTAGTTGTGGAGCTTCTCGTTGTTTTCTTTGGCTGTTTACTATACTTCGACATCGAGCCACGCCGCGTTACTCATAAATACCTCAGCACCCACAAACAAATTCTTGGACGGCGACTCGATATTGGTGTTGGATAGGAGGACTTTATTATGCCGAGTGCCCACGAGGCCTTCAAGGCCCTCGCTCCTGTCAATTGGGACGATATCGCTCATGACAGGCTCGAGACTTTCTTGGAGGAGATATTCAATGACGCCCAGTGTATCCTCGATTCTATCCCCATCTCGTCCGCCCCCTCCGCCCAGAAAGTAGGCAGACCAAGGTCAGCCACCGATTCAAATCTTCCCTCTCTATCTAGTAGATCCTCGAAAACATCAGACCGCGCATCGGAATTGAGGAAGGATTGGAAAGAGGTCAAGGTCAATCCACGCGAGAACCCGTTGGGTTTGGACGTCTATAAGCTTGCCGCAAAGGATGGAAAAGGTGCTTGGTTCGCTAGACGTAGTGTCCACGATATCCTTACTTTTGAAAAATGGAAATTGGGCATGGAGAAAGAGCTCGATGAGAGCATGAAAGTACAAGGAAAGCCCGGAGATGGGAGCATCAGAGGCATTGGGGCCGATCAAAAGGTTGAGAATAAGATTGTCGAAGGCCGTGGCAGGATGCAGGGTAAGTCAACCTTTAAACTACCTAATCATCAGGTAGGCCTCGTTTTGAAGAACTAAATTAGCTGACCCATTGAATCAGTTTACCAACTATCCGCACAATTTCCCGGTCCAACAACGCCACGAGACTTCATTACTTTATTGATAAGTTCTGACTCAGCCATTGATGTCCCTGGGACGCCTAAACATTACATGCTCGTATCAAAACCGTGTATCCATCCGGAGTGCCCGCCACGTCAAGGTTATATTCGCGGCCAGTATGAATCGGTCGAATTTATTCGTGAAGTTAAAATCGAGAAACCTCTCCGCAAAACTCGATCATCAATTGATCTACCTAACGATGAATCTGCAGCATCAGCTCGAAGTGCAGTAGAGAACCTTGGTAGGCAAGCTTCTATTCGCTCAGCACGTCAAGCGGAATCAGCTTCTCCATTGAGAGATAGCGAGGGGAGGAGACGAGGCAAAACTATTGGACATGCAGATATAAGTGATGCCATAGAAAATGACGAAGATTATGACACCATGGTCGAATGGCTAATGGTTACTCGAAGCGATCCCGGCGGAAGTGTGCCGCGCTTTATGATCGAAAGGGGTACGCCTCCCGGTATTGCCGGTGACGCCAACAAGTTCGTCAAGTGGATCTCATCAAAGTCTATACATGATTTTACCGAGTCCGACAGCGAAGACACGAAACTCAAGCAGGAAGCCGAGGAAGCCGAAGTTTTAACATCTAAGAAACCAGTCCCAACGCACACTACCCAGAACATCATCAGGTCCCCCAGTGCGCCACTCCTATCAGCTATCGACGAGAAAGAGGAAGCGATGGAACAGACCAACCCTACCGGATTTTACGGCATGATATCAAATGCTCTCAACACTGCGGCCTCAGCAGCTGCTTCTCACCTCCCTAACCCTTTTGGATCCGTTAATGACGATAATATGAGCTCTTCTAACATCTCCGAACCGCCTGTGGACGACGACGATGCGTCATCAACCCGCAGCTTTCACAGCCTGGAAGCTGAGGACGCAGAAGAAAACGACGAGTCATCCTCTAAACCAGAAGAAAGCTCAACACAACTTACACCTTCAGTCACAAATGGCGGCGCGGAGTCCATGCGTTCTACTGACTCCCTAGCCCGCTCAACAGGGGCATCACAGCATGACAAGGAGCTTCAAAAGCTCGAAGAGCGCAAACGGAAGACAGAAGAGAAGCTACGGCGCGCGCAAGAAAAGGCGCTCGCGAAACGGGGCAGCACATCGGAAACTTCTTCCCAGCGCGAGGAAACGGCTCTACAGAAACTACGCGAGAAGCACGAGCGTGAAGTAGCCAAGCAGCAGGAGAAATACCAACGGGAGCTAAAGAAACTTGAGGCCAAGCGCGAGAGCGAACAGAAGAAATCCGAGGCGCGGAGGAGAAAGACGGTGGAGAGGGAGGAGAGGAATAATATGGCGATGGAGCTGGATAAGGTCCGGGCGGAGCGCGATATCGCCCGCAAGCAGATGGAGATCCTTAAAGAGCAGATCGGCGATCTGCAGGCTCAGAACACGATGCTGGTCGCGAGGTTGGGACGTGAGGGGATAGCGATTAACGGCGAGGGGTCTGCGGGGACGGGGACCCCGCCCCCGCCGGGTATCAAGAGGGCTATGTCGGAGCGGATGTCTCAGAAGGCTTGAGATCGTGGCTGGAGATGGAAACGAGCATAGATTGCGTGGGGGTGCGTACATACCAGTGTTTGGACTTAGAGGTGAGGGAAATGAATACGCGGGGAGATTTGGGGATCTCCGTACACGGATACGACGAGATGAAGGGTACATTCGAGCGTGCACGATACCATTTGAGACAAAGTGGCTTGGACAATGGCGCCGCCACTATAGGTACGAATTGCTTTTTTGGGGCTGGCCGAAATCTTGGATTGGCAAAAACGAGTTGAGCGAGAGAGCCCGTCGCCTAGAGTTAGTTGGCTTTTGTGTGTCATTGGATAGCATACGAGACGAAACGATGAGATTGACGAGGCTACGAAGTGTATTAATATTATTAACATTGACAACGAATAGAGCACAATCACAGTGAGCCGGCAGACAGACTTGTACAATGTTTCGAGTCAAGATTTGAGGCGAAGTGTGTACCATACAAGCAAATTTCATCTGTAAGAAGCCGTAAAAAACGTAATATGTCTAAAATCTACCTAGCTCAGATGATACTACTCACCCAGTTAATCCATCGCACATCCCAAGCAGCAATCCATGAATCTCAGCCTTCCGTCCTTCATCTCGGAACCTTCGCAACTCATCCGCAACCTCCTTGTTCCCAGCCGCAGCGAGAGCAGCTCCACCCACCAGGATCCGCGCGCAGATAGCGAAGACCTCAGGTTTCGACGTCCAACCCAGTGCCCCATCTCTACCATCCGATTTCGCGAGACCGGTTAGTGTCTGCAGACCTGCCAGGATCCATTGGGACAACGTTATTTCCACCAGTGAAGTGGAAGACGAGGGGGACGTGGGGGTAAGTGGAAGGGAAGAGAACACGCTGCTCCACCGCCGCACTTCCCGCACTTCGTCTACGTACAGGTTCTGCTCCTCGATGACGAATAATGAGTCGTCGAAACGCATGGCTTCGGCTAGTTGCGTCGAGGCGGGAGTCCAGGATGAGAGGAGATTGGCCGGTGAGACGCCACCCCCAACGCCGTCGGAGATGTTGGTGGTGGTGGCGATGTGGCCGATCATGCGGCAGGCTACATGCGCTTTGAACTCGTCGTTGGCGCCGTACCACAAGAGGAGTTGGTGAAGCAGCCGGCGACCCGCTTCGACGGAGACGAGTCGTTGGTTCGAGAGTAGAGGTGTGGCTGCTAAGGCAGCAGCTGCACGAACTTCATCGTCGTCATCGTTGAGAGCGTCGTATAAGGTGAGGAGCCAGGGCAGGTGTGCCGCATCGAGAGGGCTGTCAGAGGTACCAATCTTAATGCTTGTAGAAAATGAATGCATCGCCAAAACTGCAGCCATACGGGTATCAAACGTCTATAAATCTAAGTGTGAGTATTGCATATGATGAAGAAGGAAACGGTTGACAAGAAACTTACCCTATCCGCAACCCCGGCGTCGCTCATCATTGTGCCCCAAGACCGAACCCACGATTCTATATCCTCTCCCCCCTCCGCTTGTAGGGAGATTGCAAGTAGCGGTCCGCTTATGCGGATGGTGGCATCTGATAAACTCGGGTTCATCGGTTTCCCGTAGAGATCGGCCCAAAGCTGCTTTATGGTCTTATTGGAGGGAAGATACTTGAGCCCTTCCCTAGAGTTATCGCATATTATTCTATCTAGTAGTTCCGCAAGATTCTCTAAGGCTATTGTGCGCGGCTCGGGGGCATCAGTCTCGAAGCATATTTGCATATATGCGTCAACAAGACCAGCTCGCGTTTCGTTTGATTGTGATGACCCAAGATCAGATATGCTCTCTAGTATGGAGCAAGCAACATTCATGTCGCCCTTTAGACTAGCCATCAAAATCTGTGCTAAGGCGCTGCTTCCTTCTTGTCCGGACTGCCGTAAAGCATGTTGAATGGCTGCTTGTCCAAGCCCGATATCTAATAGTGCCGACGGCGTTTTACTTGTGTCCGACGAAGTGCTGAGTACGAAAACTTTGGATATTAGGTTATCAAATGGCTCAATGATAGAGATTTCTCCTGGTAGATCTGGCTTGGTAATAAAACTGATCACTTCGACGTACACTGCTCTGACTTCCGAGCAAGTGTTGATATGTCCATCTATTAATAGCGCCTCGAGGAGATCATATACAGTTCGAACCTCACGACCTACTAATTGTGAGTCTATAAATCAGTATTATAGATATACCAGGAAACACTCACTTGAAAGTTGATCGGGCATGACCTCAACGAGCCTCTCCAGCAAAAACTTAAGCGTTAGGAGCGCTCCATGAAGTTTGTTGGCGGAACTGCCACAATCTTGTAGAAGACGAGCAATAGATTCGGTCCAATCTGGTTTCAAGAGAAACGAGCATAAGGTACGAGCTGCGATTTCTCTAACATGCCAAATGCGGCTTCCTAGATACCATGCAATGATGCTGTAGAGCTTGTTGCGAACTTCCTCTGGTGGGCCCGCTCGACGGATGATATCCAATGCCGGGAAGACGGATTCTGCAGTTTGACTTCCGATCAAGACGCCCGTGGATTGCTGGCCCATCTCAAGAAGGCTCACAAGAAGCTCAGGGAGAGCTTTGAATTTGCGATAGGAGATCTTGATGGTTCGCCCGTCCCAACCTGCTTCAATTGACGATTTACTCTCACTAGTGCCGAAGAGGCAATCTATGAGGCTTCGTAACAGTAGGAGGCCACAGTTTCGAATCGCCCATCTAGATGTTTATGTGAGCTATACGGTATCTATAATTATATATAATCGAATACTTACACCTCAGATTTGAGACTGTTTGCTGCTAGTTGAAGGCAATCAGTCAGGTAGGGCTCTGCCCCTTTACTAAGAAATGAGCTCTTAAATATATCCTTGATACAATTCAAAGCGTGCACTTGGGGTAAGTTCGAACCGTCGGTCTCCGATACGAGTGCTGGTTGACGACCGATATCTTGCAGGTTATGAATGACGTTTTCGAAGGACGGGCGTTCGGCGTTGGAGGAGAGTATGCCCACTATGAGAGCTGGAATACCAGCCGATCTTCGAGTCGTTGATGCTTGGGTATGAATGCAACTCAAAGCCCCCTGATCAATATCTTAGCATATTATTCTAATTTGGAGGTTCAGATTTCACCAACCGTATACCATTCATCAAGGAGACTAGGCCCGTCGTCCGACTCGACCGGGAAATATTTGACAAACTGGCAGCAGCTAGTGAATGTCTGTGATACAGTTGTAAATGCGCCTCGGTGTCGCAAATTTGATAGTTCATCAAATGTAAGTCTCCCAATATCCTCAAAATTCTGCTTCGAAGGCGCTAGGAGGCCGCGACCTCGGCTTTGACGGGAGATGTTCGCGATTGTACGCATTAAATTGCTACTCAGTGTTAAAATTTAACCTCTATAAGATAACTTTGTAAATATCGTCTTCTTACCTTGATTCGTGAATCGCTCGGAAACTATAGCTAAGTAAATCTTTGGTATCTAGTCCTTCGACTTCTTCTAGCTCTTCGGGAAGATGGCCTTCAGGTGAATCATCGCAAAGAACATGTCGGACGATTCGCCATATTCTCTGACAGCATGCAATAGCGCGGTCTTGTAACTCTGATAGTGTCCTAATGTCTTCTTCGGAGAACTTGATAATTGAAAGCGAGCCCCAAATATAGCTTTTTTAATTAGTAAACTTCTATTCATATGTTCTGTGAAGAATATGGAGAAGAACTTACCGAAGAGATGCAAAGCTACCATGTACCGGGGCTTGGAGAACTGCAGTAGCTAAGTCATTCTCAGCTGCGTCAAGCTTAGATTCGAGATTTGATAAAATCTCAAGAGGAATTGATATTCTTTCTTTCGTATTCGTGCTCCAGCGGCAAAGGAGCTCAGATGATCGAGCGGCACCGTCCGAGTGATCGGCGCGAGCGGTCTTTCGCGCAAGCTCATCCGCCCTACGACAAAAGCTCTGGAGTTCTTCTATAGGCGTTCTTTCTAGTATAGCTATTTGATCTCTAAGACCCGAGTCTCTGTTTTCAAGTGAGAGAGACATTACCAGAGAAGCTGCTGCCTCTCTTACATCATCAAATGGGTCCATGACAAGGTCCAAAATAGATCGGAACCATGTCGTATCGACGAGAAGAATCCTTAACTCAAGCGAATTGTCCGCATTGTTTAGTTGGGGTGTGGCTGGTTGAATAATATATGACATAGCTTTTAATGCGGTAATATGTCTCTGGTAAGACGCAGTGGAAGCAAGCTCGTCCTTCAGGAAGCCCACGTACCAAGAGATGAAGTCCTCGTGTCGACGTAACGTAGCGCGAAGCTCAGTTATCGTATGCTCTTGATTACTCTGAAGGTTAATTTTCTTGACTTCCGATGACACTCCAGTCATAGGCTTGCCCGTTCCGGTTTTATTGATTTTCTTCGAAATTCGTTCGACCTCGCGCCGTAGAGACTCGATGGTATTCTGGATACGTTTGATCATATTCCGTGAATGACCTAGAACATCATACCGCATCTTTGGATCAGAATCCTCATGAAATGATGGCAAGTGCTTTTTAAGTAGCTCTAAAGCTTCTGAAGTATACGGTTTCGTCGTAGATGACGATGCTATTAAAATGGAGACGGCCGAGGACCGTGCTTCAAAGGAATCATGGCACAAGACGCTCTCAAGTATGTCTGCTCGGAGGTGAGAAGCTGACTGGGAGTTTTTCTCGATTTCTTTAAGCCTATTAGCTAGAGATCTTTCAATTTAAATATGTGCTATGGGCAACTCCTTACCACGACCCGGCTCATCTACTACGCCGACTTTCTTTCCTGCTTCAAGCATAGCGAGCCATAGCATAGAATTAGAATCTAAGCCGTTGCTTTCATGGCTATTGAGCGTCTGCAACGAAAACAGACGTTGAAGGTATATCAACGAGCCAATTCTATCGGTCTTGAACAATGGTACGAAAATGTAAAGTTTGATTGGTTCAAGATAGTCGATATTCGTTTGCAGCGCCTTATGTATGAACCCATGCCAAGATTCGGGGTTATGCCTAACATCTCTATCCTCATACCAAGAGTTAGTAAATATAGTAACAAGAAGTTTTCCAGCCACGGAACATATATGATGTAATTCCATCCAAGTGAAAATTTCGGCGATGAAACTGTCCCACAGGGCGATTCCGTCCAAGGGAAGGTTGTTTATGTCCTTGTAGATCTCTAAAATACTATGCAAGTATACTAGTTTCTTCTGAATGAAATGATCTAAAGCAGCGATGGTAGATTTAACCGACGGTCGAGACGACTGCTGCGTAATTGTGGATATGGTGTTAGCCAGTATAATATCCCTGACGGATGTGCCAATATCTGGTATAGGATTGTTGGATATAAAATAAACGAGGAAATCGAGGACGAGCCTCATAGACCGGTGGGAATCCTGTTCATTCCATTCCATGAAAAAGTCGAAAAGCCTCAAAGCAGTACTCTCTGCGAAGGCGAAGTTTCGCAATGCAGGCTTGGAAGACTTTGAGCACTGCTCAACAAAGCCATATAGCTTTCCGCAAGTGTTCCCGGAAGATTGCTTCGGCCTTGAAGCACAGATCATGAGTTCCTCGAAAACAGTTTGCCTAGCGCATTTTCATGAATACAAGATCAGCTTCATTGGTTTGGTCCAAACTCACCATAGCCGCAATTCTTCAGGCTGTGTCTCAAGCCAAGAAACAGCATGTTTCGGATTGAAGTCAGTCTTGCCGACGCTTGCGAGTATCGAGGCTTCCATTTTGCTTCAAAGTATTGATTTTGGTAAATATGAGGTTTTCCCCTTTTTCATACTACCTTGATTCTGAGTACCCTCTTCTCAACCTGAACATGTCATTGGCTGGAGGCTAGGGGAGTGAGTGAGCGAATTCGCAACCTGACAGCTATATCTAATAATTCATACAGCACTTATGATCTTTTATAAAAGAATATGCTTACCGAGGTAGGTAAACGAAATATGATATCTCAAAATTGCTTGAAGTATGAGAGGTTGAATTTGATAACTATAACTATTAGTCGCCAATTCATTTGTGGTGTTCTATTATGCAGTTTGTGGGGTGTAAAAGAAACTTTAAGCCCTGTAAGATAAGAGATAATATTATATCATAGATAATTTTAGCCTTTTAATGCGATTAAGCAGTTATATTCAAATCTTGATCTTTAAAGCTAAACGTACTGGAATTTATATTACACTGACCAATAAACCTACCATACCGCGAATATATCGATACCAGGCTGCTCTATGGATATCTAACCACTTCATATATGGAATGAAAGGCCTTTTCGAAGTTATATGTTTCATCGTTTTGAGAGAATTGAGATATATAGCAGAATACAGAGTATAGCGTATATAAGAATGATCTTTTAACTGACGTCAGTTGCAACAAACCAATTGAGCATTGAAGAGTTTTAGGTGGGGGTCGAAGTATTCCTAGTACCCTTAGCCCGATGCACGGGCCATCTTTCAATTTTCTATCCGCCTCTACCTACGCCATTGAAACTTTTTTTATCGGGAAAGCTTCAGTCATTTTCAACCCACTTTAAGAATTGCGATCCCGCATTTTGCGAGAATTGACGCGGCGACGAGCGCTCCTGACATATAAGTTTCTCCTTTGTTCTATCTTACAAAAGACAGCCGCCGCCAGAGCCCAGCAGCATGACAATTTGGGATGCGCTCACCGGACGAAAGTCCTCCCAACAATCGTCCTCCACGCCAAGCTCCACCTCGACGCCCGCGCCAACCGATACCTTCACGCCAACACCCTTTAACCCCCAAGATGCGCAAGGCATAGAATCTATCTTGAAAAGTTCCGCCTTTGCCGATCCCTCTCTACTACATCCTCTAGCAGGCTTAGACAAAGAAGGGCTAGAATACTTAAGCTTAGAAGATTCTGCTCTGTCAGATCTCCCCGGCGCACAATCGGCGATTCCTTCCCGAGGCTTCAGCGACGACTTATGTTACGGTACTGGCATTACATATCTGACAGCATTGTCATTAGGAGGTGCGTGGGGACTTCAAGAAGGCCTCAGGAGATCGGCAGGACAACCACCAAAACTGCGTTTGAACTCAGTTCTTAATGCTGTAACACGAAGAGGACCATTCTTAGGCAATTCTGCTGGCGTCGTTGCCATTACCTACAATTGTTTCAACTCGGGCATTGGTTATATAAGGGGGAAGCATGACTCAGCAAACACCATTGCGGCGGGTGGTCTAAGTGGAATGTTGTTCAAGAGTACGCGGGGGGTCCGACCAATGTTGATATCGGGAGGTATTGTGGCTTCGATAGCAGGAGCATGGGCGGTATGAAACCCAAACGGTTCTCGACTAATCATCGCTAACTTTTATTAGATTACCCGACAAGTTGTGCTCGCTCCAAAGACCGTGGGACACGAGCTTCACCTTTAAATCTAGTAACGTCTGCTTAATGTTGGACAAATTAATTCTCGGCTCGATCTGGGAACTGGGGGACCGGATACGATTATGTATGATATCACACCCAGATGAGGCTATGTGCCATACGATATTTCGATATAATTGGGTGAACAAAATCGCCGAGTTAGGTGCGAACCGATAGACGATCTCTCCTCCGGCTAGGCAAAGTGTATAAAATAGACGGTCAAGTGCATAGAAAGCATCTACGTTGGTGGATTGGTAGGCGTTCAAGTCATACGGGACGAACGGAATTGAATTCTCAATTTTGAACAACCTTAGAAGTCTTAATTGTTGCCCGTGGATGTACTACGGCATGTGGCGTTACCTAAGCAGCGAGAGAGATTTGTCAGTATCACCAGGGCTATTATTGGTGTTGAAACAGAGCTAAACTTACACCTCCCGATATTCGTTTACTCTGTCAGTCAATACGCAGCGCCAACATGATTATTTCCCTTGATTTATTTCGTCAGCGCATTCACTAGCTTCGTGATCAGTTATCACCATGACCAACGAGTTCTCTTTCTGATTACTTTGGCTAACTACGTAGCAGGCAGCAATCTTCCTAAAGGCTAGGACATTAGTACGATAGTGTTCATAAGGATTCTTAAGCAGGGACTTCAAGACAAGAGATTTCTTACTCCTATTGCTTTCAGGCATTTAGGAAGCTATATGCTGAAAAGTTGGAAATGGAATGAAATTTCGAAATCATTTTCGCGCAGGTTTTCCCTGTCTCATACCTGGTCGTTTCGCGACGTCGATTGGGGTTGTCTGGGATGAGTTGAGCAATATGGATGCATTATTGGCAAGCGGTTCAGCCAACATGGTTACCAGGCCGAATCGCAGTCGATGAAATCTCTGAGATTTGCTGACATTTTGTGCTGGGACTACCAAATCTACAATTCTATGAAAATCAACCACCTCTCAGGGCAAGTCTCGACTCAACGCTCCGACTCCATCAATGACCCTACCTAAATACACATAAACATTGTAAAATCCCCGCGATTATCTTATTTCGCCCTCGACAATTGGAATAGCTAAAAGATCAGTCCAAAATCAACTTACAACGCCAAACAGACAAAACCATCACTCCAACCAGCACAGGTCAACAAGTCTAGAGGGAAGCAAACAGCCACATCGAGGCAATGCCCAAGTACAAACAAACATATATATATAAGTTGTACACGGCGACTCTTTTGTATAGGAGCGGTTCGTTTTCGTTTCATGACAATTGGGCACCTCCGTTCGTCTTTGTCTATGGTGTTATGGAAGTAGGTATACCAGTGGTGGCGGTTGGTTTGCGGTCGTACACTGAAAATATCGTTGGTTTGGGACAATATCAGACGGGCGAACAAAACATCATCAATGCGCTGTCTTCGGGTACTGTTCATCAGCCATTGCTCCATTCTGTGTAGGTTTTGAGATGATTGTTCAAATCATTTAAGGGGAATGACAGACTTTCATATATGATGGATCCCTCTGCGCGACAGGACTGAATGTGAATCTCTGACCAACCACAATATTCGTTTATGTTGTTTCATTATGCTTAGTTTGACGTCGATTTATAAGTAGACTTAAAAGTTAGCAACAAACAATTCCACTCTTTTCCTTTAACTTTCGCACAATTGCTAGGAGTGTATTTTGCAAAGGAGGTTTTCGTTCCTATAGACACCGAGTCATAATGCGCAGTTCTTTCCTCGAGTTGCTCCCTACAGTACCAAGACTAAATTTAGAATTCTGTCAATTGATCTTCGCACCTGCCTATCCACCTTTACTTTAAAATCTGCAAACTCTCAATTATGGTTCCTGCGATTTGAACCGAATCCCAAACCTACTACGTCACTGCCTACTATCGCCATTGCATCGCTATCCAGTATCTTCTACGTACCAGAACTAGAAGTACGACAAATCAACGCCAATATGTGTTGCTGGGACGTTGAAGACGTCCACCTCGAAGAGGAAGAGCGTGAGCGACAGCGACGAGCCCGCCAGTATGTGTGGGATGGGAATAGATGGGTTTCGCTGAGAAGAGATACCGTAAGTACCAGTTTTCCTCTCTAGTCAATATACCTTCAGCACAGTACAGCACAGTACAATGGTGGTTGCGAGTTGCAAGTGTCTCTCGCTGGCCTAAGCGCGCCACTTAACCACTTGCAATGTTCTTATAGAGCAAACACGGGAAGGCGATTCTCAAATCGCATCTGGAAAAGACAACATTTTCCTAGAGCGCCCTTTGTTACCTCGAGTTTTGGAGCCGCGGGACCAGAATGGGACGAACTATCTTACCTATTGTTTGCTCATAATTGGCTACCCAGGTAGGTATTGGTTATTTGGCACTGGTTCATCCTTTCTCTCTTGCACTTTCCACACCCCCGGGTCCAAGCTTCTATACTTGATTGCGACTTCCCAAAGTCACGCAACTAAAACGCTGGTGTATAATTCTGCCACCTTCTTCTTCGAAGGAAAGGACTAGTCGACCCGACCAGTGTGCGTGTGGGAGATTGTTTCCAATCAAATATGATTTCTTTTCTCCAAAACTTTTATTTAACAGTCACTGCCCGTCTACCCAGTATTCCCCATACAACAGCCAAACCACCTGACCACACACTTCTCACCATGGGTGTCCACCCTAAAAGCCCCAAGCCTGAAGATACCAAAGACCCTAAAACTAAGCAACGTTCATCTTCGTCTTCTTCTTATCCTTCAACTTCTACCTCCAAAACAACCACTCCTTCCAGTCACCACAAGCCCACTGCCCGCGACACAAAGAAGATACCTGTGCGCAAGCCTACCACGACTGCACCTGGTAACCAGGCCAACGTCAACACCACTGCTACTCCTCAATCGACTTACCAGAAATCTGGACCTGGCTTTGACCAAACCGTCAAAAATATCCCCGGCGTCGGCTTGATCTACAACGACAACCAAAGTCGCCCTAATACCATCCACGGTGTCAATCCTGCCTCTGGTCCACAGCCGCAACTAGGTCATCAATTCCCCGGAGCCGCGCCGCCTCAAGTCTTGCCACCCGGCTTCACCCAGAAGCAACCTCAGGCCGTTCCTCAACTCGCATCTCCCGCGGGTCACCAGCAAGCCCCCGCAATGGCATACGCTAGTTTCATGCCCAACCAGGGCCAGCATTTCCAACCTCCTGTGCCTGACACTACCTATGGCCCTATTCCGCACACCTACCACCCTCGTTTCGACAACGGCAACGTTGCTGCCGGTCAGTACGTGACAATTGAGGGTCAGCTTTACCAGGTCGTTGGAACTGCGAACGCCCAGGAGGGCGCCCCTGCGTCAATCCAATACGTGCCCGTGCCCGTTCAACAGGTATCTGCCATTCTCGCTCAAGACTCACCAATCGTCTTGCCCATCGCTCAACCAGCTGCATGCTATACCATCCATCAGGGCTCGTCCCAACCTATTTATTACGTCCAGAATGCAAGTCTCAGATGAACTTTAAGTGAAGACACCGGACGAAAGAATGCGCGCTTCCGCTCTCCATGTTTCAAAAATTCCTTTTCGTGACTGCGCTTATTCTAACCTCACATTTTTTTTTAAAGACTGAAGCTAATATTTTCTGTTTTAATAGGCCTCTGGCGTCGCTGGCGCCCCGATTGTTCTTCAGCAGCAGCAAGGTGGTCAGCAGCCTATCTATGTCCAGGGCCAGGCCGGCGTACACATCGCTCAGCCGACTCCGGTGACCACCCAGCCCGGTGCATTCGCCCCCATGGTGGGCGCGCCCCAAGCGACCGGAATCGGCATGCCTGGCGCATTCCCTGCAAGTGCTGCTCCGGACGTCATGGGAATTGGCAAGACCGGAATGGAAGTTCAGCTGGAGCAGTATCATACCGCTCTCAACAACAAGGCCCTCGAGGGCCAGGACATCGCTCCCGCCGATCCCGACCCGTCTCGCATGTACTACTGCCGTGAGCTTGATGGCGAATGGACTCTCCGCAACCGCTTCGGTATCGACAACATGGGCGACTGCCGTTGGTACGTCCTGCCTGGCGGTGTTTTCTATGCCGTCCGATTGGCCGACTGAAGGGTGTCAACGTACATTCCGGTAAGATTCGTACATACCAACAGCGCATGCATAATAGCTAATAGCTCTAGACTACTCGACTTGAGTTCCTATCATATGCAAAGCTCTGGCTTTTTCCTGCGCATCTAGTCGTTTTCCTGATGGTTTCTGACAACCGACATCAAGGGAAGGTATCTCCATCTTGATGGTTGAGTAAGTGAACCCGAATACTAAAATACTTGAGTGTTAGATAACTAACATATTCCCTGTGCAGATGTCAGGCACAACCTCTAGGACATCCTACGAAAGGCACGCAGTGGATATGGATTGGTCGGACTGGGTGGTTCTTTGCTTTATTGCTTTCTCCTATGAAGATTTGTTTCCTGTGTTTCTGAAGATTCCCCCTGAGCTGCGTCAAGGATCATATCTGAGGGTCAGCTAGCAACACGCTACTCCCGAAGAATTTCTTTCCTGTAGTTACGCAGAAGGAGCTGGGGCGATTTACTCATACTGTTGCATGGCGTTTTACGTGGTTACACTCCTGGGGCAACGTGGCATATAAATAGGGATCATTAGCTAGTGAATAGCTCCTGCACGATGATTACGCGAGATGTTTGTTTCTGTGAAATGCTTCATTTGCGTGATTGGAGGCTAATGATGTTACGTTGAAGTCGGTGAGGCTGAGAGTCCGAGACAAAAAGGTACCCGAGTACTTCCTAAATTGCGATGGAAATCTCTATTACCTAATCCATACCCTGTGCGTCACTAGCTTGCCGCTAAAGTTCAGTAGCTGGTCTAAGTGCGCACCCCATCTTCCATCCCGCTTTTTTCCTATTCAATCTTCAATCTTCAACTTTTCAATCTTCCGTTGTCTTCCGCCCTTCATACTTGCTGAGATTGACAGCTTCAATGATAGTAGACAACTCAGACCCCATGGTCAATGATAAATACTTATACCCATACGTTACGCTAACGTTCACCGAAATATGGTTATCTTGAATAGACATTTGACCCCTCATTTTCCGTCCGCAACGTTTAGTTATCTTCCGCCGTGATCGCATACGATATTTCTCCACCTCTCTTTCAAGTATATACCTAGTAGCAATTCAAAACTACCTCCCTACCTAATTCGCAATTCCTATTAATCAGCCCGTATATTTTTAATTCCCTCTCGTGCCCCTTTGCTCGATTGCCCATCGGCTGTTTGCCTACACAAACAGAATGGGGTTTCCAAGACGAGCGAGCTGAAAACTAAGCACTTTTAGTGTGTTATAGTCAAAACGCATAAATCTTATTTCATACCAGCTCGGAACGTGAGACGACAAAACCCTGGGCCATCACTAACTCTTCAAGGTCTAACCCCGCAACGATCGGAAGAGTATTTCTTTTCTTTTTCGGCCTCATGCTCGGCGGGTCTACAAGGTCATGGTCGATCTCTTCTTTATCGATAAACTATGCATGCGCTTGCAGGCCCTGGGCACTTGCAGTCGCATAGTCGGCCTTACTCAGTTGCCCAATCCAGCCACCTACTGCTCACTGCCGGTCGACTAACTAGTAGAGACCTTCTAGCTCTGTTCGTCGACTTCACCGAGGGCGTAGGATGTCTGTTCCGAAACCGTGTGTCGTTGGCACGGGGTTAGCAATGTTGCATATGTTGCATAGACAGCCTTCCGTTCTAAGCCATGACGAGTAGGGTCTGGTGAGTTCTTGCCTTACGCGGCACCTACATTTTCAGGACATGCACCCGGCCGTCCATCATGCAGCTTGTCGGAAATTCCACCTACGAGAATAAGGCCATCCCCCGAGGGTGTACCGATTAGCTCTCGCCTTAGGAACTCCGACTTTGCCGATCATGGGGCTATTAGTCGACTTAACCCACGACGGCGCCATCGCAAAATTGCGACAGCACGGTCCCTTGGCGGACATTTTTCTCCTTTGATAGATAGCGTTCCAGACCATCGATCGTGAATCTCAAGCGATCACCTAAAGCTTAGAAGTTTACCCCTGACAATCGTCTGCTTGCGCAGATCCTTGCTGTTGCTCGCCTCCGGCTCGCCGCTGTCAAAGTAGTTCGATGCTACCCCAGATTATCTGGCGTTCGCTTAGGAATTTCTTGGAATTTCCTATGGAAAAACTACCTATATCTCTGCTATTTCCCTCACCCTGACTCCCCGTCGTTCTATTTTTGCTAAACTTCGATGTGATCCCAGTCGTCAAGTGATTGCCCTCTGGGCTGTCTTCCCTAACCACCAAGTTGCACGTGTATTATAGCGCCAACCTTGGGTACCCGATTCGAAAATGGCGTCCTCAAGCAAAGACAATGGGCCCCAACTCGAAGCGGCCGTTCTGGCGCTCCTCCCCCTAACAGCTATCACGTTAGCTCTCCGGTGTTATGTTAGAATACGCATGTTGAAGTTCTTTAAGGCAGAAGACTGGTTAGCCGTTGCGACGATGGTAAATACATTCAGAAAAAAATGACAACAGACCTTAGTGCTAATTAGAGTAGATATGTTTTATAATTTATTGTACGCTCGTCATGATTAGTATCTCAAACGGGGCGGGCAAGACGATGGCCGAAGTCCCTCTTCAAAATTATCCAACGATTCTAAAGGTGACTTTCTTCAGATCGAAATGACTCCAACTTAAAACTGACCAGATGTAATAGATGAGATTTGCGGGTGAAATTGTGTACATCACAACGTCCCTATTAATCAAGTTCACCGTCGGAATATTCCTCTTGCGAATCTGCTCTCAGGCGTGGCAGAGGACGGTGATTTGGTCCGTACTTTTCGTGTGCCTCGTCTACAGCGTCTTCTTCAACTTCATGGCCATCTTCCAATGCCGGCCTGTCCAATACTATTGGCTCCAATATACTACCAAAATGGAGGGGACATGCTTCAGCGACGACTTAATCAGGGGCACTTCATACGCGGCCGCTGTAATAAACGCAATCTCCGACTGGATCCTGGGTCTTCTACCTATCGCACTTATTAAGAAACTAGAGCTATCGAAACGCTCCAAGATCATGGTCTCTTGTACCTTGGCGTTAGGGTCTATGTACGAATTTCTCCTCTCCCAACGTTGGAGTTCAAATTATTGAGTTGGGTCGGCTAACAAACCCACAGAGCATCCATAGCGACCATCATCCGTATCCCATATATATGGCAACTATCCGCCGCGAACGATGACATACTACACATATTCACAGTCGTGTCAATCTGGTCCACAGTCGAGAACGGTCTCGGCCTAATCGCCTCCTCCCTCGCAACTCTGCGTCCACTCTACCGAAAAATATTCGGTACCGCTGGCTCACGCGCGCGTACGCCGTCCGCGAAGCGGCGCTCCTTCTACTCCTGGCGGAAGTCCGGGACAGTAAATGTGAACCACCTGCGCGGGGACGGCAACGTGGAGTACTACCGGATGAGCAAGTACCCGAACAACCGCTCGAACAACAGCGGGAAGGATTCGCGGGAGGATTTCGGTGGGGTCTACGACGGGTACTCGGGGCCTCAGTACGGGAGGGATTACGGGAAGGAATTAGGCAAGATTCCGGAGAGGGTTAGGATACGTGATCCGCGCGACGAGTTCGACGTTACGTATCCGTGATTGACGGATATCAAAAAAGAGGTGGACAGTGTGGTTATTTTTAACATAATGAACTTAATGCGTTTTATGATCTTTATGTATATAATTACAGATACCTATAGAGTACAAATAAAATACCATGACAGAAAAGTCAACTCCTTCAATACTACTATCACTTGAAGTTTTTGCGGATTTCCCAAGTTCATAGGTAAGCTTTCGACAGAAATCATTGATTTATCACAGGTATGGGCACTATTTCCTGTGCGAGACTAGGGCATCTCATTTGGAAATTTTAGCACTTCAGTCCGCCCCTATTCTTTCTCCAGCGCTATAACATAATTAAGCGAATAAATCACCAGAAATCCATAACCGCTTACTGTTCTCTCAAATTTTCAAGAGTACGTCATCCCCACGCGAACTAGAGCAGGTAATCTAATCGATCGCCAATAGTCCGCTTTCGCGTAGATTGCCGGCGCCACCTCGGAGTGGACTCGCTTCTATGTTCGGCGGAGGCTGGGGACGGGTTGCGGGACTTTGAGATTGCCGACTCTGCGGTGAGATTTGAATTTTACTAGCTGTAATGCCGCAATTCGCAAATTATTGTCAATAGCTATAGATCAAGATTGTATGCATGCTTTCATGAGTGGACTAGGAATTGTTACTACCGAGATGCTATAACATGTCTACCAAACTTTTCATGCCAGCCTTTCATGTCCAGTATTTGCACAATTTCCAGTCCAACAGCACGTTGGCTCTCTAATCCAGGACGTTATCCAGATACTATGCCCGACTTTTGTAATTGGCCCTCTACGGGCCTCTAGTCCTCAATTATCCCATGATTAGGCTCTTGTGATCCCGGAATAAATGCTGCCCCTGTTGACCTATCTAAAGATGGAGATATGCCTCCAGGCGCATATCTAGAATTTTCTTTTGGTGTTGCCACCTGTTCTTGCGCTCTACTAAACAACCCCTAGAATAGGTTCCATGCAAACCACCTAATCCAACCCTCACCATACCCCGATAAAAACTAACCATCACATCTAGCTCTTCTAAAGATACTAGCTTGCCTTGCTCCTAATTTCTATTATACTCTACCCCCAATAGATAACAATGTTGAACATCATGCTTCAAATGTGACACCATGTGTCTATCGTAATCGACCCCTTCTATAGCGGTACGATTCCGCTCTATTCTTAAACGTTTCTTCCCTCAAGTGTATCTCTAGATACTATTCTTTTATTTGATTGTCGAATACTCGTCACATATCGATGCTCTATCGATCGGAGTTCCCAGTCGATTCTGCTCTGCAAATCGATATACGGAACATATGCTAGAAGCATTGTTCATGGGAGCTGACATTTAAAGGTTTTGCTAGAACTAGCCAGGAGGCTAGGATGTCGGAGATCAGCCCGTAAGGAGACCGTGATGCCCTCAAGTAGCTCTAAGGGGATCTGTTCGCAGCTAGCCCTGGAACAGGGAGAATGAAGGAAAGTTCATGTATGTATATCGCGTTTCCCGATAGGGGCGGTTTAGAGCTCCTCGTGCAAAATCGTCGTTGTTTTCCGGCTCCTCAGATCTGCCCCATGACAAATTGCCAAGATTTATCATCGGTCAGTCCCCTAGATTAGGTAGACGTGATATCTGCGTTACGTCTCTGTTGAATACCGAATAGGAATTATCCCTGCTGCGTGTCGCCCTCGAATATCCGGAGTTGATTATCCTCAGTCGCTTCTTTATAAGTTGAATCTATAGCAGTCGGCTTTGCTCGTAGCTGGAAATGTATTCGCGGATAAAATTATCCTCGCAGGGATTCAACGTACTTCGATGCCATCGGGTAGAGCGCACGAGATCGCTATGTGTAGATGCCTTCCCGCATATAGTGTGATTTTGATTTACTAGACGGTCATCAGTGAATAATACTTTTCTCAAGAACAGCTTTTATGGGAGATACTGACCTTTTCTCACGCACTCGACTAGTCAAACTAATCGAAGGAGACAAATCAATTCTTGGTCGATGATTTGTCTATACTAACACGCGGTGGCCGAAGCCCCTAGAAATGATCGTTTGCTTGAATATTTATTTTTGATCCTGCGACGAGGGACCCGTGAACAGTGCAGATCGCGGACGGAGCAATGTCAGAACTAAGAAAGGCGTTTAAATTTCCTATGCTTAAGTTAGCTACATTGTAAACTTCTAACAACTTCTGAGAAGAGGTTACCTGCTATTCACCATACCATCAGTCAACGGATCCTGCTACCCGCTTAATTAGAGAGCTCGCAAAACTTCTTCGAGCGTCTGACTGTGTCTGTGGCCGTCAGATGTTTGAATGGGTGATGATTTGATCTCAATTATCTTCCTAGCTGTGTTCATAGTGTCATCTCTAAAGCGAGGAGTTAGCTTAAGCTTTGATTTTTGAGGCGTTTTGGGAAACTTCGAAGGAATAGGTGGTCAGCTTACATCGTTGAGTCGCAGGTAAGTAAAGGATATAATTTCCAAGGGAAAGTTTCTCAGCGTAAGCGATATATGACTCCTTTGCGTTGTTCTGCGATGTTGGTAACAGATAGTAGACCTCAGACTAGATTTCTTGCTGATCTCATGCTTGGATTGGAGAGGCGGGCCTAGGCTTGAGGTATCGCGGTCCTTTTCCTGTTTTGACACTTTTAGTAAAAACACGTTCCAGAAAGGATACTTATTGTTATACCGCTAGGAAGAGCCAACGATATCTGCTTCTTTCCTTAACCTTAAAAGGTAGAAAAACTTAATCACGTACCTGGGGATTTCCTAATCTATATAATATTCTCAAGCCTCTCGCCTCGTCCTTGCCTCAGCTTAATTCTCTTACCCCCTTCACTTCTTAATGTTCCGCGCCTGTGTATTTTAATGTATCATATAGGTAGGCATTTACATAGAATTATCATGATGCCTGTGTGAAATTGTTAGCGGGTCTGCGATGAGTATGACACTGAATGAATTTGGCTGTGATCTGAGTCTGATGAACTAACCCACGGCAATTCGCATGCCGGACAAAATGGTATAGCACTCGCCACATTAAGGGGACTTTGAAGATAACTCACCTATGCCGAACTCTGCGCTATTATTTTCAGAAGGTTCAGCGCTTGCACGAAATGCCACGTGGAAGTCTTCAAGGTCAGGGGGGATTCGAAATAAGTTGAAATAGGCAGAGCAACAACTAGAAGCTTCTGCCTTTAGAGGATTAGATTAGGTTCAATGATGTTGAAAAGTAAGGAAAGCGTAGGTGTAGTTTGGGGCAATAAGGAGACTTCTGCTTTCCTACGCAGTTGATGGTCTCAATTGGTGGTAGGAAGATAGTTCTAAATTTTTGTGGCCGAGATGAAGAAATGAAAGGTATTGATGCAAAGAAGAGTGGGAAGGAAAAAATAATAGTTAGATGTTCACGTACCTGAGTACTGGTGACCTGATCGATGTCGTGGTTTGTGAGATTCGGTGAAACGACGATCTAAGACTACGACGAGTTAGCATAAACTTTTCACCTCCATTAACATTGACATGTAATCAGTAAAAAGAAGAACAGAGCTTACGCTGACATAAAGTATTATAGGCGCGAGAATCTATCATGATGCTGTCGGATAGCCGTGGGCGTGATCGACCAAACCCTGGGGGAGGGCGTACCCATGAATGAAGGGAGTCTTCAGTTCAAAACTGCGTTGACATACTCCTGGAAAGGGTGCAAAGGTATCAGTTGAATCAATTGAAGTGGCTCATTATATATTCGAAGCAGTAGCTGATATGTTACGCGTAATAATAGAAGTAAGAGCAGAATTTCAAGATACGTTCGATCGTCCATGTTGAGAGGCATAGCACAGGAGTAACGAGAGCTTTTGAATGAAGCCAGTGGAATTCGTAAAGCAATGGACGAAGAAAGAAGTAATTTTCGGAATTTTTAGAATTAGAATCAGGAAACATGATGAGGATAGGATGAAAAGCTTGGGTATACTCAAGTCGAATTCAAGTTATGTCATTAGTTTCATACAGTGAGTAGAAGGCACAACACAAGATGAAAAATGAGGTGGACTAAGTATCATGGTTTGCAGCGTAGATTGGTTAGTAGTGCAGTTGCCTTGCAGTTTTCGAAATGCTTCACCTTCATGGCCTTCGGGAAACCAACCAGCAGTGCCGTAAGTCGTACAATGCGGGTTAGCACCGTTCCGCAGTAACCATTTCATTGTGTCTATTGCGCCTAGGTAAAGAGCAAGATGAAATGGAGTCCAACCATAGACATCAACAGAATTGGAGACACCACAAATCCCTCAATTATTGTTTCCGATAGAGAACTATTCGCCCTTACTCAGTCTTTTTCAGGTTTCTTAGTTTCGTAAACTGTCGCTCTCTCTTAAGTCTCGTTAGGCTTCGTTAGCAGCTCGTTCACAAGTCGAAGACAATAAGACTGCAATTTTGCGACCGTAACAAAGCCAAATATCTCGCAGGGATTGTATCGATTGAAATATCACAAAGTGATTGTAAGATGAGTTGGAGTCTTCTGCGTCATACCCCTCGAAAAGGGGCTTTGAGGCGCTCAGATTGGCGTTGTGCAACGACAAACTTATCGTCCAATCATTGAGCCTTATCTTGGAGACCCACTTACCCTTTTGGTACGGCCAACCACGCTAGCCAGACAGTCGAAAATCTTACTTGGTCAAGCTTGCAAAAGACCGTCTAAATAATTTTATCAGCCACTTAATGAAAACTGAGAAGATTCGTAGAGATATCCGCAATCACCACAAACATCCCTATTTCATAATCCCACGAATGATGTAATGGTACCAGCTCCCACACCGCAGAGCAGCGCCGCTGCAAGCGCTCCCGGCGACTCAAATACCACCAAGGACAGTAGCAATGAATACACCGAAGCGCTAGACAAGCTGGAGCCCCTGCAGCCCGTCCTCCAGGGCTTCAACCACCGCAACCGCGCGCAGCACCGGCACGCCACATGGTGGGCCTCCTTCGGCATGCTGCGGCGGCACCTCAACCGGCTAATCGAGTCTCTCCACGACTCCTCCGCTGCCTACTCTAAATCCGGCGGGAAGAAGCGCAAACGAGGGGACGATGGTAATGGCAACGGCTACGATCGCGCGGAGCGAAAGACGCGCGATCACGTGAAGTGGGTGCGAGATATCTTGGTTCCGAAATGCTACTTGTATTATCACCGTTCCTTCTATTTGAATTGTGTGGCTTACTAATGAGTGAAAAAGCGCTTTCTCGCAGCTGACTGCGGACAACCAGTTCGCGATCCTAGGCGTCGTGCTGCTCGGCGCGCTAGCGCAGTTGAACGCATGTTGCGTTCAGCTGATAGGGGAAGCGGTGATAGTAGGTGTAGAGGGAAAAAGGAGTACATTACCAGCACGCGAACTAGCTGATAATGCTAAAGAGTCTAGCAGCTCAACTGATAAAACCCTGCTCCCTGAGAGGCCTGCTCAGAAAGGCGGCGCTGTGGTCTCGCGAGACGAAGTAGCAAGAGCCGAGAAGCTGCGGAAGAAAAATGCTCTATTAAAGAACGGGGACCAAACTAGGTCCCCTGATGTTTCCAGTAGTGCTGGAAAGGAAATAGATCGCGATGATGGTGCCCGGGCTACGCCGTCAGAGAAGCCGCGTAGTGCAACCTCCAAAAGCAAAATGAAGGAAACAGGTGATCCACCTAGCAAGGAGGGGTTGAAGCCGGCCAAGAAGAAAAAGAAGACTAAGAAAGGTGGCGATGAGTTCGATAATCTCTTTAAGGGCCTATTTTGAGCAGAGAACTAGACAGGACTACTGATGCCAATAGACAAATTGCAACGTTTAATCATTCTAGACGGTATTCATGTGCAGTTGAATTTTTACGCTAATTCCATTACTAGAAAAGTTATTGAGCAATAATATGACACAGGCTACACATTTGTTGTTAACATTTGAGATTAAGACCGCGCCCTCTAAGCCTCTCCAGCCAAGTGAGACCGTTACAAAAACAGGTTTGCCCCGTTCTCTCCAAGTACACCTGATATCCACACCATCATGATCGTCTGCGGAACGTGCCTTCTCATTGACAAGGGTGCTGAGACCCAAAGGCTACATTGCTCATGCTTCGGGTGGATTAGAGCTCTCCTGAGCCCCAGTGACAACTAAAAACTAAAACTTAATCCTCTAACTTTGTGGGAGCCACCTTTTATGTCAAAACCGGGCGATCAAAGTCTGGGTATAACTGAATCCACGAATGGAGTGACACTACCCGGGGCTATCGAACTACATCCAAGCTAGGGATGTTTTTCTTAAGATATCGATCGATAGGACCAGATACGTGCTCTCATGTCGCCAGAACCGGTCGCAAAATAGCCGCCTGTTGGGCTAGGAGCCACGGAAATGACCGAATTCTTGTGACCTTGGAGCATGAGTTGAGTAAACCCTGTTCGAGGATCCCAGAACTGGACACCACGATCCTTGGAACCTGACATGACCCAGTTGGCATCGGGGGTGAGTGCAACACTAAGCACGAAGTCCTAGTCTTGTTAGCATGTTAAGATTACGGGAGAGCGGCTTCTAAAACTTACTCGATGGCCCTCAAAGGTCTTGACACATCGGCCACCCTTCGGTCCAGGGTTCGATACGCCTCTAGGGGTTGATAACTCCCACATCTTAATAGTCTTGTCCAGACTGCCACTCACGAGGTCCTTGCCATTGGGAGAGAAAGCGACGGAGTAGACACTATCCTTGTGACCTTCAGGTCCCTCCAGGCGCTCGAGAAGATAGCCTTGCTGAATATCCCAAACACGGACACTCTTATCCAGCGAACCAGCAGCCACATATTTCGTGTCTGGCGAAATCGCGACGGTAGTGACGCCATCTTCGATTGAAAGAGTGAGCATGTTTGTACCGTGTTCAATGTCCCACAGTCGAACAGTTCTATCGCCGCTACCTGATGCAATCGTTCGACCATCTCGTGCAAAGTCCAGCGAGTAAATGTCTTGCTCGTGACCGGCAAACGTGTTTCGAATCGTACGGCTTTTGATATCCCACACCTATTATAATCAGTGAGACAAGTAATTAGGGATGCAAGGAAGATGACTTACACGAATGAGCTTGTCCTCAGCACCAGTAGCTAGATACTGCCCATCGGGACTGAAACAGACACTTCGAATGTAAAGGTCTCCAGAGATGTCAACATTCTCATCCTGCAACACGCAAACCTTCTCTCCAGTGGCAACATCGTAAATCTGGGCAGATCTATTGCATCCAGTCGCGACAAATTTGCCATCATGGCTGAATCTTACACAGCACACAACACTTTCATGGTTTAGTGTGTGAACCAGATCGACATCGAGCATGCGAGGAACGTGCTGGTTGAAGATCACAAACCAATCGTCTCTGGTCTTCTTGACATGTGCCGGAAGACGCTCTACGTCGAGATCGCCAAGAGCATTGTTGACCATCGGGCCAGGGTGGGGAGGAATAGCTCGGTGATCAGGGGTTGGGTGGTTGGCAACCTGCGGTGAGGCACCAGGTCCGGCATATGGCATCGGAGTGTTGATCTGCGGAGTAGCAGGTCCGCCAGCCGGGGGTCTACCAATACCGCGCTTGCCCGGTCCGGGTGAAGCAGTGCTCTGAGGGGGCTGCCCGGGGAATCCGTTAGGGGCCGGTCCCGGGTAGGGTTGCTGAAAAGGGGGTTGTTGCGATGGGGGTGGTGGAGGGGGAGGTGGCCCTTGAAGGCCTGGTGGCGGCTGCGGCATTTGGTGTTGAGGTCCAGGAGGAGCCTGGTCCTGGGGAGTGGGCTGCGGCGGCAGACCACCACCTTGGCCTCCTTGGCCGGTCATGATACCGCTAAACAGGTTGTTTCCCATACCGATCGAAGGAGGTGGAGGACCCGCCGAAGGACCGCCATGTTGAGGAGGCCCAGGTAGAGCAGGTTGAGGGGCACCTCCTCGCGCAGCTTCGAGTTGACGACGGAGTATGACCATCTCCTCCTCGTACCTATGGTGGGCATTAGCAGCAAGCCCCATGATTTTTTTTTGGGTAGCTGTTGCAAAATTTACTTACTTTGCCTTAATATTCATGTGCTGCTGCTCTAGTTGATACACTTTCTCACGGATGAGTTGAGCTTCTTGAACTTGCTGCTGGACTAACAATATGTTAATGACCGTCGCATATGGAGGCTGGATTTGAACAATATGTAGCTGCTTGTTCAGCTTGGTTAAGCGCAGCAAGCAACTACAACTATTCCTCTACACCTATCAAGGATGCGAATTACTGTTATATAAGACTTACTTTGGGACTCATAGCCTTCGTTCATGCGGACTTGGTTGTCAAATTCGCTTCGGATTTGATCCAGCAGCTCGTTCAGACGCGCCGCATTTTGCGGCATGCCACGGTGTGGATACATAGACATTGTGAAAGATGGAATTGCGATGTCGATAATTATGGCGCGAAATTAAAGTTGAATGGTTCCGATACCAACAAGCGGTAGGTTGTCGCGTTTATCGCGATTTTGTTCGGGAATGGATAGTAGGGAAAGTGTCGCGTTATGTTTCAACCTTGATGATAACCTCCCTGCAGCTCCTGATCGACTTCGGACGCGAGAAAACTCCCACCCACACAACCCAATTGCACGAGCGAGCGAGACGAGACTTAGCACGGCCCCGTCAGACAACAGTGGGCATAGTCGTGTGGAGGGAAATAGGGATGATGTTGATGATCGAGACTATGATAGGCGCAATGGTGAATGATCGATTTAGTATGAGTCGCGACAGGTTGTAGTGTTGATATGGGGCGGCTCAGATGAGGCTGCACGATAAGGTAAGTTGGTGTTGAGGAAACAAAAACAGATGAAGAAAAAAAGAAGGGATGGTAGAAAGAATAGAGGAGACCCAAGGTTGGTAATACTCAGATTTGTTTGACCAGGGCCTGGGGGCTAGGCTAGGCACGAGCTGGATTAAGAACCATGACCTGTCTTGCCTGTTATGTGGAAAGGTGGAAAGTATATGTCTGATGGCTGGTGGGTTCGGGCGACGGACCCCATGCATGCACGGATTGTGAGGACGCTGGGATGTTGCAAGGGGGTTGCAGAGAGACAACGGGCCAATGTACACAATCCACTTCGGTACTACATCACAGGTTCCTTTTTTTTTATGATTTTCTTTTCAAAACTCTCCAGATAGTGACGGATTTTTACCTTTTGTGGTACAGCTTGGTTTTTTTTAGCGGATGCCGGGTTAAGGCTACCTGCATGAAAGTGGGGACATGGGGGATCCATTGGCAAGCAGGAAAGGGAAACCAAGTTCCCTAAGACTAGCACTAGCACAGGTAGGTAGGTAGGATGGATACGCGCCTAAGAGGTAAGAAGTAAGAAGTACAAGCTACTACGTACTGTACGTACCTAACGCCGCACGCCTGTGGGCTGGAAAGTTTGTGTGGAATAGTGGGTAATGCGATTTCACGGAGGAACTGGGGCGCGCACGCTGCCAAGAGGCTAAGCTAGGTACGCAGATGGCCCCCACCTAGCCGAAGATGGTAAGCGTAGTGGGTTAGGTACACTGCGAAAATATCGGTACATAATAACGTACACTATACTAGCAGCAGACGGACTATGCAACTTACCTACACACGCACCTCTCCACACACATCAATACAGTACAAGACTACTTTTTGCGCAGACATAAAATGGGACGGTGCGGCTTGGCTTGGCTTTTTCTTTGCTGCAATGCACGACGTACGAAGGCAATTTTTGGGAAGTGTTGCATCGTCTCAGCGCCTCCTTTTGTGCTTGCGCTACGTGTCTGCAGTATGCTGCATATGGTCATGTACCTAGGTAATCCAAAACCTTCCATGGTTGCCACAAGGTACATTTGTACGGGAAAGAAAACACTACCTACTGTACGTGCTGCTTTCCCGAGGTTGGATGACAGGGGAGCAATAGGGAAGGAGAGAGAGCCAGCAATAGATACAGCTCGGGACAGGATGTAAGAAATTGTGGAAACCGGTCGGTGAGTAAACGGTCGGCGTGAGCCCAGCTTCGAGCTAGGTACCTAGATACACTGGAAAGTTTCGGCTTGTTAAGCGTGACCACCTGTTCCCCCACCTTTTCGAGGTACCCAGTACAGCATTACGTACTTCAAGGTTTGCGGCAATGCTACTGTACCAATGTACTGTATATCGTATCTAGGTTGAATTGATCTTGATCGGAGGTCTAGCAGTGTGCACCTTACCTACCGCCTACCTCCTCTACATAGGTACATCTGTAATATCCTTCAAGCAGGCTAGGCAATATGAAATTTCCTAAGGTTGCTTTACTAAAGACTTAGAGCACCAGTCGTTCTTCGCAACCTGCAGATCAAACACCTATCAGCTATCGAAACAGCTCAGTATAAATATAATGAGTACATAATAATGCGCAAGATTAAGAGACCGACTTGTCAGCCTGCAGACTGCATTCAAAAGACCCAAACAGAGACCGTCCATCGAGCGGCAAGTATAAAGATGCATAAAGCTGCAAGTAATTTTGCTGCTATTTAGTTGAGCAAGTAGTCAGGTGATCTAGAAATATCCATGGATCTATATAGAAGGAGAATGCGAAAGAATAGTTGCGGTGGATCCTCTTTAGAAAATGTGGCTTAGAATATGACGTTAATATGCTCAATTGTCTGGGTCTTTTTCTAAATGCGATTGTGAGATGTACAATACAATTGTCGTACCTAGCACCTAAGTCATCGTCATCATCAAAAATAGCTAGTCTTGGGAACACAAGACTACGGGTATCAGCATGTTCTACTAAATTGGATGATACATAAAGTCTCAAAGTCTGATTGGTTTAAAGTTGCTGATCATTCTGCCAATCAACGTTGAGAACAAGGTTATGTAGGTTCCGGGCGTTCCCGCCATCTCGGAGCTAAGCTAACCCCAGTCTCACGACCGGGGTGGTTGTAGCAATACCGTACCTTGTATCTCTAATAATGAACTTGCCATCACCAACTCCACATAGCCATACGGCGCGACAAGGTTTTATCGGGTCATGACTCGCCCCATTGTAATGAAATGGGGTGGGCTTAAATTCGGCAAAATCCTTTGTTGAAAACCTCGCTTGTATCGCTTGTACGGCAGACAGACGACGGGTAGAAATCACGTCGCATAAGGAAAATTAAATCTACACAATCTTGATTGTAAAGTATGTCGTCGCAAAAGGCAGTGATGAGCAGTTTGACGTTACTTTATCTAATCTATCTAGGCAAGGTCATCCATACCTAATACATGCTATCTATATAAACCTACCTAGGTAGCTGAGGTACATTTTTATGGCATGCAAAGTTTCGTCATAATGTATGTACTACCATAAAATGAATAAGAAATGTTCAAACTAGAATCTCAAGCCTCGTCTCCGGTACTTTTCATGTGGCTGCATATTAGGAATCGAAATCTGAGCTGTGCATGACAGTACTTAGATAAAGCAAAATCCGTCGCAAAAGTCGCCTATTCTTGCCATTCGATCTAGGACTTTATTGTATTCACCAATTCTCAAGCTGACATCCATGGATATACTAGATATTGTTGTTCACCACTTAGCAGTTGAAGTAACTCAGGAATCGATATGAATATGAGGGTTTGTCCTAATATTGTATATAATCACGAATACTCATAAATTCTGACCCTGTCTCTATAAAATATAGATCGTCTCGTATAGTCTACAATAAAATTCATAACACAGCAAACCTTACCCACGACTTCTGTGACATTAACGAGAGACAAGTACATCCATGTGACTTCAGACAAGACTTGGTCTAATGGCGCATCTACAGGAAATCTGCCTAAGTTGTACACGTAATGTCATAGTGTCAGATCAAGTGGCTGAACGTTACAGACCATACACATAAGCTTTGTGAATGCAGAGTTCTAGAGCCGCGTATAGTTGAATTAATAGTCCAACGCGGAGATCCATGGGCAACTGCCAAGTAAACTTTAATGGGTAAATAAACTCCCAACGGAAAATAGACAAGATGTTTTTAGTCACAGCATATCAAACTTAATAAATGAGTATCTCATAAGCACTTAGATAGAAACCCCTTTAAATTCTTTGATCATAGATCTCACTTGTCCTACCTAGGCATCGATGGTGGATTATGTAGACTTAAATAGTCCCGACCACAGTGGTATCAAACTTACCTCATTCAAATTCCACCTATAGGATATATCCGAATACCAAATAGCCAACAAACTGGGATCACTGGAAACGTCACATATCAAGCAAATTATCCCCGACGACCCAACCCCGGATTGCCATCTTGCCTAGTAGGTACATGTTCATTTCGAGCTGCATGAGCGCGGGTATAAGCCGCTTCGCAGATTACTACATCTACCCAAGCTTTGTGGAAGCAGGTTCCCCCTCAATATATTACCGGGCATTACGTCCAACGTCTTACATGCGGCGGACAATGTACCCATGTATGTCATCAATCAAGTATTATCTGTTTCCTGCAGCATCGAATGCCTTGCATAAGGATCCCGAGTGTTTGGCCAAGTTGATCCTTTCGACCATACTAACGGTACATACCGACTCCAAAAGTAATTCGGTCCTTCATCAACACCAGAACTTGTGGACTTGATCCTTCCATCCTTTTGTTCACAATAGCATGGCCATCTCTGATGCGGAAGATAAAACTCCGTTCTTCACCTCGTCATCGGCTTCGATCTCCGGTCCGATGCATAGACTCACGGCTATCCACGTCTCCCAAGCGTCAACTTGGTCCGAACCCCTTTCCCCCACTTACCACCGGTGATTGATACGTGGTACCTCTAGCGAATAGCGGCTAATTAGACAGTGAGTCAGCCGCCACATGGACTCTGAAACCGTAAACTTCCCGATGCAGGCGGCTAGCGAAGCAGGCGTGTGTGAATGAAGATCACAGAATAAGGTTCGCCGAGACGAGATCCCCAAGCCACTACGCTATCGTATCATGCCTAGTGGCAATCAGACTTCCCGAGCGCCGTTTCCAACGGACGTGTACGCATGTGGCTAAGATATAGAAGAGGCGAAATGGTGAATTGGTGAAAGAGTTTAATGTCATCCGCAGCGTCCGTGAACTCCAAATATAGACCCTTCTGGAATTAAATTAACTTCATTTCACTCTCAGGCTTATCTAACCCAAGCTTGGATCCCAACGCCGTACCTTCGACAAGCCACTTCTTAACGCCCTACTCTTCCCAGGTCGGAGTATCGGTCTCTGTCGCTGCCGAATATGTGGCAAACTCAACGATGGCGTCACTATTCTTGCATTAGCCCGCATGCCGCTTACTTCAGAACTTAAGGGAAGAGTTGTGAAGCGAGATTATTAATGATTAGACTCTCCCAGACGAAACTTCCTCGTGGCGTAGCACAGAATCTTCTAAGACAAGCCGAATGAATGATCAATGAGGAACGTCAAGGCATGCGCTCAATTGCGTTCTCGGAGGGCCTCATGATGCACTTAAAAAATTGGCCATGACAACCCGAAGGCATTTGCTCAAGGTGAGCACGGGATATTAACAAGACTGTATTCTAAATTCCCGTCTCGATATCATCACAGGAGAATGCGTATGCTCGATGAAATACTCTGTCCCTTTGATAACCATCATAACTGAACTGGCAAGTTGGCCGCAATCATTTTGATAAAAACTGAGAGCGTGAGGAAATCATCGAATATTAGCCTCGGGACTCCTTTTCTGGACGATCACCAGTGAGGTTAAGAATCGGTAAAGGACTCGAGACTTAAATGTCTTATCGTACGTTGCGTCAAACCACAGTGGGCAGTCGGGTTACGCCTATCGTATGATAGTCGAAGTCGAGACGTCCAGAACCCCACTAGGGCTGGTCAATATCGAGTTGCTGAAAACATGGCTCAGCTGGTATTGCCGAAATGAGATCTTTCGACATTTGATGTGGGCTGAAGTGGATGTGAGTTCCAAATCATCAATTAACGTTTGCCTAGCCTCACTAGCCAAAACCACAATCGATATATGGTTCTTAGTCGCATATTGATTCCTTTCAGTTGGGTCCTTCTAAGCGTGGGTTCGCACCCGGGCAGTTGGTCCCTTGAACTGTAAGTTTGAGCCGCAAACCTACTGAGCCCGGTGTCAGAATTTAGTGTCTAAGAGTCTTTCCTTTTAGGTGGAGTAGCTACTAACTATAGGTGGGCAAATATTAGAACTTATTGTTCCAATGCTTAACATATCAGTATAATCAAGATGATTATATTCTAAGCATACATAATTGGTGGCAATATCTTTGGAATTATTCTTCTAGAATTCTGTTAACCGTGATTGATTGCATAGCCCCTGTAATTACATAATCGCTTAATCCTGACGTTTCGAGTCCGAGCTGAAACAAGACTGATTCCACTAACAGCGCCCCCTAGTTCTGATCTGTTCATCATGAAAATCAAAGACTGGAGAATGAGATTTGAGTCGAATACTCTTGGCAAATTTATCTGGGACCTCTTAGAAAATGATAGTCTTATTATTCGGTTATATGTCTTCAAGCTGACAATTTAGCAAGAAATATCCGATTGTTCATTGTCACTATATTGCAAGTTATAACAAGCTTTAGTAGACTTCTACGGGTTTCATGCCCCCTGTTACTTGATGGGCTAGGAGACCCTTCTACTCTAATTCTTGGCCTAGAATGGCAACCTACCCCTGAAGCCCACGCTGTTCTTGGTCTTAAGCGCGACCATGATACACTCTGAGGCGTTCTGAGACGTTGATGCTGTAACATTCGTGATGGATAACCGAATCTCTTGTACGTAGTAAGTTGCCAATCAGCGGTGATCCTCCACACAAATCGAGGATCGTTTCGTGGATTACGCTTGGCGCGCAACTCGTAGCGACTTGCTATGACCTATCGACCCCAGACAGGGCTGAATAATGGCGTTTCCTTTTATTCGTGACCACCTCGCTCGTATCCTTCTTCTTCCTCTTCTTTCCTGGTGATTCCGTCCTATGTAGGGTGTAATTCATACCTTTCGTTTCGTTTCTTCGCTGCACCAGGTGTGCTTTTCTATTAAATTCTGCTCAATCAAAATGGGGAAGTCGTACCGTTCAGTCACTCTAGATCCTCTAGACGAGGAACCTTTTCTAGCTAAGGAGGAAGGATTAGATGGGAAGTGGACAGAAGCCAGAGAGATTGGATCGATACCAGACCGGTTGCGAAAGTTGAGCCCGCATTGGGCTTGGTTCTGCCATGCCGTTCTATTATCGATCTCCTTAACATTTTTCGCCTTATCCTTCTGCACGAAAACATCAAAAATAACAGATGCGGACTATACGAAGAAGTACTCGGCGTGGTGTATGTTAAGAAAGAGGCCCTTACTATTGCTTATGAGAGCTGGAAGCTAACGAGATTCATAGCACCCGCCGCTAGCGCAGTGAAGTACGAGACGCAGCACTTCGATCTACCCCCGATAGCGGAAGGACCTTTCATCGGCAAAGGTGATGACGTCGACGAAAGATGGGATCAGATCTCAGCTAGTATGTCTAAGTATACTGAATGAAATATGAATGTTGCAAAAACTAACATCGATTCTAGTCGGCGACACGATGATATCTCGCGAAGAGATGATCAATCTCGGTCTAGACCCCGATAGCGCTCTAGCCATTACCGATCCTGACGGGAAGCCGGGCTATCGAGTTGCGGTAGAGGTATTCCACCAATTACACTGCTTAAACTTGTTGCGACAGAACGTCTATAAAGACTACTATGCGCCTTTGGGAGGAGACACATCTGCACCGCCCCCGGATCTGACGGGCCATCTCGATCACTGCATTGACGCACTGCGACAATTCGTCATGTGCCAGGGCGACATTGGCGTGTTCAGTTTCCACTTTCCGTTCAACGATGGGGACCCGTGGCCGAACTACAGCACACCGCACACTTGCAGGAACTTTGACAGCATCCGCCAATGGGCTGTCGATCACACTGTGCCGAGGGGACCAGACGAGCCCGAACACTGATATAATATTCCTTTCTAGAAGAGACACTTACATAGCGAGTTACTTATTTTGATTGAGCGAATTTTTTGATAAACCTATAAGGCTTGACTTGAAGCGAATGTGTTCTTTTTCGTCGTGTTACGTGTGACAACTGTAAGTGGGAAAAAAGCAATTATATGATAGACTAAGTCGTGAGAATGTGGACTCGATAGTTGATTTTGGTTGTTAGTTCCAAGTGTGAGCTGTTCCAAGATTATATCAACATGACGAAGCCCACACTATAACTTGGTTGTCTCACAGCCTCATCAAACGTCCGGGATATCGTAGGCCTTCGCATAGAATCACTTTATCGAGACGCAGATTTCAGGTGAAATCGGTAAAGATCCTCTTCTCGGCGCCCGACGGAGATGCCAGAGCACCGAATCCACCGGGTGATAATCGGTAGAAGGTCGGCTGTATGACAGGTTGGCGAGTAATTAGGGCGTCAATCTCCACGTGTTAAATCACATTGAATACGAATACGAGGCCAGTTTGGGTAAGGGACGGTTCGATGCGGGAATGAAAAGTGGGCCATCTTACATTTCCTTCTTATCAGATCGCGGACGATGAGCCGATTTGTAGCGCGTTTCTGGCAATCACGTAACCCGAAAAGGTTTAACGCATCTATTACGTAGGGAATCTAATGAGAAAAAAAAAATAACAATGGGGGAGTTACCGCTACTCTATTGCAGAACTAGAAGGAACCCAGGGTCTTGGAGAACTTGAACAAACCGGAAGGTACATGATCCCCGGATACTTGAGATTCCAGTGGTGTCATGCTTCTGGCGAATCACAAGTTAACTTACGCTATGCATGTTGACTCCTATTTTCCTCCTTTTGCCATTTCCCACCTTTCCCACCTTTTCCAGAACGTCTGGCATGTCAAGTTCGTTAACGATATGACATCTCGACTGTTGTCAATCCCTGCTCCCCCGAATGGGCCGATGCAATTGAAGGATGGTTCGACGGTTACAGTAAATAAAAGCAGAATAGTTCCCTCGAATCTAGCATTATATTTTCCCACTTAACATCCAGTCCTCAGCATCTGGCACCTGGCATTGAGATCAGACTTTTAAGTTGCAGCAGTCCCGAGTTGCATCCGCTTATCGGTCTTTAACTTTATCGATTGCTGGAAGCTCTAGTCAGGCACGGAGGGACCGTGGAGACTGAGACCCTTGCCCCCCTGATTCCGATTATCCAATCTAAACTCCGAGCCCCAAGTCTAAGAGAAATAACTGCCAATTATTATATTATTTCCCAATTGAGAGACGCCAGAACGCCACGACTCGCGAAATTGCATAGTCTTTTTATTCCCTGACTTTTAGAGGATCAGAGCAAATTTGTTTAAAAACATTGCGCCCGACACACTCCTTTGATTCCCTCGTTTTGACCTTTGTCCTTCATTCCAAGTATTGCGCCTTCATAATTCGCCCAGGTCGCCCTCCAATCCTTCCATCATGGATGTCGTGCTCGAGCTCACCGACACCTTCATAGCCGACTATCTCTACGCCTTGGCGCTTCCGGCGAAGAGAAACCCTTATGACTTCCTAGACAGCACAAGCAATGCCACGATCCAGGACGTGTCGTCATGGCAGTTCAAGACTGTGAATCCCTATTTCCATGTCGAGCCCAGCAAATATGCCTACATGAGTGAATTGAATAGGGATAACATATATCGACAATTCACAACCCTATTCCTAATCACCTGGTTTGTGACCGCCCCCCTTTTTATGTATAATCGATCTTGTATACTAATACCATACTTTTAGGATCTTCGGTTTCGTCCTATACTTCCTGTTCGCCACACTTTCATACCTATTCGTATTCGACAAGAAGACGATGCAACATCCTAAGTACCTCAAGCACCAGATGTGGCTTGAGATCAAGCAGGCCATGCAGTCGATGCCCGGCATGTCAGCCCTGACCGTTCCCTTCTGGCTTATGGATGTTCGTGGCTATACTCGACTATACGACACGCCCGCTGATGGACCGGGTCCGTGGTACGAGATCTTGCAGTACCCCTTCTTCATCCTATTCACCGACGCCTGCATCTACCTCATCCACCGTGGCCTTCACCATCCGTTGATCTACAAGCGCCTTCACAAGCCTCACCACAAGTGGATCATGCCTACTCCCTATGCCTCGCACGCTTTCCACCCCGTCGACGGTTGGGCTCAGTCTCTTCCCTACCACGTCTTCCCTCTCCTCTTCCCCCTCAACAAGTTCGCCTCGGTCGGTCTATTCGTCTTCGTCAACTTCTGGACCATCATGATCCACGACGGCGAATACGTGGCCAACAGCCCGGTCATCAACGGCGCCGCCTGCCACACGATGCACCACCTGTACTTCAACTACAACTATGGCCAGTACACCACTGTCTGGGACCGTCTTGGCCGCAGCTACCGCAAGCCCGACGAAGGCCTGTTCCAGAAAGAGCAGAAGATGAGCGAGGACCAGTGGAAGAAGCAGGTCAAGGAGATGGAGCAGCTCGTCAAGGAAGTCGAGGGCGAGGACGACCGCACCTACGACGGTGCTGGCGCCAAGAAGAACAACTAGACTTTTTCACCTCGCCACAACTTCACATTCAAAAGCACCCGCTTTCTCTTCTCTCCTAGTATCTATGCATCCTAGGATCGGATCGGCTGTGACTCTGCGAGCGCGGCTGAACAAAAAAGACGTCTCGTCCTGTTATGTCATCGACGGAACGAGGCGTTCGGGGTTGAGATCGGGCGGGCTTAATTATTAGAGGAGGTGGGCAAACTTAGAGATTAACGGGCAGAATGAATGCTGGGCCCGCCCTTACTTAATGACGGCGTTCCGGGTGCTGCTTCTTATGCCAAAACTTTCCCCCTAACTTCCCTGCATTAGAAAAACAAAAGATTTCGAGGCCACGGGGATGATGACTTCGTTGATAGATGACAGATGGAAGAAGATGAGGCGACTCACCATCTTCTCGTGTTCCAGTCGTTACCTCCACGAGATAAAAACGCGACGCGGAAAAATACGTGTATGTATGTATGGATGGATGGTTCGATGGCCGGATGGATAATAGTATAAATATATATACAAACACAGATTTAATGGCTAAATAAAACCTAATGCTTTCAAAGAAATCATTTTGTTCCCCCTGAGTGATATTTCTATGCGGGTGTCTCGTCGTTTAAGTAGAGTGGGGATTGGGTTCGTAGTTGCATGAGACATGAGTAATCGACATGGATACCGGCGAATTCTAATGTGTGGGATAGAGTGAGGGATGGGTACAAGTATAACCTCGGGTGAGATGCGCTAGAATGTAGTGTTCTTTTGCGCGATTCTAATTTCTTGCCTTCGTGGTTGAGTATGAGAAAGGACGATACACGACATCGTCATTGTATCAAAGTTGTGCATGGTGAGATCGTATATGTGATCTAGGGGTAAGTCGATCGGGGATAAATTGACCTAGATATTAGATTATGTATGCATATTACGGCTTGGTTACTCATGAACCCCGGATTTGTCTTATAATAACTCATACAGAGACCAGTAGTCAAATTGCTGGAAGATTTTGCCATTGAATTCAGATAAGAAAACTGTCGTGGTTATGTAGGTAGATTTCGAACGATCCATCATCGCCCCTTATAATCGCTCTTAGGATTATACTGTATATATAATCTTCCAAGGGATTCGATTGTAATTGCAAACCTTGATTCCTGTCCCATCCCTTCTCCATTACGCCCGAGTGTGTGATGATGTCGACAACCTGCTTCAGGTTGATGGTGCTCGAAGACGATAAAAGCGCCGAGCCCTGATAAAGAATAGTCCATGTCCGTAAACGCCACGCCGCCGAGATGTTCAAAGAAAATGCGATGAGTATCGCTGAGAATTTGGTCGGTCCGTCGCTCGCGCCTGGTCCTGTTCACCTATCCATTATCCGTCCTCCGTATCCGTATCTACGCTGGCAACCAACCAACCAGCCCCAGACCCCGTCCTTGCCAAATAGATACACATACAAGCTGCCTCTTCTTGTAGGCACAATAGATATACACGTCAAGCGCGACGGTCCCCCATATCTAAGAGCGTTTCGATTCCGCGGAAGCTCTACGAAAAGCTCACGAACTTAGGATCTTTAGGCCGTCCATCCGCCCCAATACCATTCGCGCTGAAGCGCTGCTCCATGTAGACACGTCGGGCCTCGTCAAACTGCATGCGGCGCTTCTTCATAATCGCCAGAATCTGCGCCTTCGCCTCGTCGTCCAGGCCCGCGCGACCGTCACCACCGCTCACGTTCGCGCCGAGATCGAAGGTATTGCTCGAGAGGCCGGCCTCGATGTCGTCTGCGAAGGAGCCGGGCACGCTTTGGTAGGGGCTGCGGCAGCGGCACTGGAAGATGGAGATCCAGTAGTTGCGCGTGAGGTAGAGGAGCGTGCCGACGACGAGGGAGGCGAAGGTTATGGAGTAGAGGAGGTAGCCCATCTTGATTTTTAGTGTGTTCGTGTTTCTGAAGAGGTTGTGAGGTTTGCGGAGTTGGAGGTTTGGGGGTGAGGGGTGGCGAATGAGGATCGTGAGACAGGTTCGCCAGATTGAGGCAGCCGAGTGGTTCAGTCAGACTGTCAGGTCAGGAACCAACAGCAAGGAGAAGGTTTCAAGAAAACGACACAAGGGAAAGCGTGAGAAGATATAGTAAGTAAAAACACAAATGACAATTGTAGAAGTAGAATAGAATGGAACAGGTATGGTATCGTGGTTTACTGATGCGCCATCGGAAGAGACGGCCTTTGCAGTGTCGCAGCGACGAAAGTCGAGTTTGAAGATGTTCTAGTGGACGATAGTGGATGGAAGTGGACCCGGTTAAGTGTCCGTCTAGCTGAATTGAACTGACTGACGACACCCTAAACGCTCCTGCAGGTCAAATAGAAGAATGTTACCGATTCAAGTTAGACGGGGATCATGCATGTTGCGTGGCTGCGATTTTTAGTGGACAGCCCCGAGATTTGCTTATGTGCACAGCCTGATATCACCAGATACAAAAGTACCTAAGTATTTATATATACGTATGTTGCATAAATACTTAGTTTTAGGTTTATGCATATTGCATTAAAACAAGCTAGTACTGATTCAGCTAATTAAGCGACTCCCACACTTGGGCAATTGCGCCGTGAACTTTTCGAATTCGTCCAAAGTTGAAGAATAATCGAACCGAAATTTATCATTCTTGCGCCTCGCCAAACTACGAGATCGAATTCAAGATGGCTCCTACCGCTAGCAACCTCGTTTCCGCCGACCTTGTCTGGGAGATCTCCCGTGAGTTCTGGGCCTAAATTACGAAGTTATTTGATTAGTAGGGCATAAGTTGGAGACTGATAAATGTGTGATATATATAGGAAGCAACAACTCCTACCTCGTCAAGAGAAAGGATGCTGGTGGTGTCCAGTTCTCTCGGGATCCCCTTAACTTGTTAAACAAGAACACCCGCAAGGTGAGATTTTATGAAAATTCAAGGAATAGTTAATTATATAAGAATACATATATTGACATAAAGCTAGTATGCCGGTTTCGTAAACGACAAGGTACGAACAGATCGATCTAAGCGATGACTCGATGCAAGCCGACTCCGATGAAATATGATATGAGACTTACATTTGGGAAATTAGGCCATTGGTGTTCAGCCTGCCGAGAAGAACGGTGTCAAGGTCATCACCAAGAAGGAGTCTGCCGCGCTGAAGCCCGCTAAGTCCACGACCGAGGTTGTCCACAACGGCGGCCAGACCACACGAAAGTCAGTTTCTCCCTGACAACTTGATATCAGGTAGAATGGGATGGAAGGATTGCCTATAACTATATCCGTGCCAAATTATGGTAGTGATATCTGGGATAGGTCAATCTGGACTACCTAATTCTACCTGATATATGGCTGGTGTAAATGGGATATTAGTTTATTAACATGCACAACTATAGGATCTACAAGACCGTCGCCAACAAGGCTGCCGCGTCCGGTTACCGAGCCGACCTCCGTGAAGCCGCCGTTGCCCGTGTCTCTGCTATCCGCAAGTCCCAGAAGGACCCTAAGCCCACACCCGAGTCCAAGCCCCGAGGCGCGAAGGCCAAGAAGGCTGCTGCTGAGGCGTAAGCTTTGCATAGGGGGAGCAAGAATGCTGACGAGAGTTGGGTGACCACCGCTACTACGAAATGATGGCTAGGGAGTGAGCATATATATTTAATTGCTCAGTAGTCAACCCGAATCTCAGCAGTGTTGAAATAATACATGCATTGAAAAGAAAGGAACTTTACGTGTTGCGTGATTTCGAACATATCCCGCATACTCCCTGCGGCGTCCCTTCGGTGTATTTTGCAAAGGAAGCAGGCTGAGATAACTCCAGTCCAATATGGCAGGGCTATCCGGAGAATCCTAGTTTTTGCGGCGCCCACGGGAGGGTGTGTGTGACGGAAAGCCAAGCTTATTCGTATGATACGGATGCGTTGAGTGTGCCTTGAGTGATTTATTCCTACATATTCCTACATCCGCGAGCACTTATCGTAGCCCAGGGACGAGTCGGGAGGTTTCATATGCGTAAGTCAGAAGTAAATTGACATTCATTGTCGGTTTATTTCTTGAAAATCTTTGAAAGAGCCAAAAAGGTATTAAAACGTGAACCATTTCCCTTTTAGCCCGTCCGACCTTGCCCGATTTCGCCGACAGGTGAACCTCGGGAAATGGGTGTGATGCAAGATCGGATATGTTGCGGTAGTAATATAATTGAATTCCGTAAAATAGCCTCGGGTATGGGAATCAATAATGGAAGAGAAACTGCTAGGTGGACATCTGATAAAATAATGGATACTAGCACCTAGTATACTTTGAAGAATGATGCAAATCGACGCGGTTTAGGAGAGTTATTTAATGGACGAGTTCCAATGAGATGATAAGACGTTTAAGGTTGCTTAAGAGTCTAGAGTAATGCGATTGGCATCATTGGATATCGCAACCCAGGCGCTTGCCTATGTCGGTAGAGAAAGCACAGAAACCTTCAAGGGTAACCTCTGACTTGCATGTGGTTTCAATGAAGAGAAGGTACTATGTGCCTCCAGACGTAGTAACCAATGGAGAAAATGGCGGGGTTCCGCCAAAAGATTCAACCGCGTGAAAGCTAATGTGGATTCCCTAGCGCTCATTCTAACATCGAGTCCCCCTCTGCCCCGCCTTATTATTGCGTATCAACTCAACTCTCTTCCAATTTCATCATCCTAGAAAGTCCGTCCTCAAACAGCCAAGAGGTAGATACCTAAACTTCCGACATATAAAGCTCAGGTTTGTGTTCCATTCCTCTACTTTACAACTTCATCTACAAAATTGCCTCAATCTCCTCCATCAATCCTAAGAGCAACCTCATATCTATACCTAGTCAAAGAGCAGATAACTGAGATCTAGATCCTTGTCTTAGTCCCTCACAACATTTACCCCACCTCAAAATATAAACCGACATCATGGTCAAAGCCGGTATGAAATTTGATAACTCCAGGTTGAAAATTGAATATAGGACTTTGTCGTTAATGTGATATTAGTTGTTGCTGGTGCCTCTGGCGGTATTGGACAGGTTTGTTGTCATCCAAGTCCTGTGATAGTTGAATAAAGAGCTCGAAGCTAATGCCGAACAGCCCCTGTCCCTTCTATTGAAGCTCTCCCCCCTTGTCGACGAACTCGCCCTCTACGATGTCGTCAACACTCCCGGTGTCGCAACCGATCTTTCCCACATCTCCTCCACCGCTGTGAGCAATGAAACCGATAAAATTGGATGAATCAAGTAGTAGGAATCTAATAAAATTGTAGAAAGTAACAGGCTACCTGCCAAAGGACGATGGCGGAAAAACTGCCTTCAAGAATGCCGACATCATCGTCATTCCTGCCGGCATTCCCCGTGAGTAATTGAAGTGTATAAAATTGGCGCAAAAATAGCTCATAAAAACAGGTAAACCTGGCATGACCCGTGATGATCTATTCAACATCAACGCCGGAATTGTCAAGAGCCTGATCGAGATTGCCGCTGAGGTGGCTCCCAAGGCTTTCATTCTCGTCATCTCTAACCCCGTCAACTCGACCGTACCTATCGCGGCCGAAGTTCTAAAGGCTAAGGGTGTTTTTAACCCCCAGAAGCTATTCGGTGTCACCACCCTCGACATCGTCCGTGCCGAGACCTTCGTTGCCGAGATTGCAGGCAAGAAGACCGGTTCTGAACTAACTGTCCCCGTTATTGGCGGTCACTCCGGCGAGACCATCGTCCCGCTATTCAGCAAGGTTAACCCTAGTGTAGCAATTCCGGATGACAAGTACGATGCTCTTGTCAACCGTGTTCAATTCGGTGGTGACGAGGTCGTTAAGGCCAAGGATGGTGCTGGTTCCGCCACATTGTCTATGGCTTTCGCCGGGTACCGGTAAGATATTCTATGTATACTCCCTAGGTACGAATGCTAACCACCTCTCAGTTTTGCGGAGAAGGTCTTGAAGGCAGTCAAGGGTGAGAAGGGTCTTGTTGAGCCTAGCTTCGTCTACCTACCTGGCGTCCCAGGTGGCGAGGAGATCAAGAAGGCTACCGGCTTGGACTTCTTCTCTGCCCCTGTTGAGCTCGGAGTAAGTAACCCTCCGAAAAGCCTGACACAATTATGCTAACCATTTCGTAGCCCAATGGTGTTGAGAAGGTCACCAACCCTCTAGCTGGCATCACCGAGAAGGAGAAGAAGCTGGTGGATGTTGCCATCGAGGGCCTCAAGGGCAACATCGAGAAGGGCATTACCTTTGCTCACAACCCCCCTCAAAAGTAATTACCCCCCTGATTTATTTGAGATGATTTGCCTGGCCTACGAAGCCTGGGGCATGACTGTCATTGCGATGCGCTTTACCACGGAAACACTTTGCCCATGGGTTCGGTGTGGTTTATAGACAAAGTCAACAACAAAACAATTTCGGCGATAATTAAGATCAAGTGACTGATCCTATTCTGCTTCCATAGGTTGTAAAAGTGAACGTAACCGCTCAGATTAACCAGACCATCTCTCCCGTATCCAAACAAAGTTTATATCAAGTTTTTGGAGGAATTTCGACGGAGGCTATTTTTGGTTTAATGGATTTCATAGAATGGGGTCTCGCTGGATGTTGAGGGTGTTTTCTGTTGGCGGAACACGTGACGGAAGGAGTATATTATATGGGAAACACTTGCGCGGTAGAGGAGGATTCGTCATCAGAATAACCGCATGTAGATATCATCAACAGTAGCAACCGACACCCTAAACGCCGTCACTTCTAAATGCTAGAACCTTTCCTTAGGTCTAAAAGCTCCTTTTCTTTACGCCTTGCCTTTATGAAATAACGCTATCCATTATATCACATGGATATGCCCCGTTACTGGCGAACAACTTGACCTTACGCCGGACTAGAATTATTACTAGCACGGCAGTTGATGTTTTAAGATCTAGTGGAATAAGAGATGGTGAGAGATCATTGCTTCGCGGGTATGGTCTTGATCTGGAAGACGGCACCGGGCAGCTCGCTGGACTCGGCTTGCACGGTGGCGGCGATGCCCATTGCTGCGAGGGCGCCCCGCACTACGCCACACGGGAACCAGAGGAACTGATGAATGTTAGCACCGGACAAGGCATCAAACAGCTATCTTCAGAATGGCGATGATAATAGTTTCCCCCCCTTCCGACATGAATGCAGGGAAGAGTAGAGAAAACATGAATAGGCAAATATGGGTAAATATGAATGAAATACTCACAGGCTGCGCCCTCGCAACGGCCTGGCCGCCGGGGTCGGCGCTCATGCGGGATAAGGGCCGGAATGCGTTGTCGGTCAGGACATAGACACCGCGATGGTTAGTCTTGAGGTTGTCAACCTGCTTCTTGAAGACCAGCATCCACAGGTCCTTGCACACGAACTTGATAGCGTCGAGGGTGTCGTTAAAGCGCGGGCGGTCGCGGGAGAAGCTGGGGTTCGCATGTGTTAGCTTTGATATTTGTCTTGATTACGATATCCATCCCGCTTAAGAGATGGGGGTATGGTAAGTGAATTGGTGTGAGGGCATGGAAGGATGCAGAGGTATAAGGAATGGTACGTATAAAGTAGGACAGGTCGACATACCGCTCAACAAGCCCCAACCCAACCCGATACCCCAGCCCATCCAACCGGAAGAAAACCGCATCGCGCTCCCCATCCTCGTCTAACCAATGCGAGCCCACCCCCGTAGCCGTAGCAGCATTCGAAGCCGTATCCACCCCCGCGTTCCCGCTACTCCTACCTCCCTCTTCGCCCGCAACAGGAGACGAAGCGGACGCGGCAGCGTCTAGCTCGTTGGCGACGCGATATGTCATGGGTACAAGTTCGATCATTAGGAAGTCTAGACATGACGTGCTGAGGAAGCTGGCGTTTGGGTCTGAGGCGTTGAAGGGGGGAAGCGGTTGGTCGAACGACATCGTGGCTCTCTTTTATGTTCCTATTCCGTCCCTTCTTGATATGTGTAGATAGGTACCTATCTATACCCTCCTCTACGCTCTTATGTCCCTATAGAAACGCTGGTGGTAGTGACGCGGGGTATTCGTATCGTTTGAAGAGCAGTGCTCCGCGGCGCATTGGATGGGAGGTGGGAATATGTTCGGTGCGTACGGAATGGAGATATGTAGAATGCTCCGTTTGGTATTGCTAGTCCGTCTAACTTGGCTTGGGTTTGTCTAAACCAATTTATCGTCTACGCCGTTTGTGACAGGTCACAATGCTTTCGTCGTTCGTCTCTAGTGTTTAATAAACGTTCAAACTGTCGGTATCGTCAAGTCGAGGCTGATAATATAGTGGGACATACAGGGCTGAAAGCTAAGGTTTCTAAAGTTTAGGTACCTGCTTCAGCGATTGCGTAGTGGGCAAAACACCATTTAATTAAATATCTGCCCAAGCGCATTTATCTCATTTATGCATATACGCATAAACAAAGTTACACAACAGCTAATGGTTCACGATAGTTCCCCCCTTACACACCTAATTCACACTCATATAAGAAGTTCATGAAAGTCAAATCGGGTTATCATCATTATGTATTCAGTCCCGAGTCTCGAATAGACTAAATAGCAAGGTGACTGACTAAAAGCATCCCGAGTCCATGGAAATTCATCGCATAGTAACTTGGTCCCCTTATTTCGCAATCCAGCCGTTTTTAGCCTCGAAATGCAAGAGGTATTTCCCGCCCAACCTTAAACGCCGATGTGATTGTGCCCCCCGCTGTCGTTCCTCGTGACCTAACACAAATACGCGCACTCCTCAGGACTCTTCTCGCGGGGGGAGACTAGCCGGATTCTATGTACAGAAGAAAATAATCGGCGGAAACCATGAGAATCCTCAGCAGCCTCGAACGTGTTCAGATCCGTCACTATCTGATCTGATGCCTGCACTACTATCGTGTTATTTGCGTTGGGTTTTAGAGGTGCTTCGTTTCGATCCTGCCTTTGGGCCACGATCGTTTCGATTGCGCTCTATAACTCCACGTAGCATGATATCCAATGGTTCAATCAACGGATCACTCGATGGACTTCGCTGAGGCCATCCAGAACTGCAGTGTCGTCGCGACGAGCGAGACCCATTTTCCTAATAATGGTTGTAGGCTGGGGGCGAGGTGTAGCTTAGGCCATTGAGTGTCTGTCCTTGATTTTGCCGCTTGGGTGCGCGAGCAGGAGGTTCGTCTTCCTCATCACTACTGAGTGTGAGATCGATAACCTCCGCCGGTCGTTTATTGTTTGACCGCGGTGCTGAAGGTGTGTCTCGAGTGCTGCGGCTGGGTGTTCCAAGGTTCCCACCGCTTCCACCATGAGCAAAAGATCGACTCGGCGTGCTGAAGGTGTTTCTTCCGTTCATTAAACCCTTCGTAGTACCATTAGGGAAACCATGAGAATCGGAGAGGATCGAGAGATCATCGTCGTCCTCGATCTTAGTACTAATAGTAGGTCGAGAAGGGCTGGGCTCCGGATCTTCCGCCTTGGTTCTCCACTGGCCATCCGGCTCGATGGTGACCTGATCCAGCGAATCGGGCGTGTTCTTCAGGACCTCCTCTACGTATTCGTCAATCGCCAGTGCCTCGAATAGGACTGGCTTGTAACAAATTGGACAACTCCACGTCGGACCCTGCTCTTGAAGCTGCATGAATGAATTTGCATCAAAGCACTGAATGTGATTACATGACGTTCCTCGGCAGGGAATCTTCAGTTTCATGTACGTTAAGGGACATAGTAGAGATAAGACCTGGGACGTCGCTACGATGTCCGGGTCATTAGCCTTCTTGGATACTATAGGTAAGTTAGCATAGCGCCACAAGCTAGGAACACGATTCTTGCCATACTCTCTTTGACGACGGAAGCCTTAGAGATCCTCTTGGTCTTGACCTTCGCAACGAGGTCGTCGATCGAATGCGCCTTGCATAAATACAGCGCTAAATAGTATTTCTGGTTCTAAGCTGTTAGCTATATCTATAAATCAACAGGAGTTACTTAGCTCCGAGGGTGTGGCTCACTCGAGCTTCAGCGGGTGGAATATAGCTTGGTACCTTCTGGGTTAACGCATAGGTGAATTCGATGTTGTTCGAATAGGTGTTCGGCCGCCATCGTAAGTGTTGCGTAATATCAACAGGGCGAGTCGATCCTGGCTTGTTCTTAAGACCTCGAAGGTTGTGTTTGATATCCGCGCCGTTCACCTTGAGCTCGGCGTTCTGTGGGAACTGGATATCTTGCGGACCCGTATTGTCGTCCCCACAAAAGACCATAACTCTCATGGGTGACGGGTGAGGGTAACAATTAGCTAGACCGGGATTATCGTTGGGCTTTAAGACGATGTTGATCGAATTGCGGTGGTTACTCATGACTAGGCAAATATTAGATATGTCGTCAACACTCTAGACCGCATCCGTCCACCTTACCTGCACATGTGTATATAGCGCCAACTCTTGTCTCGATGGTGTAAAAAGGGGTATTCTTGAATAGGTTATCGGACGGAGGTAGACGGCTGTAAGGTTGAAGGGCTCCTCCGGGGCCATTATAGGCACCATTTTGCTGGGACACGCCGGAGCCGGGTTGAGAGTATGAATTGTAAGGATAAGCAGCATAATTGTTGCGACTTCCATTGGTATGAGGTTGGCTGCCTGAGCCCGAACCCTGCGGTGGTGCCATACTCGGTCGGCCAGAGCCGCTCTGGATAGATAATATCGTAGCCCGGATCGCGTCGAAGTTACTCGGGTCGGATGTGTAGTTTTCGTGAAGCGCTACATTCTGAATGTCAGTAAGAGATCGTATGTGATAATCGGTCGATTCGAAACAGTAGTTCTCGGATTGAGAATTAGGTGAAAATAGAGAAATTTGAGATCGATGAGAGATGATGATCGGATGAAGAAATGAAGAAGCCAGGCCAGGTTAAGTGGGGTACAGCATCAGCTTGTACGATGAGAGCTTGAGCTTCGGTTCCCTCTTCCCGTAACCTCGCGCAGAGTGTATATGAGAAGATAAGGTAATAGAGTTTCTAGTTACTAACCGTCCTTGATGCGATTCTGCAGGTTAGCCTTAACCCCACTTGATTTCAGCCCATGAGATAAACAAATCTGCTGTAGGTTTTTATTAAGCATAGTCGATATGATTCGCTCAAGCTGTCGAATATCGGGATTACTGGAAGACATGGTTGCTATCGTCTCGTAAGGCAGTCGCACCTTGTCGAGTCGAGCCGCCTCATCAGGAAGGCTCAACGTGCGCTGAACTCTACCAACCGCGCGTAAGGCTGGAATTGGTTGACGTTCCCGAATCCCCTATGCCTGTATCCTATCGATAAACAGATGTATCTATCGTAAATCTGACGTCGGAATCGCGGTCGGCGTTAAAGGTCGTCGTAGGTTAGGAGAAAACCCGGTCGGAGTAGGATGCGTAATTATTATCAATCATCAGTATAATTGAGAGTCCGGTGCGTTTTGTTGGTCGAATGCGGCGACGCGAACAAATGTTTGGTGAAATAAGAAAAAAAAAAGGTTAGAAGATTGGGTAGTATGAAATGTACTGTACAGTACCTTTTTTTGAGGGCTGCTGCAATGTCCTCGGCGGCTGATAAGTGGAAGTACCTGCTACCTAGTAGCTTTTCTACGAAAGAAAATTCACCGCCTGCCGCATTAAGCGAAGCCTGATGTGATTTAAAGCGTGCACTGCAAGAGTGGTATATACCTTGTACGTAGCTTGGTAGGTGCGTAAGCCTTAAGGTATGTATCTAAGTACCTAAGCAATATCCTTGTAGTTCCTATCTTAGCGGGATCTACAGCAGGTCTTAGTGACCACATACCTGCAAGTTATGTGGGACTCTGAAAATTATGCTAAATATTTTTTTTCTCGTCGAATTCGAGTTGAATCTGCTATTGTCTTTAAAATCGTTAAGAGCATACTACACAATACATATCATTTCAGGGTAGAGATTCAAGTAAGTCCCACAATTCAATTCTATCTTGTATCTATAGAATTTTGTTTGTTGTAATAACACTTCCAAAGTCTTGCGAACTTCCTTATCCAGCTCGTAGAAACCTCGATTCGATCCCCGCAATGGCGAAAAGCTCCCGCTCAAGCACGCGCAAGGCGAACAACCAACGCCTGAAGTCCAAGGTCTTTGGGCCCGTAGAAGCAGCGAGAGCCGAGCGCCTCTCCGCCAAGCTCCTCGAATTAGCTGCGCAGCCTAAGCCCCCGAAACCCGAAGGAGACGATGTTAAGATCGTTGATGCCGGAGAGGAGGCGAAGATAGGCGAAGATGCCGCAGCGGCCAATGCCAATGATAACGGTGAGGAACCCATGGTATTAAAAGTGGCGGTTTGGCTAGGTTTTAATGGTTTCTCGTAGTCATGGATATCGACAGTATCAAGCCCACGTCGTCTAAGCGAAGCGACAAGAAACGCATTGAGAAGCGAAGGACCAGGAGCAAGATTGTCTTCCCCAAGTACGGAGACAAGAGGAAGACGAAGAAGCGTTAGCTATCAGGGTGGCGAAAAGCAGAGGATCTGGAAAACTGCATTGTTCGGAGTTTGATTGTTTTTGGTGATACGTATTCTACACCTAGTCTCGCAATGATACCCTTCATGGAGCATTTCACGTCCCATTGTTAATTTGATCACCCGCTACTACAGTGGTCGTAATTGTAGCAGGGTTTGGGGCTGTTGTAGAAGTATGCGCAACCGGAGTTGGTGGGAGAGCAGTGTTTGATGATGTCGTGGAAATTCCAACTGGCATTGAAGCTGAGGCCGAGATTAGCGCAACTGAAGTAGAAACGAGAGCCGGAGCCGTGGCATTAGTTGAGGGTGGATTGGATAATTTCGGTGGGTTTGAGGAACCTGCCGTGGTTACTACCGAAGGCGCGGTGTTTGCGGTGACAGTTTGTGCTTTCTGTCCGGTCGTCGCCACTGGTGCTGCCGGTCTCACCGTTGCTGCTGTTGTTGCTGGCGCTCGAGTTGCTTGTGTGCTACCCTTCTTCGATTCCGAGACGTCTTTCTTTGGAGCTTCAGCAGTAACCGTCCTTTTCGGACCCGGTGCGTCCGGGTTTAAGAATCGAGCGGGTACGCCAGTTGCCGCATTAGATCCGCTACCCATCCACGCTCCTACCAAAGAACTCCACTTATACTCTCCACGACTCAGTTTCTGTATCTCCTGGTATGCGTAGGCATTGTAATAATATAATCCTGTCTTAGGATCTTTGTAACGTGCTGGATGGTTTGTGATAACACAACGAGGCACCGACGCCGGTTCTGGTTTGTTTTTAGTATCTAATTCTGCGGGTGAGTCTAATGGGGAGACAACTTACTGCCGAGCTTGGCCATATCCTTGCCGAACAGAATCTGGTTCTGCACGGCCTTTTCTTTCACGGCATTCTCGTCGAAATTCTGTAGAATGATACAATTCCTCGTAGCCTTACCATTCGCAGGTGGTGACGGTGGGGGAGGGGGTGGGGTCTCTTTAGGTTGATGTTTTTGAGCATTCGCTCGAGACGATTTTGCAGTGGCGAGAGGAGTTTTTGTTGTATATCGGGTATGTGCAGTGCCCTTCTGCGCAGATACTGACGTGTGCATTTGTGTAATTGTATGAGTCGGTTGAAATGTGGCCGTAGATGTCGGCTTGGTTATAGGTGCAGGTATAGGCTTCGGCTTCTGTGTAGGAATTGACACTGACGCTGATGGCGGTTGCGTGGAATGAGTTGGGGTCGGGATAGGAGGATGGCAGACTCCTGCTTGTGGCATAGAGAGAGGGGATTGTCTTTGCGCCGTATTAGGAGGCGCTAGGACGGTTGAAGGGTTGTTCATATTCGATGTTGAATGGTATCCAATCATTGGCATAGAAAGTCCACTCTGAGTAAGTCCCGCCGGAGGAGCCAAAAAACTGTTAGAGAGTGGCTTCATCTCGGGCGGCTTCATCAAAGGTGATGCCTGAGGGGGCGCAAACATGCTAGTCGTGTAGACGCCTGTTGCCGGAGGTCGCATATCAGGTGGCTTCACCTCAGGAGGTTTGGCTTCGGAGGGTTTTGGACCATTGGACTGAGGTTGGAGTTGTGGTTGGTTTAAGGCTGCTGAGGGAGGGGGCGGAGGTGGTGCGGCAGATGTTGATACTGAGTCCTTCTGAACTGATCCTGATGTGACTATAGGAATCCCAGCAGCTACAGATTGCGAAGGCGGAACCAACGAAGTGGCGGTACTTGTGGTAGATGCGGGTTTTTCCCCTTCCACGATGGAATCTTTGGTAGCTGTCGGAGGTAACGCAGCCCCATCTTTCGATACACCCTCCTTCGATGTTGATGGTTTAGCTGGAACAGATTCCGTATTATTCTTTTTGGCAGCCTTATCCATCGCCTTCGTCGACTCTTCGGGTTTGTCGGGGTTGTCTGTATTTGAAGAATCTGGAATATCTGAGCCACCAGCCGAGTTTCGCTTTTTCTTCGCTGGTTTCTCTTCGATCGTTACAATCTTGCCGACATGCTTCAATTTGCCATCGACCCATTCGCCAACTCCGCTCCAGAAAGTGACCACCGGTCCATCAAGCGTCCGGTTGTTCAGCGCGGCCAACTTAGCTCTCCGTTCTTCTTCCCGTTGTTTTTCAGCCTCTTCCCAGCGATTCAAGCTCTTTGAATTCTTCTTTTCTACGATAGCAGCCTCTGCGAGTCTTTCAGCTTGTGTCATAGGTGGTTTCTTTAAGGCTTCCATCTTCTTGGCTTTTTTCTCCATAGCTTCGACCTGCTTAAGACGCTTGACTTCACGTTCGATCATCTGTTGATGCAGCTGCTCCTTGCTGAGCATCGTAGTTTCTCGTTTCGAAGCTCGCGTAGGCATGTCGGCTACTGACGGTAGCCAGCTTGTTCTTTCGGACTTCTTCTTTGGTCTCGGTTTCGGTTCCGGCGCTGTCGAACTTCCTGAGGGCGTAGGAGCGATCTGGACCTTTTTTCGAAATTTCATGGGAATGGCTTCTTGAGCTTTGCGCTTTCGTGAAGCTTGTCTGCTTTCTCGTGCTTGCTTTTCCAACTCTTTCTCCCCCTCTAAATCATCGGCATTCTCCTGCGCATCTTCTTCGTCAGATGACGAATCCATCTGCACATCGGATCCGTCATCTTCGACATCTGTGAAACCTGCATCATCTTCATCTTCGGCAAAGAGGAGTTCGAGATCATCGTCGGGTTCTTCAGCTGCAATCATGGATTTCATGCGATTGCCAGCGGTCGATCGTCTTTCTCGTCCTGTGGCTAGCCATTCCACCGCAGGTGGTGACTCGTCTTCATTGCCCGAATCGCCATCGTCACTACTTGAATCCGTAGTGTTAAGATCGATCCTAGGTTCATCTGTTTGCGCTCGCTGCTCGTCGTCCTCGTTCGCCATTTCAATCTAATTTATGAATAGGCGGTAGCGAGTTTTATATCGAAGATTATTAATAGCACAATCGTTCTGCATATTTTGATTTGCTTCACTTCATACGTTACTAACGTAGTATGTTCGGCGATTGAATTGAACGTGACGCTAATGTTGTAAAAGTGTTGTAAAAGTAGAATTGTTCGCGTCGCTACCTTTTTCTGCAAGGATCATAGCATGCAGGACGTCATTGGTTTGTGAGATGAAGTTCTATTTTATATAGATCCTGGTTATAGAAATATGCTAGTATCAAGTGTATCTATTTCTCTTTATCAATATTAACCTTCTATCAAGAATACACCGGAAATCCCCAGTTTCCTCGCAACTTCCTCATCTGAAGAGGAAAAAAAAATGCTGTACTTGCATTTATTATGAAAACGTAGCATTCCATTTTATTTAACATTGTGTGTCTAGTACAGGCAAACATTCATGACAACATTTTCCCCCGCCAGACTCTAAGAAGAAGAGTTTCCACCTCCATTACGACTTCATTCGTTGTCCATGTACAGTCCAATAAGCCTCAATACAACCCGTTCCTCAGCATTCCTCTGCTCCGATGCTGATGATTCCCTCGAGGGCGCTTCGACGGAATACCTTGTGGTGGACCACAAGGCTGAACAGGCGCAAACGGATTATAATCTGCCGGTCGTTCTCTCGACACAGGGACAGAATGCTACTAATGCCTTAGGATCACCTGGGTTGTGCATCATCAAAAAGTAATCCGCCCCCTTCGTGACAGTTATTTTGAATGATTCCTTTTCAAAGGGAACTGTTGCTGAGAAACAGGTGGTGGCGGGCCATGGGAGTGTTCCTGCAGGTTCATGGGTGAGGCGAGTACAACAACTTGTGTCCGAATGAACTACTACACACATTGAATATGTCAGCTTGTAACCCATTACAGATACTCATGCATATAAACAGCCACGAGCAGTCACCACTAACCTTTCTCGCCATTGGAGATATTCCAAACACGCTCCGAACATTTTAACATGCGATGAATTTGAAGGGCGACTTGACATCCCTTAATCCAAGCAGCGCGTGAACTCCACTTCACTACTAATTCAATATACGTCTCCCCGCGATCGTACGCTTCGAAAGTTGTTGCTCGCTGTATATGGATAACTTCGTCAATTCTCTGACTAGTCTGAGCAATGGCCCAATCCCGGCGCTGGATTGGCGTACCTCCACCATCCGCATGGAATAGCTGTATTGGTATTTTGGCGATTGCAGTTCGAAGAAGCCCTTGAGCGGCGCTCAGTAGAATAGAGTTCCTGTCTTGTTGTCTGGTCTGGCCAAGTTGGCCTGCGGCACCTTCCCTTGTCGACCAAATTCCATTTATCTGCTATATATTAGCAACTTCTGACTTGAATGTGTCCGCGAGTGTAACATTACTCTTGTTGATCAAATCTTACCTTGAATTCTTTTGATTCGACCACGTATTTCGATTCAATTCCTTTTGAGTCAGCCTTCACAAATATCACGTTGGTATTAGCTGTTACGTGGCAATCTTCGAACCCGCCTTGGATTAGTCGGCGAAGTTCCATGCTAAATAACCAAGTATTGTTCGTTATGACTGGTATAGGCACAATAGGAGATTTGATGAACCGCTCCATTAACTCCTCTTTAGCTGTTCGGAATCCGCCATCTTCAAGGATAGCCCAATAAGACCGGCTAACTTCCAGAGGTTTACGTTTAAGAATGACCAAAATCTGGTGAAATTGATGGTTCTATGTTATGTAAGTATAATTCGTCCTTTGAATCTGTCTTTCAAAAACTTACCGCGCTTCTTTCCGAGGCCGTATGGAACCACATGCTGGGGAACTTGTGGCGAATATATGAACAAATTCGGCGTTTGGTATCTTTTCCGAAATCTTTGGTATTCTGTATATCTGCGTACTCTCTTCCAGAGCTTAGCAATTTGTGTAGCTCTTCAACTAGGTCCCCTCGAATGACGAGTGCACTTTCCCATATATTTAGAATTGCGCGTGATTCCTCATCGAGACATAAAATACGATCTCTCTCGCGGTTAGTAGTGCCATTTATGAAATTGTATCCGTATTTCATCTTCTTGGCCATGCTGTTGGGTCTTGCTTCTGTTGCTTCTTTTCACAAGAACCCTCTCAGATAGAGACGTCCACCAAATTCCGGGTCAATGATTAGGTCTCCAGTTCGAGTTTTCACAATGTTTTCCTCAGAGATCCTATAAAGGAATAGGGCTCCTTTAGTCCAACGTTTGAATTCAACTCTGGTTACTTCTGTCCTTTCTGTGGGGTAGCCGTTCTCGTTGCGACCCTTGGATATAGTACCAATCAAGAATTGGACGTCTTCATTGGGAATAGCTTCGAAAGGCAGTGGGCGGCTGTCGCTGGTATTGGATCTTGCTTGGTCGGATTATATCCTTGTGAGACCGGCCACCAGTCTTCGCTGGTTGGTGAAATTGAAGAACCACTTGAAACCTCCAGACTGGCAGCGAACTGCGTGGTTCTGCGGTGCTCTCATGAGGACAACGAGAGCAATCTTTAACCCCTCACCGTGGGTGCCAATTTGATTTGCGTCGTTTGTCTTAGTCGTGCTTCCCATGGACAGGTGCCATGGTTCGAGAGTAGCTTGTCGGTTAGTGATCTCTACAGTGCCTGCCCCGTCGTGCCGGGACCATCGAATATATCCGAAACATTCATGGAGCTGAGCCGAATTTTGATAGGAATCCGATGCTACGGCTTGGTAGATGATTTCGTTGCCGTTCTCCTTAAAGGTAATTTTGAAGTCTTGTTCGGATAATTTGAAAGATTGGATAATTCCGTCGCGCCTATGTACAATTAGTTTTTATTATTACATAGGTAGATAATAGAAGAACAAGAGTTATACTCACCAATTCTGTACGAGCTCGCGGAATGCTTCTACAGGTCTCCATTGAGTAGCATAATCGGATTGTAGGGAGGACTTGATGGTCGTTCCTTCGCGGATAGACTGAAGCGCGACGTTGTATTCAACAGGATAAGGTTCTGCTTCACTCGATGACTGGTCCATATTGGATCCCAGTGATCTACCTCCATCCGATTCCATGATAACGTAGTGGTATGGTGCGGAAGATGTACGGTGGGATCGACTTGATATGTAAAGTTGAAGTTTCCTCTTCAAAGGGACAAGAAGGTGTTAATTGTGTGAGAGAGATGATTTTATGTGCTTTTACAAAGTGACGTATTGTTGATGAAAATAGGTCAGTCGTTTCTGAATGAAACACGTCGCTTCGCAGATAACAGAGTCCGCGTTGAGAAAGGAGAGGAAGGTGAACTTGTGAAGGATAAGAAGGATGTGGTTGAGAGAGGTAATGTAGTCCCACCTGGTAGTTTCCTATAGAAAAGAAATTTGGAGGGAATGATGTACTGACCGTCACTGCTAGATGAAAAGTACGAGGCGCATATGTAGTCGCAACTCCCCCAAAAATACATATATGTTTTCGCGTAAATTCCTCCTTAAATAAGTTTATATACCTAATTAGAAGCATACCTATATACCTACCAATTCACTGGATCTTAAACAAACTACCTAGTATTGACGAGAAATCAGGAGTATGTTAACCTACCTAGTATCTACCTTTATATAGGTATGTGTCATATTCCTTCACAAGGTTCTTCTTGATCTCAGGCACGACAAACCTCAAGGCTCAAGGCTATAAATAGCCGATATTACTTATGCTAGACTACTCAATACGTTTCTTATAACTGGATAAAGGGCCATAACACAATATAGGAGGCTTCTAAAGTTATTCCTCTGGTTTCCGTGCATCTTTCTAAGTACGGGTAAGCTAGTAAAAGAGTTGATAAGGAAGATTTAGAGATTGCGTGCTTACCCAGGCACCTAAGCAGAGAAGATTGCTATTCGGCTAGGGAGCTATGGATAGAATATCCTTCTCATATGAATGTTCTCCTACATGCCAAGGTAGAAGTGATTCTTCCTGGGAATATTGCGAACTCAGAAGAGGACAGTGGCAACCTTTCCATGCAAAGGGGCAAATGCCATACACTTAGCGTAAAGAGGTATCAGGCGCTGGAAGGCGAGTGATACTATCATGTCGAAATTTGCTTACAAGTTACTTGAGATAGTCTTCGGTTTTAGCCATCAGATTATGTGAATAGATTTAATGTCAAACTATGGGCGGCTCGCCCCTAGCTAAAGTGACCCCCTTTCTAGGACTTATTCTGCTCTGCTAGGCAACATACCTATACAAATTGATCAGCTATCACCCCCATTCCATCAATATATGGGTTTGAATCAAGATATTTATATATTCAGGTAGTTCATATTGAAGTCTACTTTATCAATAGGAAAGCTATTGATCTTGGAAGAATTTCCAAGTCGTGTTCGGAAAATGTCCCAATGCTACCTACCGAAGCTGCTAGTAATCCAGACTCAATTCCAATGCTTATACTACAAATAAAATACAAAAGTGACTACCATTAAAATGCTAGCCAGCATCGTTTTAGCCCATTCCTTTCTTTGTAACATCTTCGGAACAATATAACTAGCCTATATGGACCTCCTTTTCCTCGTATATCGTTATGCCCCATGTGATTAAGAATTATGTCAAAACTTACCTAAGTACCTACGTAAGCAATGAAGTCTTTTCAGGAGAAAATATAGCTACAGTATTGTTACCTACGAACATGCACAGTAAAGTCAAATCAAAGACGTAATGCGCACTAGCCCCTATTTCTCTCAATACTACAGAACCCCGTCCCGTAACTATACCTCCAATACGTTACGCCATGTAGAAAAGCCGTTTCTGAACTAATATGTACCTAGCCTACAAAGTATTGTCTCAATCAAGTATGAATTCTCGAAGAACGATAAGAGTGTGCGGGATTTACGGCCTCCATACGAGAACCTAGAAATGTAACCCCTAAACCAGAGGAGCAGCAATCAAAGCGGAAACGAGCTGTGACGGGACGGCGATTACCTCACCCCAGACAAGCATTGGTGGTGGCTGAGGTCGGAGTTCTCGGGCCTCCAGAACTCCAAGCGGATCTCGGTTATACAACACAGCATAATAGGGTAGGTAGATTTCGAGCCCGATGCAAGGCAGCCGTGACGGCAGCTGTCTTCGCTCGGCCCTAAGCCGAACTAGGTGCCTAGAGCGAGACCTTACATACGAATCGAACCATCAAAGAAAGCCGAGCGACAAATCCAATCTGCAAGACACAGCCACGTGGAAATTGGGGAGCTGAGCCTCCTGCGTATTACGTATCTAAGTCCTAGTATTATCCCACAACAAAGTTTTCATTCCACCCTACCGCCGTACCGCGTCCCCGGGAAAAACTCTTGCCTAACGTCAGAACTCCGGCTTAGCTGTCGTTCGTAGATCAATGAAATCACGACAAGGGCCACGGGTATGGTGTGGAACGTAGCGTAGAATAAGATTTATGATTTCATTGCGCAATTACTTGTTATCTCCATCCCCACAATACCCAGGTAAGGACCGGCATGAATATTATAATTCACCATCGCTTCGTCTCGTCCGTCGTGCACGCAAAAATGCACCGTCATAGCGTCTCTCAATTCAAATCAGATTATATCCAAAGCCCTCATATGAGAATTTCAGAAAGAAGCTCGAAGGCAACAAAAACATTGGTATATACCGGATCCGGAAAATGCCAAAAACATATGCCAAGATGAAATAAACCCGCAAACAGAGATGAACGCCCCAACAGCCCCAAGCTAGATACCAAGCTGTCGTCCTAAAAAACATAGATGCAGCATTGACTAAGGTACGCCAGGGGTGATGAAATGATAATCGATGTATAACCACCCTTGACAAATACGCCAGCCAAGCACTGTTCCAAAATGCCGCCACTTTTTTTATGCAAGATCCGCTCCTACTCTATATGCAAGTGCTTGTCCTAACGAGGTAGGTTGTTTGGTTACCTCGGAGACATTACTGTAGATAGATAAATGTTGGAGATGAGAATAGAGAAAGAAAAAAATAGTAAAGATATAAAGAAACCACCGATGCCCGTTGCCTATGTCCGAGACCACCTACTGGGTAATCGTGGGGCCCCACAAAGGAGCCGGCACGTCCGGTAAGTTCGGAAGGCTTGGGGAGAGGCAGCACGAAGGCAGGGTGAAGCGAGGCACGTAGGACAGATTGGTCGGAAAGTACGGATCTCCCCGTAACCTCTTCCTCCAGATCCCCTAATTCCCAACTAATTCCCTTAACAACAACGGTCATAACAGATCTAAAGTCCAAGGTGCATAGAAGTTGCTTCTGTGTTCCTGCTCCTGCATAGGGAGCAGGGAGTTCGGGAAGAAGAAGACAAAAACAGGTTCGAAATCATGCGATCCGAAAGCTGCTGATGTGGGTAACGCTCCCGCGCTATCGGATACATGCGTGACGAATGTAGATATGTACTGTATGTAGATAATGCGAGGCCGTGGGGAGAGTCGTATTGTTATCTTGCTTCTCGCATCCAGGTCCGCCTAGGAATAAGGGAAAACGAAACACCCCGCATCTCCCTAATGTAACCAAAGTTCGGATGGACCTTGACATGGTATTGGGACTGCGACATCCCTCACGGACTCCCCACGCCAAGTATCGATCTTGACCTGCTGAAGGTGGGAAAATCGGTCGGCGCGCGTAAAATAAAACTCTCCGAGTCTCACGTCAGCACTATGGCGAAGCCCCAAAACTGGTTACTGGAAACGGCTACCGCTCAGCGGCCTACTATCGGCGTAACGAGCTCGATGCTCTTGGGTCGGGAGTAAGCGCCTGGTTTCCTTGTGGGCAATGGTCGCTCTGAGGTGGTACCGACTTGACCATACCCATAGCCCGTTACGGCGTAACCGTTATCGTAGGTTGACGAATAAAAATTGTTGGCCGATTTCGTGTAAGACGTACTAGGACTAGTAACGGCGCTGCGGGTGAATGGCCATATCGCATTTCCTCCCGCGGGTGAAGTCGGGCTCACTGGCCTTATACTTAATGACCTCAAGGCCGAGACGGCGCTTGTGTATTGGTTGCTGGTTGGCGAAGTAGGAGGCGACCAACGAGACGGCGAGGCGCGTGGGATGATATCTCGGGGTTCTGAACTACCCGCCATGTAATACGGCATGCTGGCTCCGAAACCGTCATGTCCCTTACTCGCATGGTGGGATGACGATGCTCTTACACTCGTAATTTGGTCACGCTCGCGACACCTGGTCCCGAATGTTAGCGATGCTAATTACTCATTGGTTGGGGGGTCGAGAGTGGCTTACGCCTCAGAGCAATATAAGAATTTCTCGTCCTGTGGGGTGAATTGCTTTTCGCAAGTCATACTGTAAAGATCACCAGTCAGCGCAATAGTTCCACCTATATACCTCGCAAATAACCTCAAAAAACCTCGGTGTGATGCAGGAACAGCTGTACTGGTTACACAAGACACCCCCGTAAATTGATCACCCGCATGGGTTGACCGAATGGTGACGCAGCCCACGCAGCCCACCCGAACAGGTATATCTTTTGCGTAGTCGGGAGAAGAAAAAGGGAAACCGATCTCCCTCTTCCCAGGTGCAAAATGACGTTTGGTAAGACATCAGATGCGACCTTGACAGCGAGCATTCGCCGACATATCGAGATCAAAATGTACGTGCAGGTTCACGATGCGAAGCCACGTATACGCAATTAACGATAGAGAAATATACGTACCAAAATTGAGGGAAGCTTTCTCGTTCGTCGTCGAACCACCGCTCTTCTTCCCATTCTCTCTCACGGTCCTTAGGATTTTTACCGAGTTTCTGCACCGTCTGGGGTGTCGATTTCCTGGTGAGGGTTTGCGGCCTCCTGGGCTTCGAGAGATCTGAGGTAGTGACGGCTTTTCGCACGTCTGTCGTTGAGCTGTTGGTCGAGGCATGCCCGGATTTGCGACGGCTGTGATGCATTGGAACTGTTTGTGCAATTGGCCCTGGCGATCAACGCAGGCCAGACTCCACTATGTAAATAGAACAGTCCGAGGGCTTGGTTAGCTTGCCAGCCTAGTAAGGGGATCTTTATTCCCAGTATGCGGCGTAGAGGGGTAGAAGACGAGAAGGCGGGGTGTTTCGTAAGCTGCAAAATAATCCTAGCGGTGATAAGAGGACCGTTAGAAAAGTCGTGCAACTATCTCGTGGCTCCCCAGTCGTCGGTAGATAGAGTAGGCGACAGAAAAGTGCAAATTAAATTCTGCTAATTGCTTCTCTCTGTATCCGACGTCAAATTGGTAGATAAAATGCGAATCCAAGACTGTTGGTTATAATAGGTCGCTTTCTATTAAGTCTGCAAGTTCCGGGATGCCAAGTTTGGCAATAAAAGTGTCAGGGAATAGTAGTTAAAACAAGACACGGACGCAGACGTTTTGCGTCCTCGATTCGAAATGTCGTAAAACCTTTAATGGCGATCTTTACGAACAAATTGTGGTCCTGTAACGTCTAGGCTAAAGAAAAAAAACTAGATGACGCCTTTTTAGCCTTCCTGATTCAAGACCTTTGGATTGGTGATAGCTTCGCCTGTGACGTTGTTGACGATATGCGGACTTGAAATAATGGTACGCCGATGTGATAGAAAGCCTAGTGGTGTAACTTGTATCTGGAGCGCTCGAGTCACTGGCTCACTGGCGGCGTTTAGTTGTGTAAGTCGGACTTTCGGGTGCAATTTCTGTTGGGTAATGTAAATGCCGGATAGAGAATTCTAGACAGGGCAGGTAACAATCGATGGTGACGGTGTTTGGTGTCTGGTTTAAGTAGTATAGTAGATCTAGGAAGATAGTTGTATGTTGGACGTCTATTATGGTTTGTATATGTAGGTATTATGAAAAGGTCATCTGGGTGCAATACGAGGACGGATGATGTTTAATCTAGGGAGGAAAAGATAATCAAGATTTAACAAGCTTGGAAGCTTGGGAATTTTTAAGGATTTTTAGAAAAAGGCAAAGAGGCGGAGGTGGTGGATGATATATTCTACTTAGCAACACCCTTGAAAATCTTCGTAAACCCGTACCTTTTTTTTCTCCTTGGCCTGACCCTTGGTTGGAGTGTGTGGTGCCTTCCCTGGTGCAGTTCAGTCCAGGTGCTCCAGGTACTCCAAGGGCTGTAGTATGCCAGGTAGGTACGCTGGGTACGTTAGGTACTGGCGACTACTGGGTAGGTGCTAAGAAACGCTGAATTCAAAAAAAAAAAAAAAAAGTTTCTTACACTGTACTTGCTGTACTTTGGCTGCAACATAAATCTGGTAGGTCTGGCAAGTAATGGGGTTCCAAGGGTTGCGTCTGTTCTTCTGTTTGGATAACTACGAATGTACCCAGGTATGGATGTAATGCTAGGTTTATGCACAATAATCAACCAACGATGACTCTTTTCTCTTTACTGCTTTCCCCTTTTTAAACTTTGCTTAGGAGCCTGGTAGGTGCAAGCACTTGCGTGCGTACCTTGATTGGCTGACAGGTCTTTAGAATGCCGAAAGCGGAGATGTTGACCCATGACTAGGATGCCCTTAAGCCAATTGCGTGTGACTGCTACATTTGTCTCGACTATCACGACAGTGCTCTATTAGCGCCTGGCCCTCTTTGGCTCCTCCCAGTTGGGACAGGTTTTGAAAGCCAACTGAATGACTCTTCGAATACTATGGAGATACGATTGAAAAAAAAAAGTGAAAAAAAGTGAGCAAGGAAAAATTTTCTTCTATTCTTGTCTTCTCTTCTCAGAATTTCCATTATTATTTTCTTATTGTCATTTCGCTCTTCGCTATTATAATCTTTCTTACCGAAGGCCCATTATTTTCAAAGAAAAGATTATCTCTGTGTAAAAGCGTATCTGGTTAGTAGCTAGATAGATATGTATTTGGTAATGCTTTTCACAGGCTAATCTTTAAGAAACGTTTTTGGCTCTCCGACTATCAAATATAGCGTTATTCAAACCTACATTCACTTACATTGATTTACGTACATATACCCATATCATATGCGCATGGACATATGTATGGCATATTGAGATATCTCATGTATCTCATGTACGTATGTAGTTACATATCCAGGTACTCTCGTCTTTAGTAAGTTCTCATACATAATACTAAGACAAAACGGTTTACCTTCGTCAAACGAAACATTTGGCATTTGGACATGCAATGGAACGCTCGCTACAGGGATGGTGATGTAGGTAGTATGGATCACTTGGCACTGTAAGAGTTATACTGCATCTATGAAGGTGGTATGTGCCTTAGAGGAGTTGATATACTACGAATGTGTGCTAATGTAGGTCAATGTATGCATATTGAGCATATTGATGATACTAAATTGGCCTGAGAATCGTCTTGGAAAGAGTCTACGGCAGGGGCAAGAGGGGCCACGATAGCTCGGGATTTCAAAGCTGCACTCCCGCCGTTGTATAATTAATGCAAGCAACATTAGCTCCGCTAAGTTTCTACTCTTTTACGGTTCGCGGGACGAGGGATACAACCTACGTAGGGCAGCCATACTTACATCCATGGGTGTATGTATAATATAAGTGTATAATATGATATTATGAGAATGTTTGTTGTGTATGCGCGTCGCAGTGGTTCCCGACGGGACACGGGAAATATTCATCGATCAAGAACAATTGGGACTTGCAACTTCAAGTCGGGACTATTGAATACCAACTTATAGCACTGGAGCACACTATAGGTTTTGGTAACAGATATACATCCATCCAGGTGCTTGGTGGTTGTGGTTATGGTTGTCTCCGTCCGTCCATCGCCCATCCAGGTCCCATCCGGGTTGATTTCGGAGATCATCTCTCGGCGGAATCTCCAGGGCCATCACATAATTGCTCACCTAAATTGTTCAATGCGGTGAGCAGAAATAGGAAGATCGAAGAACGCTAAAGAAGCAGAAGAAAGAAAAAAAAAACTTAAATTGTACCCGTCGGCGAAATTCATCCACCAAATGTCGCGATCTAGGTTCTCCGTAATGTAACCAACCTTTTGTTACTTTTGTTACTTGCACTACCATAGGTAACAAGCCCAGGGAACGGGATTACCTAGAATTCTTTCCAAACACGGATGAGGTTCCAACAAAGGATTGGATGGCATCCAATTGCCCGTTTCTACGTACTCGGTACGAGATGTGGTATCCAATTGGTCCGTATGATAATAAAAATTGAGTGCATTCGATACTATGATACATACTTACCTAGGTAGTATAAACTTCGATTTGTATTTGTGCGCTCGGAATTGCGAACCAGAGCTAGAACATTTGAACCATGACTAAGATCGTCATGTGTTAGTAGCGGAATCTAGATCTGTCACCAGAAAAATGACGACTCTGTTTCGAAAATCGGCTCACCTCATCCATCATGAGAAGCACGTTTTGCACGTTTTCTGCTTCTAAAGTCTTGGAATCTGAATCAATGAGTTTATTAAGGTGGATTCCATTGCACGTGTGCCAGTTCGTTGAATGTCAATTGTCCCGAGACTGGGTTTTAAAAATTTTGTCTCTTTTTTTCTTAGGTAAACTTTGCCCTGAACTAACCTTCTAAAATGGATGTGCGCGAGGGTTGACGAAATTATACTGTGTAGACACACGGTGTAAGGTATCAGGAGGTTTTACCGTTACGGCGTCTATGGATGTTTCTGTTAAAAGTTACATATAAAATCTAATAGTAAGCCTAACTCTCGGGTTATTTCTGAGTACTCCGCAAATACCCCCTCTCCCCCCAGCTATAGCAGATGCAAGGAAGTTGCTGTTAAGGTAAAGCTAATAATAACATATTATACCCTACCATGTTCTCTTATGCCTTCCTCCATGTCTTAACTTACCTAATGTAAGTTCTTCCCGTGCAGCTGCCGTCTTGCCGCCCGCCGCGTTTGTCTCCAGTTATCTGGGCATCTGGGCAGCTGGGTCCCCGTCTTTTCATCTTTCCCACCTTTTCCTATTCGAGATGACCAATTCTACGAATTCCACATTCCACCAATTCGAGTCGAGGGTCGTTCAACATACCGTATTCTTTCTCTTGCCATCCTACTATAGCGCCACCTGGTAAAGTCGCCATCTATTCCTCTTCCTCATTCTACCGTTGCAATGATTCACATACCACTTACCACTTACCCGTACATAACACTTGGGATACATAACATTTAAGATACATTACATGCCATACATAAATACGTCTACAGGCTGTATGCCTGTGTTGTCTTATTGTGTGAGGCTGTCCGACCTCGCTTCTGCTTCTCGAGTCTTATCCGGCATATCCCCTTACCACCTGACTGCCGATCCAGTTCTGGCGATCTTCGAGAGCTATTTGCTTCCTTCATTCTCTTTGGCTGTCGAGAATGTAGTCGTGGTCAATTGATTAGTTTCAGCGTCGGCTATCTGTATTGATGGTTGATCAATCTCGTTACCCCTCTTTGGATACCTTGTATACCTTGTATGCGTTGGATTACCTTGGATTTTAGTACCTCGAATGTTGAATGCCAATGACCTTGAGAGCTTGCCAATATGAGCTTGCCAATATCCTTGAAGCTACTGTGCCCCTGTCTCGCTTGGTCGCCCCCCTTCCATCACACACACTAGACACACCAGACATACCAGACACACTTACATCAATCCTTAACTGCCTTGGTAGTTTGAAGGTTACTATACCACAAATGGATGTGGCTCATTGCCCGTTTCGTCTTCAATTGCAGATTGCCTCTTGAGTTGTGTAACTCGAGGTGGCTTGAGTTTCACGTCGTATTTACAGTTTCCAAGGTTATCTGGAAGGCAAACGCAAAGGCAGTGTAGCCTTCCGGGCTGTGCGTCGTGTTCAGGTTGCTTCACCCAAGAGCTGCGAAGGCTGCGAAGGTTACAAATGCTACGAAATGATGCGCGGCTAGGCAGGCAAGCAGCATGGAGAGGTAGGTGTCGTCGCTCGCCTTCCCTTTCTCCACCGGCTGGCATGAGAGCGGCTTGCATACAACCTATGGCCTGTATGGCTTGTATGGCCTGTACGGTCCGTACATCTTGTACATGGCTTTCTACATAACATACCACCTTACAATCCATCGTTACATCATCCGGCACAACTCCTGCAAGGGAGCTTCAAAAGATAACCCCGACTCCTGGTTTGCGAGATAGTCCAGGGGGTAGCTCGAGGCAGAGCTGCCGAGGGCTGCAAATATTGTTGTGATTCCCGCGAAACGTCCCCTCAATATGGGCTCATCTGTTTTATATTGACCTCCCCTCGCCCGTAACTCGGATTACCCTTTCGGGATCTCACCGATCTTTACTTTTGGAACGAACTCCTATCACCCCACGTGGAGTATCGTAATTGCGATAGGCCATCGGGCTCAGCACTCGGGAACTTATTACTTATTACTGTACACTATGGAATGTTCATTCTGGGCTTGTCTAGGATTGCGACATGATTTGCTGCAAAGAATTAAGAATTCGAATCTCTTCGAAACTGCTGACCATTATCGGCACTGACATCTTATTGGACTATCGCGAATTCAATGCCCGACTTCATTACCCTCCATCAACCTCGCTAATCACGGACGTGGCAATCTCCCTTGGATATTCAAATGGGTGTGTCGTACGGCAGGATATGATCGCCAGGGCTGAATCCGCGGAAATCTTGGACGGGAGTAATATCCCAATGAGTAGGTACGGTAGCGGGCAACCAAAACTTCTTCCCGTGACAGCGCTATCAAAACTGACAAAAGTAATAGACACAAGGTCCAACGGTCACGATTTCTCCTATAAGCGCTCGGCCAGCTTCGGCCATTAAAGGTCCATCCGTCAACATGGTGTACAGGTGGGGTCTAACAAACAAATCCGCGAATATGATTCCGCTGATGCCAACCCTGAAAATTTTCCCATGCCCATGCCCATGCAAGATAGCTGATAGCTTATCAGCGTCGCTACCATGGCGCCCATGGCGACCACGGCACGCACATGGACACGACCTTTTAAGACGCCTCCTGAGACATGTTCCAGCAAAACGACCGCGATAAGAAAATTTTCATGCAATAGTATGCATCTCTATAGCAGGTCTACCCCATCTCGCCTTCTACCAGCTCTTCCAGATTCCTGCAGGTACCCTAGACTTGGACACCCTTTCGCCATTATCAGGTCGAAACACCCATACCTTATTGCGCTTACGAGCCAATCATCTCGGTCAACCGACTTTGGAAGTCTGGCTAGGCTGGGATAGACTCGCAGATGATCTGCTTCGGCCTCGACCGGGCATTCTCTAATACGCATGGGCAGGCATAGGCTATCTTTCGGAAAGCCATCTTTGATCTGTCAGATGTTAAGTCGAATTTTGATAAAGTAGATTTATGATGCCGATACTGATGCTGATGTTGATGTTGACATTAATATTGATGTTATGCCATGCAGAACGGAGGCGTCCGAGCTAGCGGAATCGGAGCTGATTGCTGATTACTATTGGCAAAACCTGGGTCCTTGGAACTCCGCTCGTTACACTGGTGGCTGCTGTCGCACTACAAAGCTTCGCGGTGTGAACACCTACTATACTGCAAGAAGCTCTAGACATGGCATCCACAAGCGATCTAGCATCTCTCGCCGGTTTTACCTACCTTATGTGGCTTCTTAATATGAACACTTCGTGGCGAAACATCATAAGCTGAAATAGGGAATCACGAAGCCATTCGGCAATTCGGCCATGTAATCATGCATCCACGAACTGCGAACTCGACAACGGTTATGGCTTCGAATTGCTATCATCTCGTAACAAGCAACTTACGATAGTGCCGCCAGCTTGAGCCTCATGAACTTCTTCGCTTGGCCTGATAGCGGGGAGGGCGGAATGGTATTCTAGATGCCAATCGGAGAATTCATTCGTATTCTCAGAAACCGCATATCCACCGACGAACACCATACTTAGTAGTTGGTCGTACATCTCCACGGTACGTATGGGTTTATTGATGCAGTGTTACTTGCTTAGATAATATATGTCTATACATAGTACTTGAACGTTTTAAGGTTTCCATAACCATAACCCATGGACCAGGGTTAGTTGATTTTCTTGATGATATCATCTTTATCCTTTTTGACGAATACATACCTAGCACCTAAGTACTCCCTAGGTGTTCGCAGGCGCGCGTGTCTATCGTTAGTCGACCGGGTACATACCTACATTCGGCTTATTGTTCAAGCCGTTAACGCCATCAAAGCCACAATTGACGAATGGAGAAATTAGGGTGTCGCGAAATTGCGTAAGACTAATAGCTAATATCACGCAAAAAAGACACTCTACCGGATCGTCGACCGAGAACCGAGAACCGTTCGGGTTGGCATGCAGTAGGTATGTATGTACAGTAAATTTACCCCTTAGTTCAATAGAGCTCTAGTAGGTACATGTCACAATTCACAATTACAGAAGAGTGTCACGCGAGCATTGCGGGTTGTATTAGTCTATCTGACTTAGACATACCTATCGACATCGTCCCCGGATATGGCACGAGATCTCGCCAATCCGTCTAAGACACGGACACTCAAGACAAGTCGTCTAGCATATCTCATTACGTACACGCCCTCATTTCTTTTGAATCTTCTCTTCATCCTTGAATTTCGAATACCTCGCCATTATTTACACACATGAGGGCATTACCAAAGCTTGGCAAACCGCTTAGAGGGATGAGTTAGCTTCCTCTCCTCCTCACCGCCACGGATGCACGGAAACTCTTCTCATCTTCCCGTCTCGACTAGGCGGCAACGTAAGAAACTGGCTCAATGGCGCCGCAGTCAATCTTCTTCCTAAACGGGGCCAAGGTGAGATCCACCAATGGAGCACGCAACCAGGTTTGGTCCGCGCGGACATGGCGGAGAACCCTCACCGGTATCTTCCGCCTCGTGCTGCGGGTGTCAGATCGCGTACCCGCGTCACTGCCGATATAGGGACCCTGAGACTTGGTAATCTTAACTCCTGATACTAAAACTATTTTTCCACCTTGTCTTTTACACTAAGATCGTCTTACTACAATATGTACACATATACTTGAGTATGTATGTGTAGATGATGCAGAGGATGCATTACTGTCGGAATATTCTCACCTACCGCACAGCTTCGGTATTACATACGTAGTATACACAACATATGCCACCTCACGAGTTGCTTGGCTACTTAGTTAGGTGGCCTACGTAGCCTACGCAGTTCTACATATGTATTCAGCAAGCCACGAAGTCTATTCACGCCTCTTATCTATCCGACCGACCAACCAACCGGGGTTGTTCCCCATACTGTACTGCATGTACGTGTGTAGATCATCCTAGCACTAACCTTGGGACCGCCACCACCCAACCTCTCTCTCTTTCTCTTCCTGTCTCCTCTCTTCGCAGCTCCTCCCCCAGGTTTTTTTTCTCCTTACTGTGCGTTTTCCCCCCTTTTACCCCAGTTCCCCGACATTGTATGTCCGGGTATCCCGCGCGGGTCTGAGACCTGGACCCGGGTCCGGTCTGTGCGCGCATCCGAAACGGTTAGCTGGCAGACTGCTGTATCGTGCACTACATACATAGGTATGTATTTCGACGTGGGGTTTTTCGCCCCTTCCTACCCCTCGCCTTTGGGGTTTTGCCCCGTTTGTAACGTGGGCGGATGGGGGATCCTCATACGCCGGATCGCGGCTTGGCTAAGGTATAGCCCAGGGAGAGTCAATAGGGGTCAGGTGATGTTGACGTTGTTCGATGGATTAGAGTTGGAGAGGAGGCTACGTATCCAGGTACGGCGTGGGCTATGATGTCAGGTTGAGCTTGGAAAGTTTGTTGGGTTCCGTATCGACGTCTGGGCGTGGGCGTTTTGATGCCGTCTTTTACGTTCGTATGGGGATTGAGAGCGCCACCACCGGGGAGGCGTGGGAATAAAGGTGCAGAATGTGGCTTGCTGCTTACCCCAGGTAAGTACTACTTAGCACGGTGTTCTTAGTTACCTAATTGAGGATATAAGGAGGACTCAAAGTGAGGATGGTGTCTTTTGTGTGATGACTTTGAGATATATGCTAGAAAGTTATGATACGAATTTCTCAGTTACATAATTTGAACACCCCATCGTTTCCAACAAACCCTTCCTAATCGACATCCCCATGCTAACAACTGTGGCGTTATCCATGAATACGAAGGACGCCATATCAACATCCAATGCTTCTCTGATCCAACTTCGTAGACTAATAGACGATAGCAAGTTGATTCCATAGAGCTGTAAGGGTCTCTTCGGATCGATGTACCGCGTAGAAATACCCAACACGGCTCTGATCCGCCGTGCGGAAGCCTGGCTTACTACACCAGCAGCTTCCGAGATCACTCCTGCAAAAGCAAGCAATCTTGCCTTGTCAAACTGTTGTTGGTCGTCTGTTGTGCCACCTGCGTTCTTCGGCGCTTCTGTCTAGTTCTCTCTAGCCAAGGAGGCTATCTGATGCATGTGGCCCCAGAACGGTTGTCTCGCTATGAAGGGTTCATCTTCGCCACGTTTCCAGAGCGCTGGCTGCTTAATACCGACGATACTTTGATATAGATGTGTTAGTGGTATGATTGGATTGCAACATATATCCAAAAGTGCGAATATCTCGGACAATTGCAATGCCTCTAGCTTGTCTTGTTGCTGGAAGATGGTGCTGGGATATTCGCCTCCAGTCGTATAGCCAGCATCGGCTACGCTACCTAAGTCGATCGACACGGCACGCTCGCCTTGAGATATTCGGTACCATGCTAAAGCATCTTGGTAGGTACTGCCGGCGTTATAAGCTGCAAGTGACTCGGTACCGAAGATTCTCGTGGCGGATGAGATTAGTACGAAGAAGTCAAGGCCTTTAGGGCACTCGGCATGGAGATTCCAGGAACCCTTGACTTTAGGGTCGATTACGGCTTGCCAATCTGAGAATTGTACTTGTTCGAATGTATCTTCCTAATAATAGCCAGTCAGCTACTATTGTAGTTAAGGGTTCACCGGAAGTCTTACAACCATTACTGTGGAGGTTTGGATACAACCCTTGATAGGAGGCATCTTCCCAGAGCAGCTTGTCAAGACGGACTTGAGCGCAACGCCATCACTGATATCACAATATGGTATTTCGACGTAAACGCCTCGCCCCTTGAGCTCAGCGACTGAGTGCGATGCTGCGTCTGTTTGTGGGCCAGACCTAGACACCAATATCAGATATCGTGCTCCCCGGCTGACTAGCCATCGGGCTATTTCACGTACTAGACCTTCAAGCCCACCAGCAATTAGGTAGGAGGCATTAGAGTCCAGCATCAACCCATACGGGACTGCCGTGGTAACCTACGTTTCCAAGATTAGTCTTACGCGAAGTGATTGGAGATAGGGTTCTTACCCCGAACAGGTCGTCATCATTGAAGTTGACGATATTGGCGCCTTGCTCACTAGAAGTATGAATAGGATTGAACTGATCCTTTTCTTTTACGTGTTTCTTGATCCTTCGGTGAGATAAGAAGCTTTGATCCATGGCTAATTTCAGATAGCGAGCTTCAACAAGGCGACGTGTATGAAGTAAGCCTTCCATTTCGATGTATTCTTGCTCGTAGCTCTGTTGAGCCCCCCTATTTGCCATCTCTTTGAGGATCTGCGTTACATGTGACACCTTAAGTTCGCTTGAACCGGGTGGTTCTAGAGCAAGTGTGGCGAGGTGTAACTTATAACGTTCGGATCGCAGTGTTCGAGCCAGTCCGTCGAGTAATCCATAGTCCGGCATGGCATCGTGACCCCCACCCGAAGATACCCATAACAGCATTCTAGATTCATTGACCAACGCTTGAAGGTACTGCCATTTCGTATCATTTAGTTGACCTATGAATGATTGTCCATAATCGACGAGATTGATGATGGCATTGTCTCTAGCTTGTCGGAGATGACCCGCTATAGCCGCTTCGAAGCTCACAATGTTGAGTTCCACGCCACTAGAATTCGACAAGGAATATGCTAACGTATTGGCTAGTGACACTTGTGATTCGTATGTTTCGTCTATAATAACCGTCATATGTTGTCCCAATTGTATCTCCTTGGGTATAGTTGTTGTGTCAATGGCACTGGATATGATCCAGCCTCCGTGGCATGCCATATTCTTGCCAAATTCTAGCGAGATGTCGACACCAGAAAACCCGTTTTCGATCAACAGGGTATTCCAGGTGTCGATATTGACCGCGGGGGATAACCTCCTGTTATCATTCTCGCCGACCCACCACCCTGGGAAAAGACTGAACACGAAGCCGAAGGTCCATCCATTAGGATCCAACGGCTCTTGAAAAATCAGCTTTCCCCCTGGCTTTAGGGCCTTGCGGGCGCGTTGCAAAGTCTTTGGCAGATCGGTCGAGACATGAAGTACACCCATGGCAAAGACGACATCGTACTGTCCTTCTGGAAACCCTTGGTCTGCAAAATCTTTCTCTATGTCCAGAGTTCCAAACATTATCTGAGAACTATGTTTTCTGAATTCAAATCTTGCAAAATCAAAGGATCCCGCGGATATGTCTGTGACGTCGTATCGGCTGCAGCGCAAGATGCCTCCGGGATCATTTGGTCGTGCATATAGAGATTTCACAAGCATGCGCGTTCCTTCTCCTATTCCTCCGCCAAGTTCCAGAATCTTCATACTAGGGTTCTCATGGGCTAAGAGATCAATGTAAGTCGAAATTTGAGATGAACACCTGTAGGTAGTCGCAATTTCTTGATAGTAATTTTTGAGTAAGTCATTTTCATTTAAGAGCTCAAGAACAGGTATGCTTCCATTGAATAATTCTATCAGATTCGAGGCAACCGTGACCCAAAGACGGCTCGTATGGTTGATCTGTCTGAGACGGTTACATGTCTCCTCGAAAGACTGATAAATCTTTTCAATCGAAGAGTCGGGATTCCCCCACTAACGTTTGCTTCGACTCTGCTCAAGATGGAAACTGGCCCATTCGATATACTTTTGTTTCCAGTGCTCTTGTTGGCTAAGTGTAGTGGAATCGAAGGAATCGACCAGTCGTTGGATACTCGCCTCAACAAGTAGCTCTAGATCATGGAAGAGGTCGAACGGTTCGCCTACATCTAGATGCAGTTTTTCTAGCAGATTGAATATTCCTTTATTGTCTAGTTTATTGAGTGCAATCTTACAGTCAACATGCATGCAGAACTGCCGCGTGTTTGGGAGCAAGGGAGCTGCAGCTTCTATGACCTGAGGCTCTGGACCCAACGAGGCAGCATGCGAGTAGCCATACTGTTCACAAGTTGGATTCATTTGACTTCGAGGGCCTGTCTTCTCAACAGGCGAAGTTGTCATGGACTCATGGTGGTCACAAGCATCAGCCATGTTTCCATAAATTATCATTTGTTAGTAGGAAAAAGTTTGGCTTCGTTCAAGATATGATGAATCGTAGAATCGATGTCAGATAAGTATGGCTTAAGATGTGGGATCTTGGGTACTTACACAGTGAATACTTTTATGTGAACCAGACATTTAAAGAATAATATAAAATATGGTTGTATGCAACCTGAATGGATTCTAGGGTTGCATTGATAAACGCCATTCTTACATGTTCGTAGAGCTGTGTTGGTTCTGCTCACCAGTGAGGTATGCCGTTGAACTAATATGGGATAGGTCTTATTGGATCTGCCATAGACCCATTATCGTTAAAAATTCTAGACTATGCTCTCATTTCATCATGTAGGTTATCTAGTAATCTAAAATCCGCCCATAGATTCTGACAGAATTATTTCGACGTGAGAGTATCATGTCTTCGAGGGAATGGCGCAAATAACTGTGTACTAGGTGTGTTTTTTTCCGATGGGGCAGTCCTTACAAGGCATCGAAAAAAAGCTGTGTTGCTTATAAATTAGCCCCGTTCCTGTCTTCTAAAGGGGCCAGAAAAGAAGTGAGCTGTCTCGATTTTAAGGGGCAATCGATCGTATAGCGCTATCCTTTTTGAGGAGCTCTGTTAGATATACAATCCTGAATTTCGACAAAATCTTGTTCTTGATGGTGGGCATGAAACTCCGAGAGGCACTTCCTTGACCACAACCACTCATTTCATCCGAAGATGCATGTCTTGTATAAAAAAGCAATAGGGAAGATAGCAGTGTAGATTATTTCCTGTGGCGGCTAGTTATTTTGCTCCCCCTCATAAATCACGCAACTTCCGTGCCGCAATCTATTAATCAACCTCCCCCGGAGCCGATGTAATGGTGTGTTACACAAATAGGGCTGTCCAATACACCACGTACTTGGGAAAGAACTAACGATTGGATCACACTTCAAGAACCTCAAGAAAGGTAAAATCTATACCTATATTCTGCGCATGACATGTGCCTAAGTGACTTGAATGAGGTAAAACTGATTAATGTATCTGATATGACAAACCATCTTCACCACTCGGCAGCATTATAAGAAACTCCGTCGCTTTTCAGTACACAGTGCAAACGCCACCAACATCGCCGATCCCAGTTGAGGCGGCTGAGTGCATGAACCTGGGATATGTATGCCAGAACATGTAGGGGATCCATGTGTAATATGAAATCATTTGATCACGATCCTCCCGAAGTCGTACAAACACATCTGTTTCTTCTTTCAAACGAACACAGTGGAAGAAAAATCGCGCTATCTGGATATTTCAATCCAACAGCCCCATACTCGTAGGTTTAAAGGACGTGCAAATGTAACAACGCTATCAACTATAATCCTTTAAGGAGCGGGAGACTAGGGTGCAACGTCAACGAGAGCCAATCAGATATAGGCTTACTACCATAAAGGGAAGTCGCACGAATAAGTAGCGGGAACTTTGTTTGCGCGACTACTAAAACCCCTATAACTACCTAGTACCTAGTATTTACCTAGGTACATATGGCATCATCTTAGTGCTCCTTTTGCTATACTTTATCATCACTTCGTAGGGAATCTGTTCTAGTGTTATAAGCCTTAGGAAGCGGTGCTGGTCATGGCACCAGACAGGAAGCCTTTACGTGTAGTCATCGTGAGTACGCAAGACTAGAGAAAAGTATTGTGCTAACGGAAATATCAAGGTTGGAGGCTCAATTGCCGGCTTAATGTGTGGAGTTGGTCTTAAGCAAGCTGGACATCATGTACAAATAATTGAGCAAGGTGCTGATGAGCGCAAGAGCTATGTATCAAGTCTCGGCCTCGGGCCACTCAGCGAGGCTTTCTTACAACAGCACGATCGTTTGACAACCGCTTTCACTTACGAAGCCAATGGCCTCAAAGTTCTAAGACCCAATGGACGTGTTAAGCTGCTCGTGAATGGAAAACGGCTACTTACGAGCTGGGATGCCTTATATTTTCGGCTTCGTTCCAATTTTGATCAATACCCCAGCTCCTATTACCCAGCAGGGCCGCATCCCCAGGAGAATGATGGCCAGGTTATATACAGCGCAAGAACGAAGGTCCTCAAGTTCTCGCGAGGAGACACTGATGATGACGGTTTTGTTTTGGATACGTTGAACTATGACACAGGAGAGATGTATCACCTTGAGGCCGATATTATCATTGGAGCTGACGGCCCCAACTCCATCGTGAGAACAAAATATCTGCCTACAACTCAACGCCGCTATGTGGGATATATCGCCTGGCGCGGCCTCGTTCCAGAACGCGAGATATCTCCATTGACGCTAGAGGTCCTTGGACAAGGCGCTGTCGTTTGTCCGATGACTCGGCAACATTGCATCATGTTCCTGATCCCTGGTGTGGACGGGTCGATGGAGCCTGGGAAACGAGTGGTAAGCTTCACATGGTATACAAATAAGTCGCTTGAAGAATTAGACGAGATACTAGTTGATAGCTTAGACGGGCATCGTCACCATAACATAGTTCCGCCAGGGCACGTAAGAGCAGACATTTGGTCAGCCCAGGTCAACTATGCTAAAAATCAAGCTTTCCCGATCTCATTTTTCGAAGTCCTATCGAAGATTCAGCACCCTTTTATCCAAGTCATCACAGAATTCTGCTCGCCCCGTGCCATATTCGAAGAGGGGAAGGTGATGATAATTGGAGACGCGCTCGCCCTCTTCCGTCCCCATACAGCTTTAGGGTCAAACCAGGCGGCATTTCATACACTATCCACTATAGATTATATCAATGGGAAGGTTCAGGCAAACGAGTGGGAACATAGAGTCCTTCGATATTCTTCCTTGTACTGGAGGAAAAGTGCATGGTGGGGTACCTACTACCAGGCACACATAGGGCAAGTTTTATTAGCGGGTTTATCTTATTGGGTTTATTACGGCATTGATAGGGTGAAGTCGTGGTTTTCGGGCAAGACACAGCATATATAAGATGTTCTCTTCGAAAGAAGTGCGAGACTTACGTTGAGCTCTACAGAATCGTTGTGCATTTTTCTAATTACATCTAATCAAAGCATATTACTTGCATACACCGACATGTTCCAAAGGTTTGCCGTGCTATCTAGTGTATAGATCGCCCTAGAGATTTCACTTATTGCCCGAGTGGTATTTGTAGGGCTATATAGTAGGTACCTATATTGCACCTAGAGGTAAATAGCCAGAGCCCCAGATTACTGTTGGCTTCGTCATAATAGAAATTATAGTCATGCTGGAACATTCAATCCACATGGGATTTATTTCTAGGCGGACATTTGAAGACTGTATGTTAAATTCCGTCTAAGAAGTTCATTAGACTTAGATACCTACCTACTAGGTAGTCTCGAGTCGAGACGGAACTTGTTGGATATCCAATGCAAGTCTCGACTTGCCGAAGCTGATATGCTAAGCTTAGATCTGAAGGTGGCTATCATTCCCTCAAATGTTAGGCAGCCGACATAATTGCTCACCTTGTTCCCTTGGAGAGGCTTTAGATCTAAGTCCGACGCCTTCTAGCGCACTTATCGCCCTAAAACCCGCTAGAAGAGCGCTCCATTAATTGAGTAGCCGCTAATGCATCCCACTCTGGTGATTATAATCCTGGGCCGCTAATAGCTGCCCCGTAGTTGGCGCTAAAAGGGGAGGGTCGTAGCCCTGGAGGATTCGGCTACTGAACAACTACAGTTGTCGTCTTACACTATAGAAATGAGAGTTGATATGGTGCCACAATGCCTGGACAATAGTACTGGAGTTTCTTGGCTTTGGCGAGTCAGATTGTTTTATTTAAAACTTGTCTTTTTCGAATATAAATATCTATCTCGATCACCCGACGTGTTTATGGTTTGCGGGCTTGACATAACATTCAGATGCCTGCCGTCACTTCTCATTCATTCTCGCCATTCTAAGGGAGAATCTCATCTAGTAAGTAGGCTTGCAAGCCCGACATTGCTTCCTGCAGTGACTTGTTTCCAAAGATTTCGGTCATCTGCTGATCCGATATTTCAGTCCTCAGCAAGATGTGCTGATTACTCTCAAATTTATCCGCCAAGAGGCAACTCGCTGATGTTATGATAGTCCTCAATTCGATCTCGCAGTTTTGAACTCTTTCCACACATACATCTGCAAACCCAGGAGTTCGCAAAGTTTCCGGAAAGCGACTATTTACTTGAGCGGCAGTTAAGATGGCCTGATTAAATGCCCTATCCTTTGGGAAAGGTATAGTCTTAACTTCTCTAGAGGGGTCGCTAGAGGCTTGCTTGTGTATAACGATTTCAGGATATGTGTGCCAGATATGCCACATCGATCGAAATGCCCCCAATCGAGCAAGAAGGGCTAGGTATCCTGTGAATTGTGTCCTGTTAAAATAAGGTATAAAATCGAAAAATGATGGCTGCGGAATATCTTCTCCTGGTAATCGACCCGTCAGCAGCCCGTATATGGATAATAAAAGGTGCGTTCTATCTTCTCCAGGATTAACAGGAAATTTCATAATCTGCTGAAAAGTACGGAGAGCTCTGAAAAATCGGGGACCTGGCTCAAGCTCTTCTTTGCGATATTCCCCATTCCGAAGCATCCCTAAATATTTTTGAAGCATGGGCAAGGAGCGACAATCGCATGAGACTTGATATGCGCACCGTATAAGAACAGGCGAAATAGGTAAGTCGCGGGAACTAAGATTGATCACCACATTGTTCAAGAATGAGAGTAGACGTGCTGGTTGTACGCTAGCGGAAATCTTTTCGCACATGGCCCCTAGGACGGGGCTACTCTCGGAAACGAGCTTAGAACCATCAAGTGTCCGCGTTAAGTCTTCAATGATCCTCTGGTAAAGAAGTAGTCTCTTGTTGGGATCCGAGGCCATGCTTGCCTCCCAAAGCGCTTCATTCAGTAATTTTGAATCGTATGTATCGGCATGTAGACGTCTGACTACACGCTGTCGCCGTAATAGATAAGGAATAAGCGTAGCAGTTCGGTTCTGCATACGCTCTGGTATTGCATTCCATTTTATTACTTGCGCTCTTTCAAGCCCTTTCTCTCGATATATGTATTCCTTCGAGTCTGAGGGTTTGTCCGAAAGCGAGGGATCAAGCAGCGAGGAAACTATGTCATAATCTGATATTCGCCATTTGCTGAATCTATGTGTCTTAACATTCGTGAATAATTCCTCGCGTTTCGTGGTCGCCTCGTTGAATTTGCGGGCACGCTCTGCTATGATAGATCTAGGATCATAGACTCGGAAGTCGGGGTCGTCGATATTATCATCGTAACGCCGTACGTACGGGCTGTTTTCGGCGTCGAGGTCTAGTAATAGAGGGGATATTTCGAAGAAGGGTAGATGTTCTTTTTGCTCATAATTGATCGGAAAAGGCCAACGCTTGCGTTTCTGAAATCTACGACCCCAATTCCATGGGAGTATGCGGGGTTCAAACGGGTTAGGCAATTTGAAGTGCATTATGAACTTCGAACGTATTTTGATACTGATATTGAGCCATTTCAAATAAACGTAGTAGGTCAAAAATATTCGTGAATATTGGTCAATTGAAGCAAGGGATGATAGTTGACAAGGACGACAAGGACGATAGAGGCCGGAGGGTCCTCCAGGTCTACCCCGGAAAACTAACCACCGTCACGCCAGATTGGTGCGGGAGCTCCTTCCTAGTGCAAACTTACCCCGGATTCTGGGGTAATTAGTGAGCGGGCTAAAATAGCTTGTATTTACTACTATTTACGGAAAGCGCACTTACCCAAAATGGTACCCCGGATTTAAGATGATCCGTCGTGCACTGTCCAACTTTACTAGACCCGTTTCTAGCTGTATGTGGGTACATTCTAAAATACCACCTGCAACATTGAAGTTTACTTAGCCATCCATGGATCGCAAAGTCAAAGGCGCTTTGCTATTAACTCTTCTCCTACATCTAACTCTACCAAGTAAACCCTTATCATATTTCAGCAACTTGAGTATTAAACATGCCTCCTTCCAAGAAGCGAAAGACTGCAAAAGGTGCCAAAGTTGCAAAGGCTACTGCCGATGTCGATGAGACGCCTGCACCAACATCGGCACCGATACCGACACCGACAGCAGAAACAACCGAGCAGACCAACGAAGAGACCCCTCAAGAACAACATATAGAACAGCCAAATGATGCCGCACCGACAGAAGAACCCGCACCAAAAGAAGCTATAACAGAAACAGCGGAGAAAGCAGCTGAGAAAGCAGCGGTCTCCGCCTCCGACGCCGCCGACAAAGCTAAAGATCGTATGGCACGTTTCCGCGCGCTGCAAGCCCGAGCCAAATCATCCTCGGACCAGAACCTCGCCGAAGCGACGAAGGAATCGCAGCGTCTGGCCACCGACCCATCGGCCCTCGTAGCCCTGAACCGCCGGCGCGACATCGCCTCGCACAAGCTGCTGAAGGCGGAGACGGAAGAGGCAGGCGATGACTTCGAGCGCAAGCGCGCGTGGGACTGGACGGCGGAGGAGAGCGAGCGCTGGGACAAGCGCGTCAAGAAGAAGGCCGCGCACCGCGACAACAACGCGTTCCAGGACTACCGCCAGGAGAGCAACAAGGTGTACAAGCGCCAGCTGCGCGACATGGCCCCGAGCATAAACCTCGAGCGCTACGAGAAGGACAAGATGGCTGCTATCGAGAAGGCCGCTGCTTCTGGCGGTCTGGATATCATCGAGACGGAGGACGGGGAGTTGATTGCCGTGGATAAGGATGGAAGCTTCTACTCGACGGCGGACTCGACTGCGTTCGCGGAGAATAAGCCGGATAAGGCGGCGATTGATAGGTTGGTTGGGGATCTGCAGAAGGCGGAAGACCAGCGCTTGCGTAAGAGGAGGGAGAGGATGGCCCAGAATGGCGACGAGGGCGACGTCACGTACATCAACGAGAAGAACAAGCAGTTCAACCAGAAGCTGTCGAGGTTCTACAACAAGTACACGGCAGAGATCAGGGACAGTTTCGAACGTGGAACAATGATTTGAAGAGCAGAAATAGGAGGAGGGTATATTGTAGTATTGAGGGGGCATTAGCAGAGTTTCGTTGCTCATGGTTCATGACTAGATCAATTACACAAGCATATTCGGGGCGTTTGGCAGCTATGATACAAGTCTAGGGGGGTTGTTGCATTAATACATATTTTTTTTTCAACCGAATCCAATTCAAAGCATGCCTTTTCTCCACGCCTTGTTTGCCAATTCCTCGATTTCGGGCACCTCGACAGGTCCCTTGACCTCCGGGTCACCTAAAGCCTCGACGACGGCCTCTGCTACTACATCGACTTTCAAGGGCTTCGTTCCGGCGGCGCCCATAAACCCGCTCATAACGCCACGCGTGACATCGTTGAATACCTTGCCCATCAACGTCATGCCCGCCATGCCCACCGTAATCGGGCGAGAGCTATCGTATAAAAAGGGCGAGCGGATGAAAACTCCTCGCATATTCGGAAATTCTCTCGCAATCACGCTCTCGGCTTCCCGCTTCGTCAATATATACCGCGTAGGCAGCACCGGGGCACCGCCCGCAGCCGATATGTAAGCGAAAGCCGACACCTTCTCCGCCGCAGCCTCCTTAGCCAACATCACCGCGCTATCCCGGTTCATGTTCTCGTACGTAAGTTGTGCTGCCGTCTCCGGCGGTCGGATATCCTCATCCTGGCCTGTCTTCATCCCGCGCTCCAACGGGTTCCCCGGCTGCGGCGCGGAGCTAAAAGCTTTCCTTAGCCCAGTAAGAGGTGATTCGCGGCCTTGTAGAACGCCTTTGTAATCTGCTTCCAGGAGGATTCCCATGCTATGCACGACGAAGTCGGCGCCTTTGAGCAGGGGGGCGTACGTTGCTGGACGCAGGATGTCGGCGCGCTCCCAGGACACCTTGTGGGCCCATTGCGGCGGCGCCGTGGATGATGTGACGGCGATCCACTTTGGTTCACCGGAACGGCTAAGGAATGTTAGCACGATGGCACTGAGTAATTGGAGTTATATAGTATATCAATTCACCTGATAGATGTTACGTCCCATCCCCTGCCAACGGCGTATTTGCATATCCTAGACCCGAGAAAGCCGCTCCCACCACACACCACTAATTTCTTGGATGACATGATTGGAACTAGTCTAGTATGATATAGCTATAATTTAAAGGTCAGTCTTGTATAGAAACCAAGAAAGAACTGCCTCCTTTATATTGGACAAATGACTCATGAATGTAAATAAAGAGGGTCTTGACTATTGCACGCCTCTTGACTGCATATATGTATGTGGTAATGATCAATGCATATCTTGAAGTAGGTAGTCATCAGTTCATGTGCAAGGCTGAGAAATGTCGAAAGTTTCCCGCTAGAAATTTGACAGGAGGGATGGCAGGGATATGAGCTCGAATTGGTTGTTGATTGGGTTGATGATGCTTAGAGTCAGGGTGCAGGGAGTAAGTGGGGCGACGGTAAGGCTGGAAATTTTTCTACCTTTGTGGTAAGTGCGTGCTATCGATAAGAGGTTATTGCTTCTTTAGAAAGCTTCACGAACTTTAGGAATTGGGAAAGTCATACCTGATTCAATCATCATCTCGCCTACTTCAGTCCACGTAATTTAGGGAATCGTTACTCCTCCATTCATACCACCAGGTCTTTCCTAGTCATCTCTTATCTCTGACGGCATTAACAATCGATATTCTTATTAGATATTCTTATTAGATATCTATTATCTATATTCGGATCCCTCAAATCAATCGCTTTTATTGGTCATCCAAGCACCTTACATCCTACGATCTACCTAGGTGCGTGAGTCATCTTACCATGGCGCCTCCCGTAGGCAAGCGCGTCAAGGGCGTGCAAATTTACCGGCCCTTCATCTACGGCACGACAGCACGGCCTTTCAACGACACCGACAACCCGCGCCCCGCCAGCGTGCCCTCCGACCACACGCACTCGTGGCAAGTATTCGTCAAGGGCGTCGACGACACCGACATCTTCTACTGGCTACGGCGCGTGCAATTCAAACTCCACGAATCGATCCCCAACCACCTACGCACAATCGACGCCGAAACAATCCAAAAAGAAAATGAGGGCAAGCCCGTAGCGCAGCGACAAAAAGGCTTCGTGGTAAACGAGACCGGCTGGGGCGAGTTCGAGATCACGATCCGATTATACTACGACAGCCGCAGCAGCGAAAAACCACAGACGCTCTACCACCACCTACGCCTACACCCCTACGGGCGCACGGAAGCAGAAAAAGAGGCTATGCGCAACGGCGGCGAGGTCGTGGCCTGGGTCTACGAAGAACAGCTCTTCAACGAGCCCTTCGAAGACTTCTACAAGATCCTCACCACGGGCGCGCGCGACAAGCACGCCCCTACGGGCGGAAAGGGCAAAGGCAAAGGCAAATCTGCTCCCCCAGCAAGCGAAACGAGCGATGTCAAGGAACGCAGCGCGATGATCCCGCTTACGAATAAACCGGGGCAGCCGTTCAGCCGCGAGACGGAACAGCTGGAGATCAAGAGGCTGAAGGAGGCTGAGGATAAGGTCGAGCAGATGGTCAAGGAGATGCATAAGGCGCTGCGCGAGAAGGAGGCCGAGGCTGCCGCGCTAAAGCAAGCTGCGGCGGCGGCTGCCTCGTCCGGCGCGTAGGGCGCGCCGAGACGAGGGAGCAGAAGGCAGAGCTTCGCGGCGACCGGTGCGGGTACAGCTGGTCAGGGAGAGGTTACTCAGCGTAAGCGAGGGCGGCCGCGTCTTAGCGACGCGCTCGACAAGACTGCGGCGTTGAGAAGGGAGGGGCACGGGGACGGGAAGCGGGGTGAGACTGCAGTAGAGGAAGAGGAGGGGGATGGGGAAGAGGAACAAACGACGCACATGGTCGATCTGAAGGTCTCGACGAGACACCTTAGGAAGCTGAGTCGCGGGGAGCGTATCGCGTAGGACGGTGATTGCACAGTTTGCCCACTCGATTTACTACCACTACTTACATATGTAGGTATCTACTGAGCTGCAACAAGCTGCGTCTTCACAACAAATTTACTGATGCGCGTGGCGGAAGACTTCCCATCCCAGATAGCTAGCCGAGCTCGGTACGCCTTGAAACAATTTAGTCGAGGCCGACCTACATTACATACATCTAACCGATCTATTAATGGGCATTGGGCGCGTCGGGAGAGGGATTGGGGAATGGGGAATCCCATCGTGCATTAGGGCAATTCCAGATGCTAGGAAGAGAGGCTATGCTTCGCCAACGTTGCTGCTACTAGTTAATTCAGCTCCAAACTTACGTCGCTCAGCATTTCAGCATGTGACGTGGCATATCGAGAGGCGCGTTTGCATTCCGTTATTACATACGAGGGCGCTATTCTCGTCAAGGAATTGATGGAGTTGGTGCGACGTTGGGCTGCTTGATGAGATGGATGAATTCACATGAAATGCGAAGACTACATCGTAGAGTTGTTCTGCATGGAAATGATATTTCTTGTGCTCTTCGACATGTGATAAATGTGCTCTCGTGACACAACCATATAGCTTTAGTGACCAATATTGGTGTGTTAGGGGTATGTTAGGAGTAACCAATACCCCCCTCTCAGCCCCTCTAGCTTACTACGTTAAATGCTCACACATGCCTCAAAACACTTAGACCGTTAGCACGTAAATTGATCTTATCACATGAAATTGGAAGCCATAATTTTGGGGGCGTTATGTTCTTTCATTTATATTGGATTGGAGTTTTTCTCTCAAGAGGTCTCCAGCCTCGAGTGAGTCTCCCAGTACATCGATATATCAGTATCTGAGGTTCGTACCGGGAGACGTAAATGCACCGTCGATCAATCTATGTGATCTTTGATTTCCATTCCCTTAATCCCGTCCATCCCATGCTAATTCCTTTTGCCCCCCCCCCCTCCCATCCGTCCGTGACCCTCCCCTCCCCTACCTTGACAAACGAGTCTTTCCACCTTCTAGGTCGCAACCCTCGTTACATAGGAGAGAAGTGGGTTAAAAGTGTTGTGTTGGTAAAAACATGTGAGGTGCAAGATGATTCGCGAGAGCTTTGCATAATAACTCTCTACTTCCTTTCGCATCCAGAGGCAGAAAATAGAACTTGACTTTTCCAAAAAGAGGTAAAAGCGTCAAGCATAGACCCATAACTTTTTTTTAAACCCATTTCGCCCAGAACGCCTCTGCTGCACACCGCCTCTCAATAGACATTAAAAAAAACATTCGGATATCTCCAAATCCCCGGTTACCCCACCTCGCCATGATCCCTGTCGTAACGCCATAACCGTATGTACAGTCTGTCTAGGTGCTGCGTCTGCATGCTAGATATAGACAAACGAAAAAAATAATGTGAAGAATCGGAAGTTGCTTTTCCCTCCTTGTACGATCTATAGATCTACTGTGTCGCTTGGTATGCGGGGGGTGGAGTATCGTCTCGCTCCGCCCAAAAGTTCTCGTTTCGTTGCTTTTCGTCGTATACTCGACGCGCAATCTCGCCAGCCATCTTCATTATCCATGCCTGCTCGAGAATCACCGACGAGGTGTCAGAGCCCATCGGCCGATGCCGCTCCAGGTTGAATGGGCTCTTGGAGGAGGAAGGGAAGCGGGTCGGTTCCACGACCTTCTGTTGCTGAGCTGGAGGCGCCTCCGCATTTGGCTCCACCGTTAGTATGGGGCCACCCTCGTCAATAGCCGGATCTTTATATATGTCCATGTTCAGAGGAGTTCGAGATGGCACATCCCTCTCGGACCTGTAATGCACTTGGGTTGAGTAAGGCTCGTCTTCATCAGCCTGCTCCTCCTCGTGATCTTCTGGAATCGAATCTGGTAAGATCGGCTCCGAGAATGGGCCGTTAATAGATGTAGAATCTGAGACTGTCTCACTGCTTTCGCTAGTGGGTTCGCTTCCGGTTTTGCTCCGACGCAGGTTGACCACACGCGTCTTCTTCTTGCGCGAAGTTCTTGAATGTCTACCAGCACCAAGTGCCAGACCAGTTGTGGCTGAGTGGAGACTGGACAGGGATGGCCGCGAAGGTATGCTACCTTGGTCGACGCTGCTAGAATCCGTAAACGTGTATGTGTTGCTGGTCCCCTGCAGAGATTGGGTACGCATAAGACTGGGCGTCAACGCGGGAGTAGAGTATCCGGTATCGCTCCGGTCCATCGACCCGGCCCAAGCCCTAAACAACACATCACGAATGCCGGGTGTGAATAACGACAATGTCCGTTGGGAATCGGTAAGTGCAGCTAGTTTCAATAAATTCTTCTGAGAAAATAGCGATTGTAATTCCGGACCCCCATCCATAGACAATGACGCAATATCGTTCGCGTCAAGCACGTGACCATTAGAATCAACTGCTTCCGGAGGTGGATTTGCGAAGGGATCGACAACAGCTTCATCTTGAGATCCTTCTTTTGGTGGTACCTCCTCTCTTGGTAATTGGTCGGGACACCAGAGCCGTAATGAGAGTTTATGGATAATAGCCGGTAACTCGTCCATCATTAAAGCCCTTAACTGTCCTTCAATCGTTCTCTGAAGGTAGTCTCGAACAAACTGGATCGAGTCAAAGGTCGAGGAGACCTTGAGAGATTCGAGGGGATCATTTCGAAAGACTATCGTGAGACCCTTCTGCTTCGAAAAGACCAGTATAATAAATGCAGATAGCTTAATTTCAGATAAGGTGATAGAGAGAGGTATCGTGAGACTCGCTGCTGCCGCTAATGGTTGTGGCGACGTGAAGCTTGGCTTGGCCGAGAGATATGTGTTTAAGGGGTTTGCCTATAGGTTGTGATATTAGCCATTGCCCTATATGACGCACGACCCATCGGATCGATATTTAGTGAAGTAAGAAAACAAAAAATATCCCGAAAAAAAAGCGCGAACCCCTGATAACTACCCTAGGTAATTACAATGATTCATGCAACAACTCCACAGACGCGAAAAAAGCAGAACTACCATGGTTCCGCGTAAAGCTTAACAAATTTTTCTAGAAAAGGGGGCTGGAAGTGAAGCTTGGGAGCTATCCCCGCCGCGAAATCCGGTGGCGTTTATAGCTTCGATATGAGAAATTTTCGTGTAACGTCCGGAGCACTGGCTCTCAAAATTGGAAAAATGTGTCGATATAATGAATGATCGATAGATCTCGCATCGTTTCGACGTGACTTGGCTTAATATCGTGTAATTGTGGAAATTTCCACGATAGCCGGGACCGGAACGTAGTCACTTGTATCTTCTTTTTTCTTCGTGCCCCTAAATTGCAAAAAATATCACCTACTTGTACTCTCGTCTTCAACGTCAAGAATGCATCGCCCGAATAGCACATTTTGAAGATGCCTCGAAACCTATCCTCGGCGAGATCTCCAATCTCCAATATCTCGAGGTCCGGCGGGACGGAACCGAGGTTGAATTCTGTGACGAGGATATCATCGACGATTATAGGAGGCTTCGGAGACTTGTTCAGTGCGTTGGTTAGAAGCTCTTGCGCCCGTTTATAGAACTCGGCGTCGGCCGTGAGCGGCGACCAGTTGAAGTTAAAGGCCATGTCGGGTGAAGCATTTAATCGATTCGCATTCGCATGGTATGACCCTATAAACCCCTCTAGTTCGAAGTCGTGGTAGCGATGGTTAGGGCGTTGGCGTTGAAATGTAGGTGTAGGGTATGTAGGGTATTAACAGGTGCTAAGTGGGAAAGAAAGCGGCGGTGATGGATATTTCCTAGGTTAAGCGAGGAATAAAATATAATGCAAATCGGTGAAATCGGTCGAGGTGGCGGCCGTCCGGAGAATTGGCTAGATCGAACCACAATTAACAGCAAAGCAATGGCTGATCGTATGCGGGATTGTGGGTGCGGTGAGGTTCTAGTAGGTTTGGTAGGTCTAGGCGGTAAGTCGTATGATATGTAGGAATATCAGAGACTGGTAGAAGTGGTAGAAGACCGCAGATAGGAGTGGGAAGCTAGGGCTTTCCAGGACCTGTACCGACCTGTTACGATCGTGGGTTTGCGGATTGTGGATTGAGAAAATCGAAATAGTAAGGGATCAAGGGATTTGTGCAGGGAAATGACGCTATGCTATGCACTCCGACTCCAAGCTTTATGATTTGGGAGACCAAGGAGATAAGTGGACCGAACGCGAACTTTTTTTTTTCTTTTCCCTCGTCCAATGTCCACTCTTCTTGCCTCTTCTTACTGCTCGATTGAGCTTCTATCTCAACCCTGGTTGGTTCGAAAAGATAATATTACGGGTCCTTGCGGAGAGAACGCGCTTTCCGGTACGGTTTATAATCGTCTGCGCTAGCCAAGGTCGGCAACGTCAAGTTGGGGGGACATTTGGGGGGGCAGATGAGGACTGGGACGTAATGCATGTGGTCTGTGCCCTCTTCTTGTTCAGATGTTTCTGTTTCCTTCCCGGGTGACGGTGACAGCTGACACACACCACCAGCACCACCAGAGAGGGGGAAACCGCCGCTTTCATCGTGTTTCACGCCACTGCACTCTGCACTCTGCACTCTGCAACTTCCATGCCCTTGACAGTGGGTTCATTAAAATTCCGTTTGGGAAAGGCAATTGGAAGGGGAGCACGCGAGCAACCAAAACCTTGGACCCTTAAAACTGCTTAGAGCAATATGCTAGCCCAACCTCGGGTGTCAAAAAGAGTTTTTAGAAGTGGCGCCGCTTCATGTCTAACCTCTCGCCTGGGGACATCCAATGGTTGTTTTCTCCAGTATTCTGCAACTAGCCGGACATAAAATATCGTCAAGTCCGGGCATGCCGCTTTTCACAACTGAATATTTAGGTACCTACTCAGCTTTCGACGACAAACAGGTTTGGAAGCTGCGCTGTTTTAAGTGGCCAGCCCTAAGGATCTGGTAATCAGAAACAAGATTTTTACCTATAGTCAATAATATGATATATGACTATTTAGAATTATACTACGCCCAGTCTAGCAGAGATCCACGTGCTTGATCGAATACTAGCACGTGTAACTGGTTGTGGTGATTGAGCAAACAGTTGCTTACTGAAACACCACAGCCTCGCCGTATGGAAACATCCGAGATCGCAATATTATACCTTGGTAGATAGACAACCTATCAGATATTAAGGGTAGTAAGACTATAAAATGACATCGGTGAATCCTTCTAAAACATCAAGTAACACCTCTTCAATAAAGTGATTGACAAAACATATATTAAATGAATATACGTAGAACACACCGTAATGAGGTGTTCCGGATTACTGACTGATTACTTCCTCTATCACTCGCCCCCTGTTTTTGAACCAACCAACCTCCCAAAATGCCATGCTCCAACAACATGACGGGTCTCATACTCCCGTAAAACGACAATCGTGCCGCCCTCAGCGTGGCCTTGCGGCCAAACCTCTCTATAACATTGGATCTTGTGTAACGAGAAAAACTGCCACCGGCCCAACCAGATGCTGCCCCGACCCCCCTTTAAAGTTCCCTGTATATTATTACTTGCATCATGAAGATCATCTTCTCGTAAAGGTAAGGGTGTGTGATGACATGGCATAACGTAAAAGAAAGAAAGAAAAAACCAAGAACCAAAATCAGAACGACAAAACATATTTCAGACCGCTAGCCCCAATGTACCAGCCGAAGTACTCGGCTCTCAATGAGTAATGGGTAAAATAGGAAAATCAACATCCCAGCCTCTCGCGAAAGGCAGGCGGTACCTCGAGTCCCCTCTTGAGGCAATAGTCGAGTCTAAGCACGCACGCAGTCTCAACGGGCGGCTTCTCCGCCTCATGGTACCAGCCATCGTCCACGAGGTCGTTATGACGTCGTTGCCAATAAGACTGCTTCTGACGCCAGTTCTTCTTGTCCACGTCGGCCAGCTTAATGGTTACCGGCTTATCTGGGTCGATCGGCACTCGCACAAAGCACGAGCAATCCCGCAACGTCATAGAGAGCCCGAAGCGCGCGTCGAACGGTCGCGTGAACAGGGCGTCTCCAGTGTCGCCTTCTTCTTGCAGATCGCGTAGGCGCTCCAATACGCCGCTTTTTCTAAACGCCTTGGCTAGGCGCATAAGATCTTGCTCTGTCCAGGCGGGCGCTAGGCGTTCGAGGGTGCTCATGACTACGGCGGGGTTCTCGTGTAACAGACCGAGGGGGCACACCGGAGCCGGTTCTCGAATGCCTTTCTTTCGCAACTTGCCAATGCGCAAGGCTTCTCGGGCGCAGGTGCGGCAGCGCGTAGCGTCTTTGGGGGCCATTGGAGACTGGGCTAGCCACTTGGGCTTGAATTCGAGAGCCTTGTAGTCGGGCGAAGGGCCCATGTCCTCGACGAGCATGGCAAGACCGGGCAAAATGAGGCACTTATCGCCTTTGATTTTATCGGCACCGTCGCGTTTCTTGTTCAAGGCCGTGGCAACAACTTGCGAGATGGATACGAGGATCTGGGGGACGATGTACTCGCGACCGACATGGACGTCTACGAACTTCTCCTGAAAGTCCTGCAGGGTCTCGTAATCGCAAGGTACGACGTCGGGCGTGGCCTTGGGCACGCGCAGCAGGGTGCCGCGGAAGAAGCCCGTCGGAACCTTTGGGTCCTTCGGCTCCTTGATCCTGAAGACAGCATTGGCGCGGCCCTCGGCCAGATGCGTGAATTCGGACCTGTGGAGGATATAGCTCAGCTCATATAGCTCCTTTGGAGATAATATGGTGGCGGGGGGCCGCCCGACATGCTCGGCGCCTAACGATCCGAGAGGCTTGGAGAGTTCGCTCCAAATCTCTTTTAGTGGCTTCATTGGCGGAACTTCCTTCGAATTGCAACGGATTCGCAAAGTCGATGGAGAGGCTGGATATCGTGGGATGAAACGAGAAATCGCATCTGGGAATTCAGAGGAAATTGGGTTTTTTTTCTTTCTTTCTTTTAGAAAGATGAATAGACCATTAGTAAATGAGATCGTGCCTTCCTTTGTAATTTCTTGTAGTTTCCAGCCCAGTATAGCGGAAACCTAAATTAGCCTCTCCAGATAAGTATAATTATAAGAGAGTTTGGCATAAAAATCGAAATGATGTGAATAGTATAAACTTGTGATAAACTTGGAAAAGTATTGAAACAATATTCCTTCCCGATATTCGACGCTATTATGTCTAGGTATAACGAAGGACTCGATCAATGGCAAAGAGACATTGGTATTAGTGTAACGACAAGGCGTAACAATGGGAATATTTATACAATTAGGGGGACGGCGCCTAGATATTTATGAATGGCAAAATGCCAAAATACGAAGAATGGAAAGGAAAACGAACCACACCCCTTTCCATAAAGGCAATCGACCGGCATGGAGACGATTTTGGAAAAAGTAGATGGAGTATGGTCGGTCTACTGCATTTATGACGTTTTACTCAACTGCCGCTTAAGTCCAGGGGAGCCTTTATGTAAAGGTCCAGGTTGTCCAGGTTGTCCAGGTTGTCTAGGTTGTTCAGGTTCAGGTCTAGCGGTCCAGGACTCCAGTGTGTCTGTCCAGGTGCGGCTGCGGGCAGCCTAGCATTCCTCGAGCGTACATGGTGGCGCAGTCTAGGTCCTAGAAACCCTCCATCAGAAGTGATAAAATTAGTAGACAGACTAGCGAATCCCTAAGCCTTCTGGAATAGAGACTATGATCTATCATATGTTCCCCTTTGTGAGAAACTTTGTGAGAATTGCTCATGTTTGGATATGGGAGCACGTTAAACGATCCGTGTGACCGATACTGATCGAGATTAATTTACCCCTGTGGAGAGGAATCATGTACCCTGCAAACAAACTGCCCAAACTAGCGACTTATGAACATCGTGAGAACCAATCTAAGCAATCTCATTCGTCAACCTGTACATGCACGACGATCTAATATCCACTCCCTCGGGTGGTTACCTACGGTTAGATACACCCCAAGATTTGTTAACTGGTAAGGGATAACCGGAATAATCTTAATACTCTCACTCATATAATATCAATAATATAGATGTAAGATTCTAGTTGCGCCATACCCAAAATGCATCATGAATAATCCTTCGGTACCGTTATCTTTGTGAGTGAAAAAAAAAATCTCGAATCTCGTTCGCCACAGTCGTAATCTCGTCATATCCCGGCAGCTGTGAAGCTCAGCAGGCTACCAAAAGCCAAGCCAGCCACTAGTGCTAACCCCATGAATCCTCCAGAGGCCTCGCGTTCCCCATCTTCAACCCACTCGCCGGCAGCCATCATGCAGTTGGAGCCTAGCCAACCGGTGGTGAAGCCGTAAGGGAACTGGACTAGAAGTAGATAGAACACATCACTGTTAATGACGGCCCCTTTTCCGTGCAGATTGCATAGAGCGTAAAGCGGCAAGAACAAGAACCGTGCTATACTTGCTACGAACAATAAAGCGGGCCGGTCCCGGAGTGAGAGGAAGAGTGAGCTGGTCCTGCCTCCGAGGTCGCCGAGATTCCAGAATAAGAAGCCGAGCGGGATGAAGGCGGCTGGTTGTAATAATAAGCCCGCATCCTCCGGCGGTGTCACTGATAGAATCTTCGGTGTAAAGACGGGAAAGAACATGGCGACGGCGAAGCACATGAATACCCCGCCCGCTAACCAATGGAGCTTTCGGAAGAGCGTCAGCATGCTGACGACCTTACGCGCTGCACGTTCTGCAGATTCGACGCTTGTCATCGATGCAGCCATATGTTCCATCATCCTATTTTCGACGATGCGGTTGTGACGCTTGACCAGTGGGATGAATGCCACGAGCGCTATGAGTGATATAATCACGGCGGTGAGGAAATAGATGAATGCAGCCTTCCCATTGCCTGATGAAACCCCTTCTTCCACGCCAGCGGTTGCATCGGCCGGTGGTGCTACGAGTACCGAAATAACTTGAACGAAGGCGGGTAGGACTCCTGCTACGCCCTGACCGGCCATAATGGCCTGCATATATTCAGGTCGTCCAAAACTCGAAGCGAATGCAAATGCGCCGTTCTGTATCAACCCAGCCGCCCAAGCGGTGAAAGCGACCATAGCCAATAAAAACACTAGATATGCCGACGGAGATGCATCAAGAAATATAGCGGTGGAGGCTGTTAATAGAACAAATATAACAACATTCATGTAGAGGGCGAGGTTGATACGGAACGGGTAGGAAGCAGTATATTGGACGTTCGTCAATACGATCATCGATCCTAAATTCCCGAGAGTCGACACGGAAATAATTGCCGATTGGAAATTGCTGAGAATCCAGTCGTCATCCTGAAATCGGAGTTGGAAATAAGGCGCCGCGGCGAGGAACATGTTCCTGATTAATTCTATCATTAGTCGCAAAGCTTTATAGGTACGTGGTCCCTTAAATGAAGCGCTCGAAATATCACATACCAGGCCCATAGCATCGCGACGCCCAGTATGGCAAAGAGACTGTACTCGATCCATGAGAAAGGTGTCTCGTCGGTGTCGTCGCGCTCTGGAGGTTCGTCAAAAGACCGCGATTCCTCAGTTAAGGGTCGGTATTCCTGCTGCACTTCATCATCCCTTTTCTTGAATATTGAGCGAACCCGATCCATGACTGCCGACATGTTGGCGATGACTACGCTACGTTTACACGGGTATCGTCCGAAACTGGCGATCGTAGCTACGGTAGATAGAATGGCCGTATTCGGATCGGTAGTTCAGATACTACCTCGAAGGTGAGATTTATTCAATCATCGCTGTTGGTTAAATTGTTGAATACGAGCAGTGCCGTTCAAACTAGGTGCGATGATGAAATGTAGATGAGACGGGTCATTAAAGGATGTCACGGGGAATGTTTTTAGGTAGATGCCAGTCAGCTGTATGACCCCTAGTATGACCCCTACAGCCCCTACAGGTTGTATTATGCAGTGCAGTACAACTACAAGCCACAAATCTAAGATCGCCAAGTAGTGCAGCAGTGCAGGTGCTAAGGAGGGTGGGCTCCCTTCCAGCTGCTAGCGTCAGGTCACTGACCAATGTACCTCATCTTAGTGGACGATCGCTAGAAAGTACCGTACCCGGCAGCTCGGTACAGGGGGTAAATTGAGTTTCCAGAGTTCCCGGTTCAACGTCCCTTCTCACATTATTAAATAATCAGATAATGAAAGAATAATGGATGTATGTAAGACTGGCATGTGACATGTTCGATTCATTAGTAGGTGATATGTAGAGACGTGGAATAAGAAGCGATCCAACACCGGGGTATATTGAATTCCGTGGTTCGGAGTAATAGTAGTGAGTAACTGGAAAGTTGCGACAGACTCAAAGATTAAATCTAGTTCGCTGCTTTTCCATCTTCGCCTTCCATTCCCATTGCACGGCATCGTCTCCTTCGCTTCCAGCTCGACCAATTCCCTTGTCAATGCGCCTAAGCTTAAGTGTTGCCCTGGGACCCAATTCTTGGAGACCTATCAAAACCAATAAATTAATCAACTATACAGGCAATAGATAATAGTCAACTTACCTGTGCGGATGCTTTCAACTCCCTTCAACTCCTTTCCATCTGCGCCAACCACGCTCTTCTCCGTCGGTCGTTTATCTCTGAAGACGTATCGATGTCGGCGCAAGAAGATGTAATCACGCTGATTATGTAATGTTACCACCTGGCGACCCTGGAGTTCGGGAGTCTTAGGCCAAAGGGATTGGAAGAGTCTTGCAGTGAGAACACCCAAAGGCGTTTTGAAGTTGTTGAGTAAGAGTTCCGGATAGTGGTTCGTCGGGTTACCATGACCTGGTAGTTTCTTTCCTTCGACCCAATTTGAAATGCTGAAGTGGAATGTTGGCCCCAGAGGCAGATGGACAATGTCCAACCCAATTGGCCTCTTTTGATCTTCTCTCAGAATCATAACAGTGCTGAAACCCCTATTCGAGGCGTATTTACATATTTCCCTTACACTGTACTTATGACCATATTTATGCGCCGATCGCGGTATATACGTGCTATGTGGGAATAAGGTACAGAGTAATTTTGCTTCGTCGTGGATGGTAGAGTTGAGTGTGGTGGTAATTAGAACCTGAGGCTCCGCAGGCCCATCTTCAGAGAATAGCGATGGGAATTTAGCGACCAATGATTCCGGCGTAAGATCGAGGTTCGTCGACGTGGTTGAAGGCGCCATGCTATCGTCTCGAATGACTTGCTTTGCGCGAGCCTTTGCTGCTGCTTCCTCGTCCGATTCTTCTTCCTCATCGTCTGAGCCTAGCATGCTATCTGCTTCGTCACCACCTTCTTCAGGATCATCGCCATTCGCTGCTTCCGCAGCCAGCCTCTCCTCTGCTTCTTCTTGTTGTAAGCGCCTCTTCTTGAGCAACTGCTCCATGTCAATGCTTGCGCCCAATCCATCATCGTCAACGTCGTCCCAGACTCGTTTTCGGTCGATTGTTGCAGGTATGTTTCGCGCAATTCGTTCTCTTCGAAGCTCAGGCTCTCGTTCCTCTTCTTTCTTTCTCCGAAAACGAGTTTCACGCCTTTCCTTCTCGCGCTCTCTTTTTTGCTTTACGTACAGCGACTGGCGGTGAAGTTTGTTTCCTGTCTTTTTAGACAGCGAGGTAGATCTTTGGGTACCCATTTTCCCCTTTGTATATTTAATAAGTAGGGGTAATTGGGTAGCGGTAGGAAGTAATCAAGCTCTTGAATGTTAAGAGTTGAAGAGAAAATATCACAAATGAGATGTTGCGATAACAAGCTGGATCTGAAAATTTTAGTGGACCCGACAGCTATGTGGATCCCTATCTGCAAGAGCCAGGTGCAACTACGTACCGGCGTGAAATTCTGGAGGGGCCGATGGAGGGGCTGAGGGGTAATCTTGAAGGAACGAATTGGAAAATTAGCGGCCTCCAGGGCTGTGACTCAACTCTAAGCTTGTAACTAAGAACACTTTCCTATAAAATTTGGAGAGTCACAAATATCTGTTTTCAGTTTTGTCTTCGACCACATGAACAGGGTAGTTTTTGTGGCTAGACATTCTGCGTTGAGCCTGAGCCCCGCGACCCCTTTTCGTTCTCAAATTTGGAGGTGCTCGAGAGCACTTCAGTTTAACCAATTTAACCAGCTCAACACAAACACTCTTCGTCAACTTCTTCAACAGTTATATCAAGATCGCGAAACTCCGAAAATGACGACAACAGCTACCACTCTCAAGGGGCAACCCCTTGACCGCCCTGTCCTAGACTCCATGCTTCGAAGACGAATGTTTTATACTCCCTCGTTCGAGATTTATGGAGGTGTTGCTGGTCTTTACGATTATGGTCCGCCCGGTTGCAGTCTGCAAGCAAATATCATTGACGTGTGGCGCAAACATTTCGTTCTAGAGGAAGACATGCTAGAAGTTGACTGTTCGGTTCTGACTCCCCACGAAGTTTTGAAGACGAGTGGCCATGTGGATAAATTCGCCGACTGGATGTGCAAGGACCCGAAAAATGGCGAGATCATTCGAGCAGATCACTTTGTTGAGGAGATCCTCGAAAGTCGCTTGAAAGGAGATAAGGAAGCACGTGGCCAGAAGGTTGAGGAGAAGGAAGAGGATCCTAAGAAAAAGAAGCGAAAGGTCAAGGGCGCGCAAGAGGCTATTAAACTTGACGATGCTGTTGTAAAGGAGTACGAAGAGGTCCTAGCTAGGATTGACAACTACAATGGCGAAGAGCTCGGAGAGCTAATTAAGAAATACGACCTCAAAAACCCAACTTCCGGTGTACAGCCATCACCTCCTGTTGCCTTCAACTTGATGTTCCAGACAGCTATTGGTCCTAGCAGCAATCTTCCCGGATATCTGAGGCCAGAAACTGCACAGGGTCAGTTCTTGAATTTCTCCAAATTATTAGAATTTAACCAGGGTCAAATGCCATTCGCTTCGGCATCTATCGGTCGATCTTACAGAAATGAGATCTCTCCTCGAGCTGGCCTGCTTCGAGTACGTGAGTTCCTGATGGCGGAAATTGAACATTTCGTGGACCCCGAGGGAGGGAAGAAGCACCCGCGATTTGAAGAAGTCAAGGACGTCGAGTTGGTCCTTCTAAATCGGGAAACCCAGCTCGCTGGTCAAACAAAGGTTGAGAAGGTGTCCATCGGTCAGGCAGTGGCTAACAAGACAGTTGATAACGAGACACTAGGTTACTTCCTAGCTCGTATTCACTTGTTCCTCAAGAAGATTGGTGTTGACCAATCTAAGATCCGCTTCAGGCAGCATATGGCGAACGAGATGGCTCATTACGCCGCCGACTGCTGGGATGCTGAGCTTCTTACCTCCTACGGCTGGGTTGAATGCGTCGGTTGCGCAGACCGTAGTGCTTACGATCTGAGTGTCCACGCCAAGAAGACTGGCGCGCCTCTCATCGTTCGACAACAACTAGCCGAACCTTTGGTGGTCACTGAATGGGAGATCGACTTGAACAAGAAGTTGTTCGGCCCACGTTTTAAGAAAGATGGCAAGACTATCGAAGCCGCGATTCTGGCCACCACTCAGGACCAGCGAGAAGCTTTGGCAAAGGACCTGAATGAGAAGGGAAGCATCACTCTCGATGTGGCTGGCGTCAGCGGAGGAAAGGCTGAGATTCCCAAAGACCTTATCGTCATTGAACGACGTACGAGAACTGAGCACGTTAGGGAATACACACCTAACGTCATCGAACCATCATTCGGTATTGGAAGAATACTCTACGCTCTCATGGAGCACAATTTCTGGACACGTGCTAGCGAAGGTGGTGACGAAGCTCGCGGCGTAAGTCCTTTCCTAGCGCCCACCTAACATAGAGATGCTAATTTTTATCTAGGTACTCTCTTTCCCACCGACAGTAGCCCCTACGAAGGTGCTCATCGTTCCTCTATCATCTAACGAGCAATTCAGGCCGATCTGCTATAAACTCTCCCAGAAACTCAGGAAAATCGGCATCTCTAACAGGATCGATGACTCATCCGCGACAATTGGAAAGAGGTACAGCCGCAATGATGAGCTAGGTACGCCGCTTGGCATTACAGTTGATTTCCAAACTGTTCAAGACAACAGTATCACACTTCGTGATCGGGATTCGACTAAGCAAGTCCGTGCGGACGAAGACAAGATCATTGCTGCGATACAGTCTGTTGTAGACGGTTACAAACAGTGGGCAGACGTCGAAGCCGAGTTACCGGCATTTGAAGGCCAGGAGGTCGATGTCGCTGTTCGTTGATCCCAGGCATAATGCGTTATTACTTCATATGACCAAGCACTGGAGGGGCAAACCAGCCTGGAGGCCTCATTGACAGACCAGGGTAATATATCAGATAGACAGATTTAATAGATCTGATTAAAAGCTTGTCCATGCGCTGGCTTTCATTCTCAGGTGAAGTTTCAATTGTAGATCTTTGGCCACGTGCGGTTGTTCGACCGCCGAAGCGGCTGGGGACGAAAGACTTTCCGGAGCCGGCATTGGTTTACACGAACTATAATGAATCTAGAATGCCATGGAGCCTTCAATGAATTAGTAATGCCCCTCGTATACGAGCATCGTTCTCAACGCAAAAGAGTCCGGCGACAACTAAAACATCCCACATGCTAGGAGATGGATTACACTATGGGGGAATACAAACATATCATAGCTTGTGACCCCTGTAACTCCTAGCCAATTACGCGCAACAGTCAAAACCAGGGGTTCGGCGGGATGCCAAGAGCCAACATCCTGTGACAGATCCGCATATTGGCGAAACCAATGCAAGAAGGACCCTAGCAGCCTAGGTCGACGCTTGTAGTCTATGTCTCTCGATACAGAGCGCATTGCTGCGAAGTTCGAGAAGGCGAAGTCTCTGATTCGCCGCAGCCGTACCCCCGAGCGCGGTTGCGATCGCCGAGAATCAGCTGAGGTTCGCCGCTTTCTTTGGAGAAAGCGATGAATGTGAAGCAGATCGCGGCTAGGCTGTGGGTGAAACGTCGTACATCTTGCCCATTATGACAACTGACGGGGAGTTTTGTAACTATGCTGACTAGTTAAAACCTCTCAATGGCGTTTTGATGAGTCTCCATGGATGGATTTCCGAGGGGCTATAGTCCTGTAGGAGGTATTATTGTGTTTTGTAAAATATATGTTACAGTGGCTGAGGAATATCATCATCGTCATCGAAGAAATATCCCCATCCATTTGAGCGCTCCCGACTCGATGGATGTTTCGCAAGAACCTTGCATGCTGCACATGAGTTCCTCCTGCGTACGTAGGCGAGGGAAATCTGAGCGTGTTCTACCCAGCGCACAGAGGATCAATCGTCACCTCCCGTGACACTCGGAACTACCGAGAAGTTTTCGGCTGGAGGAGGAACGAGATCGGGCTCGCCAAAGTCACACCTTCTATCTTGGCTACTATGTAATCTGCCCTGAGGTAGCAGAGGATCGCGATTCATTACTACGTACTCATCTAATACCCGATTCGGTGAGTTGATCGCTGTTTCGTGCGCCTGAATAAACGAAAGGTACTGTACATAGAATTAGATCTGGAGCATGTCGACTCATGATTCGATTGGTGAACTGGTTCGCGCCGGCTACGCATGTGTCGGGATCTCACAGGCGGGTAAAGCCTTGGGGAGATGCACGGCGGGCCGCGGGGCGTAGCTCGTTATTAGTTGTCTCATGAGATATATTATCATTTGCTCATATTATCATATTCTCTCATAGTTTCTTAGTCTCTTGCTGTCGGGATGGAGGGGTCTCAAATACGGTCTTTGATGAAACGATAATACCACCGACTCGGATCTTTCGATGATAACTTGTTTTGCTGTTAGAAATTGCCCATGTTCATGTTCATCCCTGGTTATACTTAGGTAACACCATGGATGATAATATGATAAGTCGGGTTGTACATCGTATATCCGAGGCCACGTGGGTGAGGAGAATTAGGAGGCAAGTAAAAAGTTCCAATTGATCTAAATGATAAATGAGGAATCATGGATCTTAGGAATAAGGAATACATTAATATGTATCATAGGGATAGGGGAAGTATGATCAGTATGATCCCATATCCTATCTCACCCATCCAACTCGTCCAAAGAGGAATCAATCGATGGCAAACACACTTTTTGCACTTCTTGGGTAAAAAGTTGTAGGGACTTTAGGGACTTGAGAGGATCGTCATTTGTTTTAACTAGCGTTTCCCAATCCAAGGTGGCCATCGTCAATAACGTTGAAACCGCTAACGAACGTGGATACATGTACCCATCTACATTGCTAGCTCCTTTTAGTTCCTGCCTGAGGGGTCCGCTTTGCCGAGAAATAGAGTTAAATCGTCTTAGTTAATAGGACGGATAGGGTTGGACAGGGACGAATTATATGTACTCGATACATGGAAGCTCCTGCGGTTTTAGGGGAGACCCTTCCAACGCCAATCAATCACTCAATTTCTAGAAGTACCTTGGTAAAAGGGCACACATGTGCACGCGCTAGAGCACTAGCAGGCTAGCACACACCCCGTCGACCCCCCCTTTCAATTGATGGGTCAATATTAAAAGGCAGGTACCTAGGGATTTGTACCATTTGTACCTGTATTATATCATTTGTGCCTGTATTTGGTGTGTCTTTTTGTTGTAGCATCCGGTACCTTTACCCCTTTCTGCCCTTTCTAGTTCGACCCTTCTTGTCACCATATGCCTGCCCATTTGCCCATTTTTGCCCATGCTAGCCCCATTCCATGCCTTGCCAATGCACTGCATCAATACTCCAATGCTCCAATGCTTGCTGACTGCACATCCAATGTCTTACTTTTCCCTCTTATCACTCCTCCTTCAAAGCCTTAACCGTTGCTTGTTCACGCACACATACATTACAATAGACACATCACGTATCTCCCCGATCATTTCACCGTAATAGGGGGGTTCGAGTCTTTATTGAATGAACACACGATAGTCTAATAAATTGCGATTGCTATGATTCCTCGTTCGATTGCTTAAAAATCAAATAACTAGAAAACCCCGTCTTACATACTCGGGCGGTAACGAGAAAAAAAAAGACACGAAGCCCCGACATTTCGATACCGCATTGATGCTTTGGTTTCGGATGTGAAGTCGAGCCGCTCGTTTGTCTCTTTCTTACCCGACCAACCGACTCCCGACTCCTTTGAAATCGACTGCGAGACAGCATCTCAGTCGAGTAACCTAATCTTCTTATCTCTTTTGCGGATCTTGATCTTACACAACCCATCTCTACTTTGGAATTCGAGAAAACTGCGCTTAATGTTTGAATTGGTTCCATCTTCCCTCACCGCACTTCCAATCTCTCCTGGTCTCCATCGGGGTGAGTTAGCCGAACCCCCTCAGCCGCATATTGGATCGAAATGGAATAAGGGGTCCCGATCTTTAGACCTGAGTAGGACTAACGACGTGGCGCTTTCACTTTAGTCTTGATTCTGAACAAAGCCTCTCCAGCTAGGCGCTCTTCGCATTACCCTTAAAGACGTTTAAGACGAAGACCTCGAGTCTCCGCGCACCTAAAGTGCTACGATAATTAATTTCTTCAACCTTGCCTACTATGGCGGCACCGAACGGGTAAGTCTATCGATCAATTAGAATTACAGTGAACCCAACCGTTTCGATCACCTGCCCTCAACGTCCTCAACGTCCTCAACCGCCTTCAACGCCCTCTCGATATCGCAAGCGGGGAAAATCCGACCTCATAGTCTCATTCCAACAATTACCACGTAATATTACCTCGACACACGGGAGTCTGTTCTTGACCATACCTGCTGACCTTTTCGAGTACAATTTACTGACCACGATCGTATTCTAGAAGCGTTTACACCACCGGCCAGTTTATGAATCCTGGTCCGGCCCCGCGACCGCCAATGGACCGTCCTCGTCTCAATCTGACACCCAGCACTAATTATCCCGGCAGTATGAATTCTAGTATGACGAACGTGGTTTCGTCGCCTATTACGCGCACTGCCACCTCTACATACACAGGCTCTACCATTTCCTTACCACTCGCCCGCGAGCGATCCAACCAGACAGATGGCATGGGAGGCGTCGCGGTCATAAAAGAGGGCTGGGCGCAGGTGAAGGAGAGTAGGAACTTTATCCAGCCGTGGAAGCAAAAATATCTTATCTTGCGCAAGGAGGCGCTTGACTTTCATAAAACCGAGGGTGGAAAGGTTTCTTACACTCTCTTCCTGAAGGACGTCCTGAATGTTGGTCGAGTCGAGGCTGCGGGTACTATCTTCGAGATCAAGAGGCACGCGCAGGGGTCATCTAACAGTCCTGGAGATGATGATGGTTCAATTAGAACTCTACATATCAAGGTCAAGAGCGATGACGATCTTTATGACTGGATTGACCTTCTCTATGGTCGCTGCCCTACTATGGGTGGGGTCAGCAATCCGACCAACTTTTCTCATGCAGTACATGTTGGCTTTGACCCGCAAACAGGCCAATTCGTAGGGTTGCCGCCTGAATGGTCGAAGTTGTTGAACTCTTCTGCTATCACTAAGGAGGATTACGAGCGCAACCCTCAGGCTGTGTTCGAGGTTTTGGATTTCTACTCGGACCTCACCAAAAGGGCTGAGAACCCCAATCAATATCCAAGCCTCACCCCGACTCCCCCTCCGGCCGGCCAAAGTAAGCAGCTTGGGTACGGCGGCGGCGGCGCTTCTGTCGCACCTCCTCGCCCTATGCCACCTTCGCAGCGCAGCTATAGCAACATGTCACCACAGCAAGGCACCCCTCCGCCCCGACCGACCCCACCGGATATGTCACAAAGACCACCGGTGCAGAGTGTGGGCGGTAGCTATGGCCCGTCACCTGACGCGGCGCGCGAAGAGCAACGTAAGAAGCAACTGGAGTTGCAGAGACAGCGTGAAATTGATGAGCAGAACCGACGTGATCTGGAAGCCTATAACGCTTCTATTCCTCAAAAGAAAGTACCTATGGCCCAACAAGAAATTGGTGGAGGTGGATACGGAAGTTCGGGCTCGCAAGATCGCTATAATCCCAGTCGAGCGGCACCTCCCGCGCCTAAACCAAGCAATCAACAAGCATCCAGCCTTCGCGCTCAACGACCTGCTCCGCCGGCACCTAACTCCGGGTCTGCGTCTGCTAACAGGCCCCCTCTTTCTTCTCAAACTAGCTCGGGCTCTGTTCCGACCTCACGCGATCCCCAGTCTAACCAAGCGCAACGAATGCCGCCGCGGAACGAACAACAAGCACCCCGGTATCCGAATAACGCCAACGGCTCACAACAAACTCGAACTAATGGCCAACCTCAGAATCCTGCAATGGCGCGCATGCCTGCTCCCGTCAAGCCTCTTAATGTACCAGCGAAACCTAGTCAGACTCAGCAGAGCGATGGCGTGAAGGCTGCGGAGGCTGCGCTGACAGCCAAGCCATCCGCCTCAGAGAGGAAGCAGGATGTTCGCATGTCGACGATGTCCGAAAAGGAGGTCATGCAAAAATTGATTGAGGTTGTTTCGAAGGATGACCCTAATCTATCATACTCCAAGCAGAAGAAGATCGGACAGGGTGCTTCCGGTTCAGTCTACGTAGCTAAGGTCAAAGAAGGTGCCGTCTCCTCCGTTGCCCGAGAAGTTCTCCGTTCTCAAGGAACCAGAGCTCAAGTTGCTATTAAGCAAATGGATCTGGCACACCAGCCACGCAAGGAGCTTATCGTCAACGAAATCATGGTCATGAAAGACAGCAAGCACCGAAACATCGTCAACTTCCTTGACGCCTTCCTACGCAACAATAACGCCGAATTATGGGTTGTTATGGAATACATGGAGGGTGGAGCTTTGACGGATGTCATCGACAACAACCCCGTTATCACAGAGGAGCAGATCTCGACCATTTGTCTTGAGGTAAGTACATTGGATTTTTTGGTCGTTTTGACACCGCTAACGGTATTTAGACTTGTCGTGGATTGCAACACCTCCACTCTCAGAACATTATCCATCGTGATATCAAGAGTGATAACGTTCTCCTAGACGCTCGCGGAAACGTAAAGATTAGTAAGTAATAGAAGCAAATACCATCATGAGTAGTCACTAACATCATATTAGCTGATTTTGGTTTCTGCGCAAAACTCACTGAGACAAAGTCTAAGCGAGCAACTATGGTCGGAACTCCTTACTGGATGGCGCCTGAGGTCGTCAAACAGAAGGAGTATGGACCGAAGGTTGATATTTGGTCGCTCGGAATTATGGCCATCGAGATGATCGAATCCGAGCCGCCCTATCTCAACGAGGAGCCTCTGAAGGCTCTCTACCTTATCGCAACTAACGGCACGCCGCGCCTGAAGAAACCGGAGAAGCTGAGCAAGGAGCTCAAGGCTTTCTTGTCGGTTTGCTTATGCGTGGACGTTAAGAGCCGTGCTTCGGCGGATGAGTTACTGATGCACGACTTCTTGAAGCATGGTTGCCCACTGGGAAGTCTCTCCGAACTACTTGCCTTTAGGAGGAACGCCAAATAGACGCTTAGTTAATAACGATACCCTATTTCTTAATTGCATCCCTTCGACCAGAGGATGATCCGAGAGACGAAAATGATGAGTTGAGTGGCTGCCCGTCGAATCCCATATACCCCCCGAGGCAACGGTCTTTGGGAGGTTTGCAATTCATCTGGGTCATAAAATTTGCATGAGAGAGTTGGTCGCTATTTGAAACACATAGATGGGGCTTTCACTTAATATGCTATGGATATGCGGCGCATCATTAAGTAGAGGCTGCGCATATTATCGGACGTCGTAACGCGGATGTGTTACGAGGTCACCACAATAAAGATACGGAATAAGTTATCTGGGTTCATAGCAATGGCTGGTTGCATAGAAAAGAGTTGCAGTGGCATGATCGTAGCCGTGGAGAGTTGGAAGCTTTAACTTCTAGAGACGAACGAGACGTTTTGAGGGTCGATTTTGCAGGTATTGGCGTGCGGCGAAGATGATACGTAATCCGACAATATAGATATGCGAATCGAACCAAACATATCCATTCCCAAGTATGGTTTATCTCAGCTGAAGCTTTATCGGATACCCACCGACCCATGAGGTATGGAAGGGTGAGGCTGCAAGTAATGTATGCAATACTACACAGTTGAATCCTTGACGATACATGCCCCCTTACGATTTGCTGTCGCTTGGCTTGGTAATAGGTAATAGTTGGATGAACGTACATATAGAATTATGTGCGGATGTTAAAATCTCGTATATCTCGTGTGTACATGATGGAGACGGGCATAACTGGCTACTCCTCAGCCAAAATCACCGTTATCTTCGATTATCCTCCTACGTGGCCGCCAATGAGTATCCGAATCTTGTATAAATGTACGTGGCCCCCCTTATCACTACAACAAGTTCTAATATAAATAAACGACACTGCAAGCGCACGCGAATATGGAGAATCACAGCCTCACACAGCAATATCTATTGGTATGACTGATTGTTACGAGTCACGGACTGAGTAAGCAGGCTCTGGCCTAGTCTAGATTTCAATTGGACCTTTGACGAATCAAGGTAGTATTTCGAGGCAATTGCCTTACACCCGACTTGACCTGGACGGGACAAGCCGTCTATCGCCTTCCAGCCTTGCCAGCAAATATTCTTCATGATCGTCACGCCGGCATAGCTTCTGCTTACCCGGTCGGCGCGAGGCGCATTCGCTAGCGGGATGCCACAACGCTATATCGCATCAGACCGCCCGTCGGCGTAGGCTAGGCTTTCTTTATTTGTTTTTGTGTGTGTGGTTTTTTTTCTCCGTATCTCATGCAGGACTTCGGGTTGCCTCTTTCAGGCCGTCTGACTGGCTGCCTTAAGTGTGTTTGCATAGCTGTAGTTGGAGGATTCGAGCATGTTACGATGGCTGCAGCCTGCGTCCATATAACCTATCGTGCACCTTTTTGACTCAGCCCAGCTTATTCATTTTTTCTCTCGAAGGTACGAGCTACCTGCCTATATATTTTTGAACACTAATTTTTTCGTTTTCTTCTTTTTCTGCCACTGACGTCTTTTAACCTTCTATTTCCATCCGGACTTTTTCAATTGTTCGTTGTTATTTAATGCATCGCGAGTCCTGCCACTTCTTTATCCTCAATCGCGCAATTCACCAGGAGTAACTCGCAAGCTACGCTCGTTTGATTTATGCGTATATAATGAGCTCGTGCATGGAATTCACGGACGACATTCGTTCCAAGATGGGGATAACCAAAGTTAACCGCGCTGTCTCGCACCTCAGCCGACGATTAAGAGGCGGTCTTCGTTTGAGACGGGATTCTAAGGACAGCATGAAAACGAATACCACTACCAGCGTATCGACGACTAAGGACGAGACTATGAAATGCGAGGTCAAGCATCTGGACTTAAGATGGGATGATAGGGACGAGCAATACTACAAGGAGCGCAAGGACGAGGTCAAGAAGCCAAAGCAGAAGGATTGGTGGAGACTGTTCGCTTTTTGCCTGGTTAGAGTGTTCTATGATGACGATGAGCTTGATACGACTAGGTTATACGTCAATTCGGAGCCGCTGCGCCATCTGCTGAAAGATGTCATCGGGGATTATCCAGACGACCCGATTAACGTCGACGACGTCCAGATCGAGAGCCCTTATTACTCGCTATTCTACTACCGCAAGGAACTCGAGAAGGAGGGTCGCGCCAGATTCAAGGAAGATGAGGAATCGGCCGCGCAGATTCAGTTACTAATGAAATGGATTAAGACACATTTCGAGGCGGAGATCGCGGCGTATGACAAGTGCGTTGGAGAGCTAAGAGCAATTTCGTACGAACATCTCTGGACGCTGTTCCCGCCCGGTGCCATTATACATGCGAAAGTACTGAACCAACACCGCGCCTTTCGAGTTCACAGTTGTTGGTACGAGTCCGGCGAAACACCTATTCTTAATATCTGGGCTGATTTCGTGGATTTCGATGGCGACAAATTGGGGACGAGGAAAGCGGAGCTTTTTGTCACTAAGTACGCGGGCACCAGACAGTTACGAGAGCTAGCTACTATGCCGCTAGAGTTAGTAGAGGACTCGGATGAGATCCGCGCGAAATTAATAGAGAGAGGAAGAAAGTTCGAGGGTCTTGTCGGCCAACATTTCAAGCAGTACGACGGCATCGCGCTTAGGAAGACGGAGCAGGGATACGCAAAGATCAATGTTAAGGGCAGAGTCATGATCGATTGCGAGACTTACCACCGAATCGAGGCCAACGATACGTTCGATGTTGTCGAGTTTGGTGAGAAACCCAAAAGTGGTGGCACGAATGCTATTGCTAGTCATATCAACGGTAATCGACATGGACATGGGAGAGGAGGCAGGCGGAAGACGGTCAATGCGGTCGGGTTCGTGGCTGAGAAGCGTGCTTTCGAGAAGCTATCCGAGGAAGATGCGATAATAACCAATGCGACGGTAAGAGGGTACGCGTTCGCTGTTAAGCAGTTCCTCGACTTCTTGGTGGATAAGGTGGCTCCGATTGAGTGGAACGAGAAGTGTTTCGACGACTTAGTGCTCGATCAAGACACGAAAAAGACAGTACAGGCGGTCGTAGCGACGCACTCGAGCAGTCGAGACGGGTTCGATGATATTGTAAAGGGGAAGGGCCAAGGGCTTGTGTGTGTGCTGCAGTACGTATTCTCGAAATTTGTGATTTCCAAGTGATCCCAATCGGGTTTTTTTCAAAGACCTCCAATGAAAACCAGGCAAACCCCTATTTGTTCAGAGAAGTCGCTAATCCCGATTTTCAAACAGTGGCCCTCCAGGCGTCGGCAAGACCCTAACCGCCGAATGCGTCGCCGAGTACGTCAAGCGACCCCTATACATGGTATCCTCCGGCGACCTCGGCGTATCGAGCGGACACCTCGACCTGAACCTAACACGAATCATGGACCTAGCGTCGACGTGGAAAGCGGTCCTCCTAATCGACGAAGCAGACGTGTTCCTCGAGCGCCGCTCGCTGCACGACGTGCACCGCAACGCGATGGTCAGCGTGTTCCTACGCGCGCTAGAGTACTACAGCGGCATCCTGTTCCTGACCACGAACCGCGTGTCCATCTTCGACGAGGCGTGCAAGAGCAGGATCGACGTGCCCATTCGCTACACAGACCTCAGCTTCGCGTCGCGTCTGCAGATCTGGCGGACCCTGTGCGGACGCGTGCCCGGTGGTGTCGATGTAGATGAGGAGGGGCTAAATAGTCTGGCGAGACACGATATGAATGGCCGCCAGATCAAGAACATCATCAAGGCTGCGGAAAGCCTCGCTACGTTCGACGGGAAGAAGGTCGACCTGAAGCAGATAGAACAGGTGGTCAGGATACAGACTACCTTCAAGAAGGACCTGGCGAGTGTTGATGTGGATTATACGGCGCCTGGGGAATCGAAGGGGGACGGGTTTAACATGTTCCTTTGAACGGGTGCGAGGATGGGAAGGGTGACAAAATGGGGAGGCTTCGTGTTGGCGTTTACTATGGCATGCATTGCATGGCGGGCTTCCTGACACCTGCACCTAGATACCTTATAGTAGCAAATGCTTGTTCTGACGCGTTCTAGCATATAGCAAAGGGCATAGAAAAACACTATGACCATTGATTTTTACTGATGGCCCATCGCGTTAGAGTGGCGTGTAGCGGAAAAGACGCTGCCTACTCAAGATCTCGATAAAAACTGAGAGGAGAAAGTGACATGAATGTCTGCTATTTATGTACTTAATTATAATGTACAATTGTTGCCATAACCTTTCCCACCGACCACTTAAGCTCAACGCATTTGGAAAACTCATTGGCATACCTCCCAGCTACCATTTATGAAGCGGGATTGATGCAATTCTGTAAGTCGGGTAACGGTGACCGAGTCGGTGTAGCGGCTGGTCTTTATGAAAATGGTCTCGTACGGGTGGGCGCCATCACGCTGGCTAAATGCAATATCTTTAATTGGATCCGGGGCACAGATTTCCTCGTGGTTCTCAAGCAGGGGGGAAGACGTGAGTGTATCAACTTTGTAACCTGAAGACATGATCATTCTTGTAGCCTGAACTTCATGGTGAATGAGTTGTTTCATCTGGCGGAAGTGATCACCTGTAGCAACTACTTGGTTATGATTTTGGTCTAGCATGTCCGGCACTGATGAGCCCTTGGGTGGATCTAGCAAAAGTCTCATGCCAATTGCGTCTGTAGCCCAGACCATCGACTCAACGTGAAATTTAGGCAGGCAATTTGCCTTCATACCAACAAGCTAGGAATCCTATGTTAACGAGGTATAATTTCTGAAGGTTCCAGGAAAGCTCACCTTAACATTCTCGGTGATACGATCCAGGAATACATCACTCCAACAACTCCGGCTCCAGAACGGCGTGAAAGGCCCCCGGACCGCAGAATTGAGCATGATGAATCGGTCATACTTCTTCCACAGATCATCCTTTTGGAGGACTCCATGATGCGCGGTCAGATCTGAGCATGTCGTTGATTGCGAGATGACTTCAATATTGGCCTCGCTAGGGATCAAACTAGCAACGTCTGTTGGTCCATTGAGAATGAAGATGAAATCAGCAGCACCGTCTAATGTAAATATAGTTAGTGGTCATTAGCCTTGAAAATCGGATACTGCTTGTTATTTTGCTGTAGGTAGCTGTAGTTTGTTCGTCTGATAAAACTAGCGGGGGCTTTATACTACAGGGATTACTTACGTAACCCGTTGTCCAGGAAAAAGATCAGGTTCACTCGAGCAGTCGGAGATTCAGTATACACATAGGTGAAGAGCGGTCTGGCGGGTTTCTGAAGATTGATTCCATCTTGATTGACTGGCGTAGGTATGGGAAGTCCTGGGTAACTGATTTCCGTTGCGATAGGTATTGTCTTGGTGTGTGCCTGTCGATATGAGCCTACGGTATATGTTTTGAGGGTCTGAAACATACTGCGTCAAGACGGGATTTCTCAAATGAGAATTTCACGAAGCCATATAGGCCGGTGAAAAATAGAAATATGATGGTGATCAATGTAGGGGTCACGGCTTCTTTCGCCATATTAGCTGCCTGTAATCTCGTGTTTTAAGGTAGAAGGGAATGTAACTCTTAATGAGACACTCGAACGATCACTTCAACTCGGGCGAAGAGAAGTACACAAGTCCTAGTGAGATTAGAAATAGGACAATTTAGAGAAGGACATCGAATTTGCAGAGTAAAATATTGGGATGATTATCTTGACTAGTGAAAAAGGACAAGAGCAATCAAGGTAGTTTGCGGGCCATGACTATAAGACCATCGTGGAAGTAAAGGTGGAACGAGTATTGCAGGCAGAGCTTTCTGTTCCTGGCTCATTTCAAACTTAATCAAACGATCCATCCATTCAAGTGACGGTGGAGCGGATCTGGTGGAGAGATCTTGAAACACAACCGACAGCTGGCACTTGACTCGGAAGTCCGAAGTTCCTAGGCGGGTAGGCAGCATCCACCAATGTCGGCGCGCGGATCCGGGTCCGGATCCGATGTGTGGTCCCGTACCGCCTGCGGCAGCGCTCAACGAATAGGTACCTGCTGGGAGTTTTTCAAACTTCGCGGTTTGATATTTTGGAATATGCTGATTTCTTAGAATGCAGTTGTATATTGAAAATCTAGAGAATATTATAAGTAGTAAGCTAGGTAGGCACATAAGGCACCAGGTATAAAAGCAGGCAGGTACATGATGTGATCCAAGCATGAGCCGAGTTAATTCGAGTTTTAATGGGTAAAAAGCTCAATTTTGATAGAAACAAAGTTTTCTTGAAGGGGAGATTTGGTGATGGCAAAAAAAATGGAAGAAAGCTCATCCCACTTTGAAAGGAAAAATATAATAATCGTGCTGTCCAAACGCTGAAATAAGCCAGACACGCTTTCTAATTGGACAATATCTTGAGGAGGTCCCTGCCGTTTGACATTTGTCGTTGTTAATCTGCTCAATCTTCTAAAGGGGTATTTGTTGAGACTTCAGACGGACCACCTGCAGTATTGTATAGAATCTATTGAGCTATAGTCATTGTATTATATAGATGAATCAAAGGCAATGCAATTGGTACAAGTAATGTCGGTAACATTTCGAAGTTCAACTTGAAGTTGCGCCCATCCTTCCGTATTTATCGTGATCTTATCAGTTATCGGCATCGCTGGCACTCAGACCGTCCCTGTTTAATTCTCACCCAGCCAATCAACCACCCCTGTTCAATACGCTACAGTCAGTGGAAGCTACCTAGCTTTAGGTGGTGGGTACCCTTCTATTCTTTCAGCATCATCTCAGCCTCATCCGCAAAATAATCAAGCCTTGCACTTTCCTAAGACTTGTCACTGACAAGCATATCGCGACTTCTCCTACCATACTTTTCATTTTGTGCGCGCTACTTTTTGAAACGCATGCTTCCACAAAACTTCTAACTTTTGTTTCTCTCTTTATCATGACTTCAGCTGGAGATGATCTTTAACATCTCCAATCAGACCTATCTGTGACCTTGACGCGCATCGCGCTTCACATCTTCACATCTACTCTATTCCTTCCCCCTTCATTAACCATATCGCCAAACTTGCGCGGTCGCATTAATTCGCCTTAACCTCATCAACCGAATCCATTCTATCCTTATTCATCACACGCTTTCACCATGTCTTCGACACGAAATGGCCATGCAAATGGCGGCGATTCGATCCCTATCCCTATCAGCAAGCGATTCGCCGACATTCCCAGTGCCATCGATATTCCTGTCCAAGGTGATCAAGAAGATGAAGCAGTCGAGATTGACTTGGAAGATTTGATGGACGACCCGACCGAACTCTGTACCCTTTTCGAGAATGAGCAAGCCGCACGCACTTATTGGATGACAGTATCTCTTGCTTATGCGAAGCAGAAAAAGACTGTACATGCCATTGAGATGCTCAACCGTGGCGGCAACGCTATGCAAGACAACAACCCTAAGGACAAATTGAGCCTAATCACATGCTTATGTTGGATGTATCTTGGAAAAGTCCGCGAAGCTCCTCGTGTTCTACCCGATAACGATCTCCAAACCGAAGCTAAGACGAAGGACTACTACCTTCAATTAGCCACATCCTCTCTCAATGACGCATCCCGCATAAACCCAGCCTTTCCCCCGCTATTTCTAGCCCGTGGTGTGCTGCAACTTCTTAAGGCGTCGCTGCAGACACCCTCCAAGAACCCCGGAGTCGGTCGAGAAGGGGATAAGACTGGTTCCGAAAAAGACAAGGCCGATCTCCTGAAGAGCGCCTTGAAGGCTTTTGACCAAGCGAGCAAGGTTTCTCAGGGCAAGAACATGTTGGCTTCACTCGGAAGAGCGAGGGCTTTATTTGGTCTGGGTAACTACAAGGAATCCCTGGAGGTTTATCAGAGCGTTCTTAAGAAGATGCCTGATTTGGTCGACCCGGATCCCCGAATTGGCATTGGATGCTGTCTGTGGCAGCTTAGGTACAAGGATGATGCGAAGCAAGCCTGGGAGCGAAGTTTAGAAATCAACCCAGAGTCGAAGATTGCCAACACCCTCCTGGGTTTATTCTATTTGGACGCTAGCAGTCGGGTTCCTACGAACAGCCCTGAGTTTATTAGACTCTACAAGAAGGCTATGAACGAGTATACGCAGAAATCCCTCAAGATCGACAAGAACCAACCATTGACTTGCGCTACATTTGCCAGCTACTTCTTGTCGACGAAGAAGCTCGACTTTGTAAACACGCTCGCCAATAGGGCTATTCAGTTCACCGACGTTAACGCGATTGCAAGTGATGGCTGGTATCTTCTTGCTCGAAAAGAGCATTACAATGGCAATTACGACATTGCTGCTGACTATTACCGTCGTGCCGACGAAGCCAGAGGTGGTCTCGATAGAGGCTATCTACCTGCTAAGTTTGGCGTCGCTCAGCTTTCCGTTCTGAACAATGACCTAGGCGAAGCAAAACTCCGTTTAGAAAAGATTATTCAATCTGCCAACAAGAATGAACGGAACTACGAGGCTATGATTCTCTTGGGGACTCTGTATGCCGAGGAAGTATTTTCCAACCAATACGCCACTCCTAAGGAGGACAAGTCTGCAGAGATGCGAAAGGCCATAGAATATCTGGAACACGCTCGTACAGCTTGGAAGGACCCCAAGAAAAATCTGTCTCCAGATTCAGCTATCTTGTTAAATCTGGCTCGTTTATACGAGGGTGATCACCCGGACAAGGCTCTTGAGTGTCTTTTGCAGGTTGAACAGCTTGAATTAGACCAAATCCCCGCTTCAGAGCACCCGGCCGATATTGATGATGAGGCGGCTCTGCGAACTGCACTCCGCAAGAATCTCCCCCCTCAGCTACTAAATAACATCGGTTGTTTCTACTCTCAAGCGGAGAAACATGAGCTAGCAGGTCAGATGTTTGAAGCTGCCTTAGATTCGTGTATGCGGATTAGCGAAAAGGGTGAGGACAGTGATGCCGATTCTTTGGTTGATACCATCAGCTTCAATCTTGGAAGAAGCTACGAGTCACAAGGCCTTACAGATAAAGCAGTTGATGTATACGAGCAGTTGCTAGCTCGTGACAGCAACTATATAGATGCTAAGGCTCGTTTGGCATACATCAAACTACGTAAGAATCCTAATAAGGAGGGACCGGATGCTGTTGCGCAATTGCAACAAGAAAATTCGACTGATCTTGAAGTCCGTGCCTTGTATGGCTGGTATCTTGGTCGAGTCAGCTCTCGGAAAAAGTCTGGTAACGTCAACGAGGACCCAGAGTTGCGACATTACAAGCACACTCTCCAACATCACGACAAGCATGACCGTTATGCTCTTATCGGCATGGGCAATCTATACATGATGGCCGCTCGTGAGATGCGCCGAGATACCGAACAAGAGAAGCAAAAGCGATCAGCTGGATATACGCGTGCCGTCGAATTCTTCGATAAGGCGCTACAGCTAGACCCCAAAAATGCCTATGCCGCGCAGGGAATTGCTATCGCACTCGTTGAGGATAAGAAGGATTACAAAGCAGCTCTTCCTATCTTCTTGAAGGTGCGGGAGACTATCAAAGATCCCAACGTTTACATCAACATCGGACACATCTATGCGGAACTGCGCCAATTCTCGAAAGCCATCGAGAACTATGAGACTGCGCTATCGAAAGAGGGCAAACAAAACGATCCTGGTATCCTAGCGTGCCTTGGCCGGACATGGTTAAACAAGGGCAGACATGAACGAAGTCTAGACGCGTACAAAAACGCCCTACATTTTGCAAGAGAGGTAAGAACAATTTAATGAAACTCATGACGGGCATAATTAACAAATCTCGCAGGCACTCCGAGTCTCTCCGGATCAAATCCACTTCAAGTTCAATGTCGCATTTGTTCAAGTTCAACTGGTCCAATATATTACGAGTATACCCGAGGCCCAACGTAACCTAGGACAGCTTGAGGAGGCTTCAGAAGGTCTCGAAGCAGCTCTTATCGCATTAGACGAGATTGCAACTCACCCACAACCCCCATACCCTAAGGCAGATCTCGAGCAACGAGCAAACATGGCTCGGAACACACAACGCAAGCAGCTAGCTCGCTCAATTGAAAAACAGAGAGAGTATGAAGAGAAGAACAAGGAGAAGCTAGCGGCTGCTCTAGAGCAACGACAGGCCGAACTCAAGCGTCGAGAAGAGCAACGCCGAAAGGCCCAAGAACAAGAGCTTGAGAGGCAGGAGAAAATCCGAAAGGAGCGTGAGGAAATCGCGGCTCGTGACAGAGAATTGGCCGAACAGCGAGAGAAAGAAGAACAAGAACGAAGGGAGGCTGATATGACTACGGACAGTGAGACGGGCGCGAAAATCAGCCGAAAGGGGAAGTCAAAGGCACGCGGCAAGGCTAAACCGAAGGGTCGTTCGCGAAAGAAGCAGGACGCCGACGATGACGACGAAGAGTCTGAAGAAGAACGCCAACCCAAGAAGAAGCGAAAGCTTGCTACAAAGAAAGAATCAAGCACAAAGTACAAGTCCGCGGAAATTGTGGTGGATAGTTCCGATGATGATGACTTCCTAGATCGCGCGGATCAGGCCATTGAGAATCATCATTCGCCCGTGTCAGGCGCTGACGACGCATCAAGAGCCGACGACAATGAGACTCGAATGGATGTGGATAACACAGCTGGCCAAGACGATGACGAAGATGAGGAAGTGACTGCCACGCGCACATCGACTAGAGCTGCTCGTCGCGGCAGGGTTCTTGACGACAGTGACGAGGACGAAGCTGGCGGCGCTGCTGAAGTCGAAGCGGACGAGGGATCTGGCGCCGATGACGGCGGAGCAGCTGCAGACACTAGTATGGCAGACGCTGCGGATGATGACGAAGAGTAAGGCGGTCACTTTCTTGTACAGCTAAAAGAAAAGGGCGTATTTGGCGTCACCGAGAGGCTGAACTACTTCAGCGGTTGCTTTGCTTAATAAAATGAGAATGAATATTCATACTTCCTTGCCCTTGTGTTGTAATCCAAAGTCCATCTCCTTTCCGATCGGCCAGATTCAGATGCATATACGGGAGCAATCCAGGACTTGTTCAATTACTTGTACACCCAAGTAATCATGAAGCACCGTTGGTCTAAGTAGGCTTTCAGATCTGCGACAAGTTGCTTTGGTATCTAGGTAGTTCTCGTTCTCAATATGACAACTTGATAACCTTGAAGGATAACACCATCTAATGTGCTTCCATGCCTTTTCAGCGCCCAGGCACTTAGTCTTGAAGGGATCGCCCTCCCTTGTAGTTAGATGTCCCTATTAAGGATAGTAGTCCTTCTGTATCGTAGGTTTACAAGCTGAAAAATCTATTTGACGAATGAGCCTACCCAGACGATAGACCGGACTCCACCTAAGACCGATCGATCGGGAACATCTCAACTGAGCTTGTCGTCCGCATTGTCCGGTATTCCGGCTTCCCCGCAAAAGTTATTCTAGAGGTCCCTTACGTCGTCTATGCACGCCGATGTATACTCTTTTATGTAATGATATACCTATGCAGAAGGTATACGTCCCTAACTTAACTAATCTCGTTGACTCCTCCTTACTCTATATTCTAGCCTGTCGGAACTAACAAGTAGGCCTACTATTCGTGTTGCATATAGCAACTACATGGCACACTCCACAGTAGTAGTGCGTACATTAGAGGGTCTTTTCCGCCCAGACCGCTTCTCGAAGTAACACTCGACTTCAAAGTCTTGCGTACTTACTCTCCTGAAGATTCTTCCACTATAGTTTTATAGGAGTCGTTCCGAGTGGCTACATAGTTAGTCTAGAACAATATGTTTGCTGATCTATGAATGCACAGCTTCACGATGCATTTGTTTTCATGCTTAAATGACTACCTAGATGGGGATCATATGATAAACAAAGAGTTGCAGGATGTTGTGTAACTAAGAAACTCACTCAGGTATAGTATTCAGCCAGCCACATCGAGGTAGGCAACTAATAGCGAGACGAATTTAGACACGATAGTTACGTCACATGTAGAAATAGTGGCTGATCACAAAGGAAACCACATCTCCATAGGAAGAATAAGTAAGAGATAGACGGAAAACTACATGCTCTGATTTCACATATGGTAGAAGCTCTATTAACTTGTACCTGTAAGGTAAGGGGGAATGACATCATGCCGGCACACTCAAGGCAATTTTATACCCCTTGAGCATCACTTATTTCCCCCTGGATTACTCATGCCCTATGAAGACTGCAGCATTGTGGTGGTGGCTTGCCGACCTGTCTACATGCAAGTTATCGATCGATATCTTGGTCGGTATCCGATCTTGTATAGCCCCTTTTTTGCTTTTGGCATCCAGGAGAGGGCCTTGAAGGAGGTAGGTAACTTTTTCACAAGTTCCACTCAAAGCTCAGGCTCAAAATGTACTTATATGAAGCAAGACCTTCATCTTTTCCTACAGTATCTCCATCTCGCTACACCCTCTCATCTCTAGAAGTAAATATACTCGAAGATATATCGTCTAAACAACCAAGGTAGGTAGCTTACGTTCCAAAAATCTTGAAGCCTGACCTTTAACTCACGAATCATTTACACAGATGCCTACTGTAACCGGTGCAGTCAAGTCCATGGACGGCAGGCCCGGATTCCACGGCCTGTTTGTCATCGACGGCGTCCAATACACGTTCGCCGGTCACATGAACGCCGGCACGGTGCCATTCGCGACGGACCAAGCCAAGTTGGAATACACCGACGCGTCAGCTTTAGGCAGAGTGAATGAAATGAGCGGCAGGATCGGCCCTCAGAACTTGTCGATCGATCTCGGAAACGGCGTCAAGATTACCGGCGACCTTCAAGTTCCGGTGAAACCGGCAGCGGTGGTTGATGGAAACGGAAATTGGTCTCAGTATTGAATTGAAACTGCCTTGGTGAGACCATCGCGGGACTAGAGAACTTAGGCTGCAATCCGTCACTATGCTAGATACATACCTACCTAGGTAGTCCTCAATAGACAACATCCCAAGTGAAGTATGAGATAACATTGTCATTTAATATCCCGTGTGCTTTCGGGAAACGGTCAGGTGATTAGAAGATTTATGAATATCACGTGCTTTGCATTTTGGTCAGATCAGGTGATCTGCGAATTAAGGGGTGGCTGGATTTAATTGTGATACTATGGCGTTTGTAAAAGTAAAGATTTCTTCAGATGAACATGAACATGCCGAATCGCTCGAGAATCTATGCAATGAAATGAATTTACCTTCGCCGTCAAATATCATCATCATCCGAGGAACCCTGTTCCGAATCGCTTAGAGCGGCTTCCTTGGCAGGTGAATCGCTGTCGGAAGAGGTCTTATCCTTCTGTTTTGCTTTGGATGAACTTCCACCAGCGACGGATTTCCCCAACTTCTTCGAGGACGCCACATTTTTCTTGCTTCCGTCCTTCCGAGATGAGCTCTGCTTAGCAGACTTCTTCGGTACGCTGTACTCTTCTTCCTCGGACGACTCGCTGAAATCGTCGTCTCGAAGCTGGTCAGCCCTCGCTATTTCGGCGTCGGGGAATCTGTGAACTGCTTTCATGTATTTGTCGAAATCCTGCGCGGTGTCGGCAATCGTCTCGAGGTTTTCTTTGGTTAGTTGGATCTCTCGCCATTTGCTTTTCCCGGTGGCTAAGGCCTCTTCCTCTGTGATCTGCTTCTTCTTGATCTTGCGAGTGCGCTCGTACTGTCCCATGGCAATCGCTGTCTGGAATGCATTCCGGATCTGACGGCCATTCCATGTTGCGTTTTTCTTGTGGTATTTGTGGTAATGCTCTTCAGCGAACTCCATTAGCTCGTCCCGATCGAACTTGATGCTTATATCGCGGAATTCGTTGTCCTTCTCGATCCGATCGAGACACCCTTTCCATATCGAAAGTGTCGTTGGCAACTTCACCTTTGGATATCTCAGGGAGACATGAATACGGCTTTTAAAGGCCTCATCAAGGACACCGACTCGGTTTGTGGTCAAGAACAAGATTCCCGAGTAGTACTCAAGGGTTCGAAGGAAGACTAGTCGATTTATTAGCAATCTCTTATAAGGGGAGGAGGTTTGTGGGTCTAACGTACTCGAAACGGTTGAATTCCGTGTCGTGTCCGCGAAGTCACGTCTCATAAGGAAGACGTCTGCCTCGTCCAACAGGAGCACGCAGCCCCATTTATCGGCTCGACCTGTATGTTTTTCTAATACTTGCTCGACTCTGTACCCGAGATCACCGCACGTAATGGAGTAGAGCGGCCTGCCAGTGTAGGCAGCAATGGTCTCAGCAGTGCTTGTTTTCCCTGTCCCAGGCGGACCGTGAAGGAGTACTATCAGACCTAGCCCCTTTCCGCGCACGAGATCAAGCTGATTCAACGGCTTGCCTTCCTTCTTAGTATTTTGCTTTTCTTTGTGAGCATTAGATGAATGGCTATCGACAAGCGAAACTAGGAGTCGTCGGTATTTCGGCAAGATTACGAGGTCATCAAAGCCGCTGTTGCGAGCCTCGACGCTTTTATCGATATCTTCGATGAAATCAATTTCGAGTCGGACTATCATGCAATTAGTATGGAAGCTCATGCGCTGACGTGAGAAACGAACCCCATTTGCGAGTCCTAAATACGAATGCGATGACTTGATGACGCATCAGTCTTAGCTGTTCTGGATCTCGAGCCACCTCTTCCTTAGTTTTCGGTTGTGTCTTGAGTAAAAATGAGGCGAGGCAAATGTCGCTATTTCGCTGGTCGACTTCATGATCCAATGAAAACATATCAAAGTGGTTGGATGTTCCTTCTTCAACCTCTGTCTGATCTGGAGCTGTCCTTTGGAGAACACCTAATCTTGGCTCACTGGTGCTCTTTCTATGATAGTATTCCTCGAAATCGACGAATACGTCACCTTGGAGTCGTTCTCGCCTAACGCGACTCCTGGCGTCGTAAGTGAACCCGTCATATTTCTTATGGCCGTAGCATTGAGAGCATCTCAGACCGCGTGCCTCAAGTCTCTTCATTATGTTGTCCTTGTCTGCCACAAAACGCAATGGGAGTACAGGAAGATCACTCAACTTTCTCTTACCGATATACCATTGAATTCGCTTGTACCCATCGATTGCACCGAGGCGTGTGCTGTCCATGCCGATGCTGAAGCAGTCGATTGTCAGAGAGGTCCAGGTGCCTATTCCGATGGCAGCACCTCGCGGGTACGTATTCCAATCATCCTCGGTGTCACTCAATTCTTGTTCAAGTTCGCTTCCACTTCCACCACCACCCCAGTTGCGATAGCGCGATTTCCGTTCGCGTCGTGAATCGGCAATCTTCTTCGTGTTCTCCGCTTCGTACGTCGTTCGGTTCCTCAGCCGCAGCTGACCTCCTGTTATCGCGTAAGCCTTATAGAGCTGCTCAAACCCGAATTCCTTGGCGTATATGATGTCTCCGGGCTTAAATAACTGCCACAGATCACTGAAAGCTATAGTGTCGAGCGAGCCTTCTTCGATGCTGGCCCGAATCTTGAGGTGGTGATCTAACTCAGTTTCGATGAAGTCGTGTAGGGCTTGGAGATGTGAGATCCTCCAGCGAAGCCATGCCTCATCTTTATCTGCTATGTCACTGTTATTCATATCAGTAGAATCATCTGCCTCAGTGTCACCCGGCACCGCTTCTGTGGGTTGGTTTTGGCTAGCTGGATCTGAGCTTGGCCCTGCAGCTTCTACCTTCAGCAACGCGGATTTCAACTTGGCTAGCCGGGTTTTGATCTCAGGCCAAAATTGTATAAAAGCCTTTTTTTAATCAGCTATCTATTTCGCTGGGTTCTACATGGACTCTTCAGGAAAGGAGCATGCATACCTTATAAGGAGGCTTCATGCTGAATCACAGGCTTAATGTCAGCAAAACTCGGGTCCATGAACGGTCTTTGGCGGGAACACCTACAGGATAGGCACAGCACTTAACGACATGTTGGTTATCCTGACTAACTCAGTTTCTAAGAACGGAGACGATATAACGATCCTCTGGGGTGGTTCAAAATCTTGGCGGGAGTCTGGATCAGCTGATGAGGCTTTAGACATCCTCTTTGCTAATGTTGGCACTTCGCGATAATATGCTCTGAAAGCAACCGTACGAGGGCTCTGTTTAATAGTCGTCTCGGCCATCCAATCTGACATTGGAAGGCGTTCGATTTTGCCCTGGTAAGCTTCCTCGTCCCTATTAGGCATTTAGCACCATACGATCCTTAGGAAGCAACTTATGTTTACTCCGGGTTGGGATTGCCTACTTTTGACTAGAATCGTCCGACTCAACATTTATCAACTCTTTCTTTGCCGCGAGAAGATGCTTCTCGAGGATCTTGACAATCTGTGCTATAGCTGTTTGAGGCGGAAGATTGCCATTGGATGATGTACTAGCCGACGGAGTAGACGCATCATCGTTGGTATCGTTTGACAACACCTTTTCGTCTTCTTCCTTTTCAGCGTCATCTTTCGAATGTTTCTGACTGTTTTTATTGTTTTCTTCTACATTGGTAGAACTTTTGTCGAGAGCAGCTTGATCTTTAAGGATTTGATACTCCATCTCATCCATGGCTTTCTTCATAGATGAATTCGATACATTCGCCATGGTGGGATCATGTATTTACCTAGGCAGGCAACTACTTGAACAAAATGCACATTTGAAAGTGTTAGGACGTAAGTAAAAGTGCCAAAAATTTCTCATCTGGCAGCTAACCCCCCATATATAACCCTGGAGCCGTGTTGGGGGCCAAACGCTATACAAGTATAGAAGGCTATATTTAGCTGACTTATACATAAAATGCGTAAGCAGAAGGATTAAATCTTGCAGGCCGCTACCTAATGGTTGTTGTCGATTCTAGATAGTATTAGATCAACCTCCGCCTCTAACTGCTACCTGCCTGCCTAGTTCATCTTCATCCAACCTGAACTCCCAATGATAGAATGGATTCGTCATCTTCCAATGATCCTCATCCAGAAATCCCCGAGTTTGCCGTGATGGTTCTTGATGGCAGTCGACATCCATCTTTGAGTAGCGACTCTGTTATCTATCGCAGCACCATTAGCCGCCAGATAGAGGCAGCGAACTCCCCTCACAAGCAAGTCGCTTCCCTGCCCCCCTCCATGTTCTCTAGGAATATGCCTGCTAATTTATACACCCGAATAGTTATAAAGAATTATATAGCCCATGTTTCGCGCCAGCGAACGACTTAATATTAACGGCTAACAAATATCTAAAGAAGCGAGATCAGCCATTACTGAAGCTAGGTGAGATCAACAATTGGACAGATGTTGAAAACTCAATGGTATCAGCGTGCAACACGCTAGATACCTTATCAGCTAAAGACCATGATACCAGCGGGTTCACAGGAAAAGTCAAGTCGGCTTTTCGTGCCTTATGCCAGAAGGCCGAAATTGGTACGACTTTCGCATCTATGATTCCGGACGAAGTGCCTTGTAGCTCAGTGCTTTGCGGCGGACTCAAAGCTATGTTTACAGCCCTGGAACATTCTCATAATTATCGTGAGGACGTTTATAAAGCCATTGAAGACATCCCATATATCATCAATGAGCATGCGGTCTATATCGATATCCATAAGGATGATGAAGAGTTACATAGGCGAACTGCGGCTTTATATGTAGCCCTCTTCCAACTGATGCAGCACATACTCTTGTGGTTTGTTAAAAACCCCGTTGGTAAATGATATTCCTCTAGAATCTCACCTACCGTGATCCTATCGCTAATCTATTTCATAGTTACTGGGATGAAATTCCTCTTTACCCCTAAAGGTTTCGCGGAAGGCCTGAAAGACCGAATGGCTAATGTCCAGAGAGCTGCTGCGCGATTTGAAAAACATGCGCTTTATCTAAGAAACCTGCGTCACGACGAGTCAATGAAATTGCAACACTGGATGGCATATAAACTTGGTGAGAATAGTGAGGATTTGGCTCTGATACGAAGTCGCTGTGAAGCTCTCGAGAGCATGTGCCGATTCCTACAGCAGCCGCATCGTGGAAGTAGGTTGTCAATCAATCAATTCAGATTATTCAGTACTCACATATGTATCAGTTATGGAACGGGGCGAACGAAAACAACGTCGATTGGAGCTGGCTTTGAAAGACACGCCTAGCGCTGAAGAAGTGCGCAACGATTTACTCAAGGAACTAGCCTTCGATGACTATCTCCTCATAAATGACTGCAGCAGCATACTCAATATCCGCAAGGGTTCGGGTAGCGGATTAAGTGCGGACCGCATATTAACGATGCAGAACCACCCCCACCTACAAGCATGGATGTCATTAAACAGATCATCCGTAGTGCTTGTACATGGAGGCTGCGTAGTACCCAGCAGCTGCGAGATATCATACGTCTGCGCTCAGATCGTAGAATCCATGATGCAGCTTTCTAAGCAAGCTGGCCATGATAAAAGTGCGCACAGTGTGATCATCACACCTCTGGCCTTCTTCTGTAGTCAACACCGAAATGGACGGCGGGATGCCTTTGGCAGACCGAAAGGGTTGATCATGGCGTTATTATCGCAGCTGATTGACCAATTTCATGGTTTTGACGCCAAACAACTCCAACTCTGCCAGAATGACCTCGCGAATAACGACATTGAAAGCGTCTGTAAGGCGTTTAGGAGATTAATCAAACAGCTGCCGGCTGCATCTATCGTCGTGCTCGTGCTAGAGGGCATCGATGTTCTCATAGAAGAGAAGACAAGAGGTGCGCTGAGATACATATTACACTCCCTACTAGAAATATACAGGAGGAAACATGTTGCGACTTTGAAGTTCCTCTTCACATGTACAACCTCATCTGAACCGGTGGTAGATCTCTTCGAGGAGTGGGATGTCCTTCGCATCCCACGTGTACTTCAAAGCCGCGGTTCATATCGCAACTTCATGTGGAAAGATTCCGGAAGTTTGGAAGTTCTTGAGACTCCTGTCGGAGTTGATGAGTAGCGATATTTACTTAGTGAGAGACTCTGTCTCTTCAAGTTATAAACCTACAAAGAGCGATGACGTAATTAAGTGAATTTAGACCTGCGAACTTAATTTTTCTAGATTGAACCTAAAAATCTAAAAATGACACCCGTGATAGATCTTGATAGAAAAGAGAACAGAAAGAACGCCACGAAGTGAAGCCGCGGCACCTTCCCCCCTTTCTTTCCTAATCGGGTAAAAGTGATGCCATTTGGCGGGCTGGCGGGATAATTCTACCGAGCGCTGATCGCTTACAGGGGTGAGTTGGGGAACCTCCTATTGTGTAAGTGTTACCGAATATCGCAGTGCTCTTTCAAGGTCAACAACACTGCCAAATTAAACAATGCCTCAATGAAACCAGCAATGTTAGATATTAGTGACCTAGTAGCTACTTATCTGGCAAGGACGATCTCGTTGTATCGTGGATCCTAAGCACCTGTTTGCGAGGTACAATTGTTCGGATGAAGTCCACCATCTCAAGGACCACCCGGGCGTCTCTGCAGCGCATGTTCAGCACCTCAGCGCCACCCCCAACGGTGTCCGAAGCTGTGCGCTTAACACGCAAATTCCCCGCCACCTTCGTGCGTGGCGGGACATCCACAGGCCTAGTCATCCAGCGGCACCACCTCCCGCCACAAACCGAATGGCCGTCCATCCTCCCGGCGGCCATGGGCGCGCCGGACCCGTACGGCAGGCAGTTAGATGGCATGGGCGGGGGCATAAGTTCTACGTCTAAGGTATGCGTGATATCCGCCTCCGAGCGGCAGGACGCGGATATAGACTTCACGTTCGTGCAAGTCGGGATCAAAGACGGGGCCTTGGACCTCGCAGGCAACTGCGGGAACATGTCGTCGGCGGTGGGCCCGGTGGCCTGGGACGCAGGGTTAGTCCCTAAACAGAAAGCCATTTCAATACGCACGAAAGACGGGACGACGCGGGATAGTGAGTACCGCGAGGCGTTGGTGCGGATCTTCAACACGAACACGAAAAAGATAATCCACTCGCGCTTCCGCGTCACCGATTCCCCGTACGAGTACTGTCCGCAAGGCGACTACGAGATGGACGGTGTGCCGGGCACGCAATCGCGGATCACGCTTAGCTTCCTCGACCCGGCAGGCGCCGCAACGGGCAAGGCGTTGCCGACGGGGAATGCCGTCGATATCCTAACCCTACCCGACGGCAGCCAGATCCAAGCTTCTTTAGTCGACGTCTCGAACCCGGGAATCTTCATCCGGATCCCGGATCTCGGGTCCCAGTACGCAAATCCGGACCCGGATACCTTTACCCCGCAAGCCGTGGAAGTCGACCCGGCGCTTAAGGCCAGGTTAGAAGCGATCCGGCAAGCGGGCGCGAGAGCAATGGGTTTAAACCCCAAGACCGAAAGCGTGCCCAAGATCGTCTTGCTTTTCCCCCCACCCGGGTCCGCGGACGTGGATATACGGTGTCTTGCGTTATCCATGGGCCAAGCGCATAAGGCCGTTCCCCTAACCTTGGCCCTATGCCTAGGCGCTGCGGCAAACATGCCCGGGACACTGCCCGCGCAAGTACGCAGCGAGAGAGGCGGACATGAGCCCGGACCGGTTGTCATTGGTCATCCCAGCGGCACGGTCGAGATCGGCGCGCAGTTCAAGGACGGTAAAATCGTCTCGGCCGATCTTCTGCGTACTGCTCGTATCCTTATGAAAGGAGAAGTTTATTTTTAGCAGATCTCAAATCAAAAACATTCACGAAACTTTGCCGACGATCATCTAATTCATGGAAATCTAAAGCATGTATTAAGAGTATACTAATTATTCACATTAATCCATTTAAAAGCCAAATTTGCTTTATTAGGTACCTAGCCACGATGCTAGAATCCTATGTAATTGACGAATCCCGGCACCAACGCCATGCCAATATGAAAATCACCGACGTCCTAATCTTTTAATGTCTACATCGTAGGAGTAGGTACATATGTGTCTACTCCCCTATGAATCCCACGCCTCAATATACATGCCTTCCTTGCTGTATGCACACTAACTCATTAGTCATTCATTGTCAATCTCGACGTCCCCTTAGTCGTAGATATCTTCGTCCATACTGTCATTCGGCGCGATATCCTCCACTGCGTCATCCTCGTCAATCATCATGTCCTCGTCATCTTCATCACCCAATTCGCTATCAGTGTGGTTGGCTAAAACATTTATCTTATTGCCAACCATGACGACCCTTGCCGTTTCGCCGTCCTTGATACCGCCGCGGAGGATAAGGACTGCCAAGCGATTGAGTACTTCCTTCTCGATGAGTCTAGCCAAAGGCCTGGCACCGTAGGCAGGGGAGTATCCCGCATTACCTAGGTAGTCCTTGGCCTCTTCCGTGACCTCAATGTTCACGTTGCGATCGTTGTCGTTCAATCTCTTCTGTATCTCGGAGAGTCTGAGGTCTACAATCTTGCGGATCTCGCGTCTCGTCAGTCTGTTGAAGATGACAGTAGAGCTGATACGGTTGAGGAATTCGGGTAAGAAGTAGTTGCGCAGGGCGTTCATGACTAGTTCCCGAGTCGTAGCGTCGATCTTGCCGTCACGGCCGGCAGGGCGAGCTAGGTACTCAGCACCCAAGTTGGAGGTCATGACGACTATACAGTTTCTGGCATCGACGACACGTCCTTGGCCGTCGGTAATACGACCGTCATCCATGAGCTGTAGAAGGACAGTTAAGATCTCCTTGGCTGCCTTCTCAACTTCATCGAACAGCAAAATGGAGAACGGTTTTCTGCGGAGAGCTTCGGTCAACTGACCACCAGAGTCATGGCCGACATATCCAGGCGGCGCACCAATCATTCTGCTGAGTGAGTGGCGTTCCTGGTATTCGGACATATCGAACCGGATCATCGACTTCGGATCATCGAAGAGGAATTCCGCGAGGGCCTTGGTCAACAAGGTCTTTCCGGTTCCGGACGGACCGCAGAAGAGGAAGCTGGGTGGTTGGTTCGGGTTGCTCAAACCTGATCGCTGTAGTCGGATGGCATTGGCAACTGCTTGCACTGCTTCCTTCTGGCCCACCACGATCTTTCCAAGGACTTTCTCCATGTGAATGAGCTTTTCCTTCTCCGATGTCTTTAGCTTAGTGATAGGAATGCCAGTCCAACGCGAGATAATCTCGTTAATCTGATCCGGTCCGACGACATCCGTGATCATAGCACCGCCAATATCGTTATGGCTTAGAGCTGCGTCGGCAGCGGCCTTCTGACGTTCGAGCTCCTTGATTGCACTCTCTTGTTCAGGGATAGCGTAGTACTGAAGGTCTGCTGCTTGGGCATGATCACCCATTCGGGCTGCATCCTCCATCTTGACCTTCAGTCTGTCGAGTTTCACTTTGGCCTCCTGAATGTCCTTGCCGCGCTTTCGTTCGCGCTCGTATTTCTCTCTTAGTGGCCTCAACTCTTCCTCCACGTTCTCAGCATCTTGTTTAGCGGCCTGGAGTCGAACCTTGGAAGCATCATCCTTCTCTCGGGACAGAGCGTGGATTTCGATCTTGAGTTGTCGCAACTTGCGCTCCAGAGAATCGATGATCTCAGGTTGAGATTCTCGAGCAACTCTGACTGCTGCGGCGGCTTCATCGATCAGGTCGACAGCCGAGTCTGGCAGACGACGGGTGGTGAGATATCGTCCGGCAAGATTTGCGGCTGCGACTATAGCAGCGTCGGCGATGCTGACACCGTGGTGAACTTCATACTTTTCCTTGAGTCCTCGGAGAATGGAAATCGTCTCGGGAATACTGGGTTCCTTTACGATGACTTGCTGGAATCGTCGCTCGAAAGCTGCATCTTTCTCAATGTACTTTCGGTACTCGGCAAGGGTTGTAGCACCAATACAGTGCAATTGTCCACGAGCGAGCATAGGCTTGAGTAGATTGGCAGCGTCCATGCCACCCTCGCCCGAAGCACCCGCACCCATCAGAAGGTGTATTTCATCGACGAAGAGCACAATCGTCTCCTTTGACTCGGTGATCTCCTTGAGAACGCCCTTCATTCTCTCTTCAAATTCACCACGATATTTGCTTCCGGCAACCAAAGCACCGACATCGAGGGAGAGTAATTTGCAAGCGGCAAGATTGTCGGGTACATCGGCGTTGACGATTCGTTGAGCCAAGCCTTCGACGACGGTAGTTTTACCGACACCAGGCTCACCGATCAGTACTGGGTTGTTCTTCGTTCGCCGAGACAAGATTCGGATAACACGTCTGATCTCTTCCTCTCGGCCGATGACAGGATCGATTTTACCCTCTCTTGCCATGCCCGTCATGTCGATAGTAAACTTAGAAAGATTTTCATGCTCCTCCTCGGTATCGGCCGTCTTGGAGTCCACTCTCTTCGTCCCGCGAATTGTTTGGACAGCTTCCTGGACTAGTTTGGGTTTGGGAATATTGGCATCCTTGAGGGCATTCGCGATGCTCGCGTCTTCGGCAAGTGCAGTGATAAGGTGATCGACTGCAATATAGGTATCTTTCTGAGTCTTTTGAAGCTCTTGTGCCTTTCTGAGGATAGTATGGAAGTTGGGAGACATTGATACCGTGTCAGGCGGAGGATCTTGACTTGGGAGACGGACCAATGTCTTCTTGAGAGCTCTGTCGAAGAGTTGAGGGTCGCCACGCGCTCTCTCTACTACTTGTCGGAAAAGGCTGTTTGTAGTTCCAGGTGCTGCATTCTGTTGGTCCTTGGAAGGGTCGGGCGGAGGATCTAGGAGAGAGACTGCGAGGTGGACGGGTAATAGTTGAGAGTGAGCATATTGCTCAGCTAACACCATAGCATCCTCCAGAGCCTTCTTGCCCCGGTCTGTAAATTCCATCCTTGAAGTCATGTTGGATGTATGCCTTCAGGTGTATTAGTTGAGGATGTCTTTGTTGTGTTATATATTGTGTTTGGTATGTAGTATGTGGTATGTGGTAGAAAGGTAGGTATAAATCGTGAAAGTTGTGTGTGAGTCGTTATTCGTGAATCGTGATGTGGATGTAAGTAACGTTGGTTCACGTTTTCGATCGAAGCCTTAATTTGTTGGCTGATAAAAAAACCTCAATTTTGGGGTATCACTAAGAAGATTATTTATTTTGTTCCTGGTGAAGAAGATATCGTATGAGGGTCAAGATGTGAAACCAGTATTTATCTTCTGTTACAGAGTGGAGTGGAACATGCGATGATGACGAGAGGAATAGGAATTTGGGGCGCTCAGTCAGCTCATGAAGGTACTTAAGGCGTCCAGCCGCTTCCAGGAAGCTCTTTAGGCTTCAGGCAATTTCATGCAAGTTCAGGTAAGTCCTAGCAGCGCCTGTCTACATCATCGGACGTTCAGGAAGCTTCGTCTCAGTTACGGAACCTCCGCGAAGCTTCTATTAGGGCAGTTGGTGGGGCAGCTGCTGTGTTAACCTGACATAAAACTTGCCTGACGAAACTCTATTGAAGCTCTGGCCAATCAAATGTCAAGTTTGCTCAGTAAGGACCCGCGCTCGGGACCAGTCGCGGGGCACCATGAGCGGATAAGATAAAGAAGTACATAGGTACAAGGTTACTTACAGCATTAGCCCACATCCAATGCATTTTTACTGATTACATAAGGCAAGATCAAGGTGGATCATCGATTGCCCAATCAATCTTTATCGATATCGTTCAGATCTCGGCGGGAAATTTCAAATCTTGGATATGAAATATATCTGAATATCGAATATCAACCTCAGTTGACCCATGAGCCCATCATGGCCTTAAAGGTCAATTCAATAACGGCGCATTTCGCCAAGCTGTCTCTGGGCATTTCGCGAACGAGTATACGATACAACCAGACCGCTGCCGTCATTGATGCAGCGAGGGAGAAGGAAATTGCGAGGCAAAAGGAAATCGCAAAATCGACTCACGCTGAGGGTCATGGCCTGAACATATGGGTGTTCTTCCACATATTAGACGGGTTCACCGTCCTGCAGCATACTCCAATTATGAAAGTACGTATAATCCGGATACAGCTTTTTGTTTCTTTAATTCCGTCGTCCGGTCGTGCTAATATCATAATCGCCAGGCCACCGCTGCGCTAAGGCAGATCTCTTTTAACGGCAGGAAGCTCCAGCCCTCTAAATTCCGAAAAGACTATTGGCAGACCCTCGCCATGATCGGTTTCCCTAATGGCTATGAACAAGTAGGACGAAGCGTCTACCAACTCCTACGGGAGGTTAAGACTCTCCACCAACAAACGTGGGACGATGATATGTTTTACACTAGCGACGAGGTGAAGAAAAAACTATTTCCACGATCAAAGAGAGAAAGGGGTAGGAGGTTGAATGATATGAAAACAACTACTATCGCCGACATGGCTGCCGTACTCGGGGGCCTGGGTAAGGGCAATAAGATATGGCAGCCCTTGACGGAGGACCCCATCCAACTCCTTAACCTAGACGCGGAAGATGAGAAAAATCTCAAGAGAGATGAGGACGGACTAAAGGCTCGAGTCAAGGCAAATATCTGGTGGCTAGATGACCTGGACCGGAATTATGCGGAAAGTTGGCCTTCTAACGTCACCCATCACCGCTTCGATCGTAGCGACGTGAAGGGCTGGTTCAATTACCAACCATCGCCGGCGGAAAATCCGGTTGATAAGCCGGTCGTAGAGGAAGTCGTCGAAGATAAAACGCAAGCAGAGGGAGAAGAGGGTGCGCAAGTGGTTGTACAAGAGGGATTTCAAGAGGGAGCTCAAGAAAAAGCTCAAGAGAAAGCTCAGGAGGAAGGAACCGAAAAGACTTCCGAAGAAGAGCCAAGCAAAGAAAAAGAAGAGAAAGAGGAGACAGAGAAGGACAAAAAGTTGCCTTAAGAAGAGCTCGCATGAAACAGCAATCTTCAATGCTACTACTACTACGGCTTTTACACACGGATGTGTTAATCAACACTCCATCAACTTGCTGCACTGCATAGGTTCAGGATTTCTGTTCTTTAGTGTACCATCATGTATCATAAGCTTGCAGGCACTGCAGACTAAAAACGATCCCAAGACAATCTAAAACTTCAAAGCAAACGACTTCAGATACTCGTAGTGTGGAACATTCTCATCCACGCAAGATCTGATCACTTTCTGGGCCTCATCGCCATACTTCTGCCGCCAATCCTCATTTTCAGATTCATCAGTGACAGTTTTCTAAATTTGAATCATCAGTATGGGAAATTCTCTCTTTTTTTTTTAATTAAGTGAACTCACATGAGCTTGGGTCCTAGCAGTGAGGCTCTTGCTATGAATTGCGTCGTTGTGGAAGCCGGTCCATTTTTCGAACGCCTTGGAAACGTATTCTTGGTTTTCAGAATCATCCCAAGTGAGCATTTCTGGCTTGAATTCGATTCCGGTCTCCTTGCAGAATGCCTTGGCGACAGACTCCGGGTGGTCGAGCAGATCATCGGCGTCGATGATGGTGATGGTAATTTCTCCATCGCTCTTCCCATTTGATTGCCCAGCCATGCACGGCCCGACCATCTTCTGCTCTCGCAGATAGTCGAATAGTCGGCGAAGTTCGACGTAGCCGGCTTCATTCGGCATGAACTCCTTAAAACCGGTGACTTCATCCAAGGGAGGCACGCAACACCGGTAGTACGATGGTATACCTCGTCTCGGGTGACGGATGAGAAAGGTCCAGTGAAACTTTTTAAGGGTTTCTAGAGGAATAACCGTTGGGTTTCCCTCCTCAATGTAGTTTTCGGTCTTTTTCAGAGACGGGGCGATTGTGGCGGGTGCTCCATTTGGTGGCATCAGGTAGTAAGCCATGTCCTTGATGAAAACACGCTTGCCCTGAACAACGGAATGTAAGTACTCGGACGGTAGCCATATTGAGAATTGATATAGCTAGCAGATCGGTAATTGCGTAAATGCCAATGAATGAGAGGTATACGAGGAATAGGTGTAAACCCGCACGGCTATCCTATTATAGACCATTGTGTAGATACGTAGGTGGCTTTTCTCATTTTTTGAGATTCTGGAGCGACCGTTTACGTTTAAATTTCATAATAGCATGTCGTCCTCGAGCAATTGAACTTCGCACTTGCGATATGGGGAAATGATTTACAGGGTATAGGTATAGAAAGGATAGCGAGAGAAGTAAGGGATCAAAGGCGATGAGGCGCCAAGAAATTTCTAACCTCACTGCCATCTCTTTCCAGGCGGTTCAGGACATCCCGGTAGGTGGTCTTTGAAAAGCCACTGCTCTCTCTAGCGGCTTCATCATTGGCGTATCGCTCACTAAGTCTCTCCGGACCGTAGTAGAAGCTGTCGCCGAACGGTTCGTGGGCACATTGAAGAATATCCCGACGAGTCATGAAGATCTATTGCACTTTAGTATGTTAAGACTTGAGACACCCCTAAAATGAGACTTTATAGGGGATTATTTAGGACCAACCCTTTCAAATGCAGTGGAGCAAGCACGTGGGTGCGTGACTAAAAAGACAGGCTTGTCAGACATGGCGAAAGTTTGAGGCTTGATGTTGCAATCGTCGAGCCAAATGAGATGATCGGTATAGCAGGTATGATTGTCCTATTCCTTCACTTATAAAGTGCACCACGCATAAAATAGTTGATGGGCGAAACCGACGAAAACGAGACCGATTGCATTTAATTTCTGATTTTGCGAACGACTTGGTGATTGAGGTTTTCTCGTGAGAAAATGAACGAGAGAAGAGGAGAAAAAAAGCTAAGAGCAAACTTTGACGAGAAACTCTGTAGACTTAATAAAGTGACTGAGAGAATGACTAGAGGTACTTCTGACTATAGAGCCCGTCCACGTTCTAAGTTTGTACTTTCAAAAATACTGTCATGGTACCTACCGGTCATACTATCCGTGTTGATGTACATTGGATCAATACATTACAGCAGCACCCACATAACTCTCACAAGCAGGTACCTAGATAACTAAGGCTTACACTTGTCGAACTTTGCAAGCTAATTGGTGGTGGTGGCTGTATACGGGCTTCCTATAGGCTCGAGGGCTAGGTACCGAAAGAGTTACCAGTCCGGCGCGGGTATGTTCTAGATGAACCCCTGAGCTTGAGTTACGTCATGCATAGGCAAAGCCTGGAGATGTACATTTCCCTTGACCGAATAGCTCATGTGTTCGATCGGGACATCCGTATAGCGTATACCGGTTTGCGAGATGCGTGGGTACCCTGTACATGGATAGGTAGGTAGGTATGCAACTATCTTCATCAAGTCGAGTTGAGTCCTTGGAAGTGGCGGCACTGGGCGTGGGAGCGACCGATAATTAGACGTAAGAAGAACCACGCATGACTAGGGATAATGGATTATGTATCGGTAAGGCAAGAAGACGCCAATCGAGACCATTCTTTGGTAAAAGGTGGATGGTCACGATGGCGAGACTATAGGGCGGACAACCTTTAGCGTATCTAGATAGAGAATAACAGTTGCCTTTAATAGTCGTTCAGAATCTTTCTTCGAGCTGAGAAAAGTTGATAAATGATTAAAACTCTTTCAATTGGGTCCAACCGCGCGGGACTCATTATTAATAGGTTGGCGAAGGGTGTCTAGATTTGCTGAATTCGATGTTAAAGGCGGTGTTCTAATCCCGTATTAAAATGGCGACATCGGTTCCCTGTCTTAAATGGTGAAATGGTGTGGGGGTTCATTGAGCTTCTAATTGGGTCCCATCTTACAGACTTTTTCTGCGGAAGGAATTCTTCACCGTTGGTGATGAGGTACCTGGTGTCGTACCTGGTGTTGTCTCAAAGTTTAAACCTAATTCAAGGTTTGGATCCATTCAAACCTTCAATCGCATCTTCGTCCCTGCTTCTTATGACGAGGCTATATTTAGCAATGTTCTTTACCTTCAATATTGCTATTTTTCGAGGATGTATTCATTTGTACGTAGGAGAAATGTCAGGCATGATGAATGACAAACTCCGGGCATGATTTCACGATTTGGGCTGGTCGTACAAAACGCCTATAGGAAGCTCGTGGCGTTTGGTTAGATGAGTGTCATTGGGCACTATCTAGACGGATCTTCCCCCCGGAATGTAAGGTCACACAGACGATAGGCAGTTGCCGATCTTGAAGACTATTTGGTTTCCGGATTGTGCTCTTCACCTTCCCGCTCCTGAGAGTGACTGACTGTACTGAATTTGATGGGATAAAATGAACCACGAATAGAATATCCTCTAGCTTAGCCTACCCCAACTCCATATATTCAGACCGACTTTCGTTCCTTTCGTTACTGTAATAATGTAAGTTAGGTATCACCTAATTTGAATATGAAATAGCCGCGTAGAAGCGGATGAACGAGCCGTGAAGATACGTACCTGGCAAGCCAGCGTGCCACGTTTCGTCCCATCCTCTACCCGTCCCGTCTGGGCGGAAGTTCTCCCAGTACACGGCATTCCCAGCTACCGGCTTGAACGTAACACCCAAAACCGGTTCTCCGTCTTTCTCCGACGGGCCATTACCTTCAGCCTTAGGACACTCAACCCATCGACACCACGGCTCATCGGGCGCGTCCCGATAGAGCAAGGGAAACTCGGTGCCGCCTCCCTCTACATCGTCAGCTTGCACCCAAGCCATAAAACTGCTAGCGCGACCCCAGCCCAGGGCCCCAGAGCCCCAGTCGAAGTGATGCGCGTAGTGCTGGTTGATGCCGTAACGCTGGGTCCGTAGCCGCTCAATCCACAGGTCGTTCCGCCAGCCCTGGATGGCGCGAGCACGGGCCTCGATACACCGCACAGGATCGGTGCGAGGAATCAAGGCCACCTCGGAATCGCGAATTGTTGCATCGCGGTGCGTCGAGTCGCCGTCGTGAGTAATAGTCGATGGCTCAAACAACGGCTCGCTAAAAGCTGGTAAGTACCTATATAGACAATTGTGAAAACAATTATGGCCAACCTTATGTCTAGTAAGTAAGACCGTTCCTCTCCCGAGAGGAAGTTCTCGACGTAAATTACGATTGGTGCTTTTGAAAGTACATGGACTAAATAGGAATCTGGAGGACAATCTGGTGCAGTTTGGTTCGTTGCATCGATGGCAAGCAGTGATTCATTGATGCGAGGCCGAGGGGTCCGAGGGAGGCGGGAAGGTTGCGGTGAGAGATACTGAACGATTGGATTATATGCTAACAAAATAGCAAGTCCTATTATGACGTAGGAAAACATTGTGTCATTATTGAGTTGTTCATAGAATAGTGTCCATAGATGGATCAGACTTAAATAGATCTTTGTTTATGTAGTAATTCATACGTACGTTCAATGTTGGTTTATCATATCAAATGTCCCCAGCCCTAGACCCATCCACATAGTGCCTCTATGTATCCATATGTACAAGTGACGCGTACGAAGAACATGCGATCACATGACCCCCAACGCCCATTATCATGACCAAATTCCACAACCAACTCCTATAAGTACCCAGTACTCAGGTCATGGCCAGTGTTGACGACACCTCTATATATACAATCACAAAGACTTCCGCTTCCTCCCTCGCTTAGGACTTGCAACGACGTTGGTCTTGGGAATTCCGAGACAGACCGATACAAGTTTCCAAATTACAAAAACGAATCCCATCATAACAATCGTCGCTGTACCGGAACTGATCCGGTTTGACAGCCCTAAATCAAGAACGGGTACCTGGATATCATGGTAAAGATTCTCGCCTTCGCTCGGCTTCGCATCAACGTGGAAGAACAATGTGCGAGGCCCAAATAGACCGTCGTATCCCAAGTTGACTCTATCGAATGGGCTGTTGGGGAATTTCGTACCGTCTTCCGCGGTACACGCCCAGAAAACTACTGGCCAAGGAACACTGATATTTCTGTATCCTTGTTCCGAAGGTGCCAAATATCGAAGATGGAGCGGAATCTCAGCTGTCCACTCCTTGTTCTCCTTTGCATCGGGAGTCTTCAGCTCGAGGAGAGCACTAGAGCCCCAGATATTCATAGCGTAGCTCGGCGCCTCGAGATCAACCGGTTGGCTGATGTAACGCAATGACGTCAAATTCTTCGACGACAAGAATAGTTCATCTCCGAGCTGATATTTGTCCGCAAAAATTGTTCGGGGTAGGGTGAGGTATGTGTGTAGCGAACAAGACGATTCTTCTAGTGGCGGTTTGCTTGAACTCAGCTTCAGCTGCATCGTCGGATGTAAGCCCCACGGTCGGAGAAAACTGGATGAGAAGCTCGAGCGAACCGCCTGCTTATGGCGAGATGGGAAAGAGAACAAGGTTGGCGCGGGTCTGGACTCGTCGCCAAGCACTGTAAGCAATCCCGTCACACCAAGCTCATGTGGCTCTAGATGCGGAGGGTAGTCCGGTGTCATTATTCCGACTTCAGCTCTGTGCTCTGGTTGGGAGTCGATGAATAGCGGCTGTCGTTCGTGAGGCCATAGGGCGCTGACTTTCACTACGTGAGAAATTGCATCGTAGGAGAAGTCTACGGAGTTTGCATCTAACAACCGCTGGGCTCGTGCCTTGCATTCTGAGTTTCCGGACACACAGACGTATTGTTCTATGTAGGCGGATAGATGGGATAAGTCGTTCAGGATGTGGTAGAACTGGTAAGCGGTCGTATGAGAGAATCGATCGTTGGGTAGCTTTGTAAATGACCCCTGGGAGGTGTCAGCGGCTTGAAACTATATATCTATACGGATATTATAGGTGCTACGTCTCTTGAGAATAACTTACAGATGTGGATGAGCAGTCTAGAGGCCCGAAGGCGGTTCGGAAGAAGCGACACAGGCGTCCGCCATCGGGCTTCTCGCTATTTCCAGGAGTATAGAAGACATGTAGGCCTGGAGGGATCTTTGAGTTCCAAGGACCTATGGTTGTAAAGGCAGTAGGTTTTTGCCATCGTATGTACAACTCTTGAGATTCTCTCAGCACATGCTGAAGCTCTATGGGAAGCTCCTCAAGAGCTAGTGTGATCCGGTCCTCTCGCTCGGCGATAATATCCGGACCAGAAATAGAACGGCCTGAAAGCTTCAAGGCACGAGGCTCTACCCCGTTCTCGTTCTTGTGAAAGTATGTAATCCTTTGACGCATCTTGTAAGGTATATGCTTCTTTATCTTGTAATGATCTGAGATGTCGAGTGTTCTTGGAGAAGAGGGACATGGATAATCACAAGTCTCCATTCTTCAAACGTTCCAAGGTTCTCCAAGTCGGATCAAAGGTGGCCCATGCTCTTATTCTCCTAAAAATGGATGTATCTAGGTACTAGGGGGGTAGCTTGATAAGATGGATATGGCTGATAAGATGAAAATTGGACAGGTGACTAAAATTCTAAGACCTCTAATAAGACTCGAGTTTTAGAACTTTACACCTTAGAGAATTTCAATTGAGAGCTTCAACTTGTGACTAGAACTCAATTGAACTTGAACCAAAGGGAAGGAAAATAAACCAAAAGAACCAAAAACCTCCCGGTCGTTCCAGAGGAGAGACACACCGCGCTTTTCTATTCCGCATGTTCGCATCAGACCAACCACGTAATGCCGCCGATCGGGCTGCGATCCTAGCTTTCTGCCCAAAAAATGGACCCCTAGTTGCAAGATTTTCCAATAGATGCAATACAGCTGTTTTGCATTACAGCAAATCACTTTACACGTATCCGCTAGCTCTAGCCTGAAGGAAGGAGGCACGCAACCCCAGCGACCCCAGCGACAGCTTTTTTTTGAACCCAGCCCGTGGAGCGGAACCTAGTGGCACCCAGCGGCAACAGTAACGTTCGCTCCTGACCAGCCCTGAATCCCCTGATTAGCCCTCATTAGCCCCGACCAGCCACCTCCCAGCCAGCGCATAATAAAGTTTCTTACCATTTTGATCACTTCTGGACATAACTGACCATAATTGACCATGGGTATGCCCTGGCGCTACTGCAAGATTAAGCCTGGATTGTGAAGAACTTGCATAAAAAAAGAAGAAATCGGACCTAGCAATCTAATCTAACGTCCAAGTAACGTCCAAGTCCATCATGAGACACACCGCTCTCTGCCCTTCAAAATACACTAGGTACCAACCCCCGCGGCAGGACAAAAATAAAAATTCTTCCAAGTCCCTGATAAAATACATATACCCAGTCCTGCCAGCCCTCTCCTTTTCAGCCATTTCACGAAGCAACTTCTCGTTGTGGTAATTTCGAAACGACCATCTGTCCTAGTGCGATCAGTGAAGTAGCGTTGGTAATATCCACGAAAAATGCAAGTCCGAGGTTTGTCGACTTTCTGGGAAAAGGGGACTCGGGGTCCGGGAAATAGGGGTCCTGCTTACCTACCTGCAATGTCAATTCCACGCCGAACCTCATGCGAATCCTAGAGACCGTTATTCCCAATTTACATCGTGAATCAACCCGGACAAACTGGCCAGTTCCTCGATTCTACGTTCTACGGCGGATGGATTGTGGGGACCGTAGGCCACGAGATGGCTACTTCGAGTCTGAGCGTCTTGGCGAACTGAGCGATACGATTTGAGACATGTGAACTTCAAGGCGGCTACATCCGCTGTCTACTTGTGCACCAGACGGAATTTCTGGATACCTAGCCTACCTCTCGGTCTGAACACTCTCATCACCACTATCCAACTCTACCAATTTGCTTCTTCCGCGGCTGCTGAACAGATATCCGAAGTGGGGCTCACGCGCCAGTTCAACGCTACCTGCGGGGACCGGATAGCCGATGCCCCAGCCATGAACATTTCGGTGGCGCTATTTGGTTTGAGTGGGGTACCAGATCATCGAAGCGCGGAATAAGAACAGATCTTTCGCAACACTCGGAATAAGGGCGCTTATCGAATTGCGCTCTCCGCATATCCGACTTTATCGAACCCGCCGAGATCATCAGTATTGGCACATAAGCCTAGGCTGTGGCGATAATGACCAAACGCGTCAAGGAAAGTATTCGTCGCTGCGTAACTGGCCTGCCCTCTGTTCCCACGCCCCACGACACCAGATGTACCGGAGAGCATGGTGAAGTCAAATTCCTGAACAACGTGGTGAATTTTTCATGTCTCGTGCATCTTTGCGTATATAACCGTTAAGAAATCATCTAGAGACATTATCTCGAAAAGCTTGTTATACTATTTTGCGTAAGTAGGAGAAATATTTCAAGCCTGTAAAAGTGTCTTACTATTAGCACCCGGTGCTATGGGGACCGAGACACTAGAGAATGTGCAACTTTACGGCCATTACGATTCTATGCGCGAATCAGGTGCTACAAGAGAATATATGATCCTACTGGATACCTACTGTAGTCGTGTTAAACGCCAACTTCTAATGGAAACACATAAAATATGTTGCTTAGTAGAAGGTGAGAAGCAATGGGGCTATCGGGTTGAGTCGAGCGATGCTCCACTAGATGTTGGTGTTAGGAAATATGCTGTTTCTTCTAAGTATTATTATAATTACCTAGGTATACTTATCACTGCAGAAGAATATGAAAGAATTACCTAGTATTAAACCAAACATATCGCGAGTCAAGGGGGTAGAGTCCATTGGCAAAGGCAAATCCGGTCCCTTCATACACCGAATCCATATCACACATTCAAATCACCAAGTCAAGAAGCTACGACGAAATGTAGAAAGATACTCGTATCAATTAATGCTACGGCATCTCTCCGCTATCACCAGAACCGTTTATTCCTGCTCTTGCTCTTGTGCGCGCCGACCGTCAATCTTGCGATACCATTTGCTTTTCTCATGTCTCGAGCTTCTCAGCTACCTCATAGGTACGGTGAATCGGCTCTCACGGGACAAAACGTCGGTGCTGCTAGAATTATCGGTGCAAAAATGCGTGGTTTATTTTATCTCTCTCCGGCCCCTTCACCCCACCCCTTTCCGCTGCCAATGAATGCTCTTCTCCTTAGAAGTCGGAAACGTTTCTGAATGCGTAGTGTACAGTCCTAGAACGTAATGCGTAATGTGTGTGTGTATGATTTTAGGCCACCGTCCCCTTCGCGATCCGTAGTAGAGAAGGTTGTTCAATGATATGCAGTAAAGGTCCTTATTGAAAATTTTTGGAAAAAAAAGGTCGACTTTTGCGGGAGAAATACCCCTTGCGTGATTAATGATCTCTGTGTAACTCACGGTATGCTTTTCGATACCGAGGGGTGTTTGCACTGGACTTCTAATTCCACCTGTGATCTTCGCGCTCGGCTTCTAAACGTCTCATACGGGCTTCTTCATCCCCCGTATTGACGGCTTCGCTACGGCGGCTCTTTCGACGGCCGCCGCGATCGTCACCTGTTTCGCGGTTACGCTTCACGCCCGAAGAGCGACCTGCTATCGTCGCCATTCGTTGCGCTTCCTTGAGGAGGCGCTCGCGGTCACGAGCCTCGCGTTCTAAGGTATGTGGATCCTTCGCGGGGGCACTGGGCGCGGATTTCTGCCCAGCCATAGAAGATTGGGAGGGACGTCGGGACGATTCGCTTTCGCGTCTGTTCGAATTAGAGGGTCTGTTGCTAGCGCCCTTGATTTCGAGCCCCGAGCCCTGCTTGTTACTGGCTCCTTTGATGGAGAAGTTACTTCGAGGACCCGTAGGGGGATTGAAGCCTTTATCCGAGGGTTCTACTGGTGTGGGTAAGGTACTAGAATTCTTACTGCTGCGACGCTGGCGGCTTTCGTCATGGTCGCGAGCGTGGTCCTTTGTGCGGTCCTTCTCTCGGTCTCTTTCCCGGTCCCTCTCTCGTTCGTAGTCTTGGTCGCGATCACGGTGAGATCTATGACCGGATTTCCTATGTCGGTCGTAGTCGCTATCCCTTTCGACATCGCGATCTCGACGCTTCTCGTCACGATCACGACGACTTCGGTGGTCAGATCGTCTATGTTCACGATCACCCGGAGAAGCGGACCTTGAGCGGTCTTCATGCTTCCCATCTCTCGGCCGACCTCGATAATCATCATCATCTCTAGTTGATTGTCTTCTGCTTTTATGCTTGCGGCGCCGGCGACCGCCTTCACGATCATCGTCCGAAACTGATACGGAGCGATGTCGCCTATGCCTACGAGCTTCCTTACGATCCTTGCTGCGACTGCGACTCCTGGATCGGCTCTTGGATATAGTGTACGTCCTAGATTGGTCAAGATCTCCATCATGAGGACGTCCTCTGTTCTTCTCTTCTTCAACATGTTCTCGGTCACGTTCACGATAGTGCCGATCCTTGTCTTTAGATGAATGCAGAGAACTACTCCGCGACTTTGGTTTGTCTGTTACCGGGCTTGCCACAATCGTGGCATTAGTACGTGAGATTGGGCTCCTCTCGCCAGTGATAAGACCACGCGCTCTTAGGTGGTGAAGACTAGTGTTAGGAAGACCCTGCCTCATGGCTTTAGGGCCGGTAGGAGCATTCAATGGTCTATCGGGAGCCGCAGTTTGAATATGCAATGGGCCACCATTTCCATGAGATGGGCCTTGAGGAGCCGAATGCTGATCTCTAGAGGATACATCACCCTTGTCACTCGCAGGATCATCCTGCACAGATTTAGAGCCATTCTCCTTAGGTCCGGATCCATTATCAGCGTCATGGTCGGTCTTATCATGAACACCCTCTGCCTCGGCCTGTTCGGTTACTCCAGGTTTTTGTTCGTCTGGATTGGACTCCTCTCGTTTTGCTCGGCCAAATTCGTCAACGTTACTGGAGGATTGCTCTGCTACTTGAGGATCGTCCATTGCTTGCTGGCCGTCATTATTACCAGAGTACTGATGGCCGTGTCCGGCCCAACCTGCGTTTGAGTTATAACCTTGATGGTATCCACGGCCGTAGCCGCTGTAGAAGCCTCGGCCTCGGCCTCTTCCACGGTAACCTCCGTAGTGACCCCGGCGATATTCATTGAACTGGTTGTGATGGCCATAATTACCTGAATTGAAGGGTGTACGGAAGCCAGCATTAGAGAAGTTGCCAAAGTCACCATTTCCCATTCCAGGAGCATTTGGATTGAAATTATCTTGGCCGACGTTCCATGATTGCTGTCCGTTCCAGTCATTGTTTCCGCCATTGAACCCATTCATGCCCATGTTCATGTTCATGCCGTTCATGCCCATGCCCTGCGCACCAAAGCCACCATTCATCATCATATTCTGCATCGCCATGGGGTCCATCATTCCTGGGTGATCGAAGTTAGTCACTAATTTGTACACTAGGAGGGAAGTTTCTCACCCATCATGGGGAAAGAACCAAAGGCGGCTGGATTCATCCCACTTTGCATGGCCATCATCATTTGCATCTGGCTTAGGTCTCCGTTACCGAAGTTCATGAAATTGCCGTTCATCGAGTCAAAACCGGTACCCATGCCAGATTGCGCCTGCTGGCCATCCTCGTTCTCATCTCCTTCGCCTTGGTCATCCTGATCACCCTTCTGTGCCTCCTCTGATGTTGCGCCGTCCTGGCCTTCTTGTCCATTAGGAGCAATGGCTTTAGACTCTTCGTCTCCAACGGCTTGTTCCTGTGCCTGCCCATTTGCCTGAGCACCCTGTATTGCTTAGTTAGTTGTGATTCTAGAAAGGGTGAACATTAGTTGAAATACCTCTTCAGGCTGAGCATCGTTATCCGGTTTCGGATCAGCAACCGGACCCTCCTCCGACTCGGCTACTGCAGGTGGTTCTACGGGATCAGCAGGTTGGGGCTCCGCGCTAGCCTGTGCAGCAGGGGCAGTGTTCGTAGAAGATTGCTCGGCAGATGTTTGTGTCTGAGTTGGAGCGGGAGTGTCTTGCGCAGGGGTGGTAGGAGTAGAGCCGTTCGTTTTGGGTCGAGCGCTTTCTCGCTTCTTCTCTTCGGTCTTCAAGAAGACTCTAATGGTAGTTCGAAGTGATTTGTAGACGGTACAGTCCGAGGCCGACACTGGAGAGTGTTCACAGACCGGGCATGATGAGGGTAGAGTTGATTGGCCTAGAATTCATCAGAACCTATATCGAGGATCTAAGGGAGGATACACAAAGTAATATCAAAACTTACACTTGTCGCATATAGCCGTCTCACAACAGGGCAATCGGAAAGCGTTGACGGCTAATTTACTGCATACTGCGCATCGCAGCTTAGTAGGTAGTTCGGCCGGTGTAAGAGAGCTAAGGGAAGTCAGCTATCGAAGTCTGGTGAATGGCTTATTTGATGGATCATACTTGGCCAGCTCAAGTTGAGCTTCTGTCAGCGCCGCCATCTTAGGGGTAGATAGCGTTGCAAAGGTATGTTTTAATGTACATATGGTAGAGGTAGAGATGTAGGGGTGTAGAGAGAGGTGGATGATATGGGTGAGGAGTTTTGGGACTGGCGGCGCGAGAAACCTAATGGGTACGAAATTAGTTTTTATGCAAGAGGTAAAAGACGCGGTATAATTAAAAACCTAAAAATTAGGCGCGCGTCACAGGTGTTAAAATGACAACATCTGTAAAGAAAAAAGTGAGTTGAGTAGAAAATGGGAACAAAAAAGATGGTGGAGATGTAGTTTTGTTCTTAGCAAAAATTGTAGTACAACGCGCAAACGCCTGATATGGATGGATTGGAGTTCCAACTTTGCTAGGTACACTTAGAGTTTATGGCGGTGGGTCCGCTTGCACCGGTTTTCACATGTATTTAACCGGGACTTTAGCTCCAGCTGATATATTATGCGATTATCGCAGATATGAAAATATGGGTTAAATACATATGTGTCTGGGATGGCGAATACGCTGTGGCGGTTAATGGGCTAATGGCTTCTAGGAATCTAGGTAGGTAGACAGGTATTATTTCTAAATTCTATCCAACATTTTAAATATATGACCGGGTTTCCCGTACTTCTGCAATCTGCAATCTACCGTACATGACATCGATTTCTACCAATCATCAGAGAATCAAACTCTTAAATGCTGCAATAAGGCGTCAGACAGGTTACAGCCGACCCTCGTGTCACTCTACATTCATACATATCGTATCCACGGATGTCACAAGCGCCTAGTTTGCTTCGTGAGTTGTATCGGATCCTTGCATGCTAAGGTTTAAAATAGATAGGTAATTCACTCTTCGGAAAAAGCTGCCCAGATACCAAATCCCAAACGCTCCATATTACAAGGTAAAATGTAGTCATGACCATAAGTGATGGAAAACCTCATTCTCATTCACCTACCTCCCTGCTCTTTCTATGCCCCTTATCTGCATACTCATACTCAACACGCGCATCCTTCCTTCGCTGCTTCTCGAGGTCCGTTCAGGTTCACCCTCTGCTCTTCACCGCCTCGGCTCGCCGTACCAGAAGCACCGGGGCCTCTCGTGCTCTTCAACGATGTCTCGGGAATGGCGTTCGCAATTGCGGTGAAGACTTCCGTAACGTTGTAACCGGTCTTCGCACTAGTCTCGAAGAATAATAAGTTCTCCTCTTCGGCATATGACTTTGCCTCCTCCGTAGAAATCTTCCGGGCGTCTCCGGATTCCTCTCCGTCAGCTCCTTCGCTGTCGGCTTGGCCGGACTCGCTATCGCCAGTAAGATCGAGCTTGTTTCCGACGAGAGCGATGACGATGCCGGGCGACGCTTGTCTTTGCAGCTCTGCTACCCAGTGCTTGGCCTTGATGAGGGACGTGGGTTTGGTAAGATCGTAGACGACGAGTGCGGCTTGTGCGTTTCGGTAGTACATGGGCGCCAACGAAGCAAAGCGCTCCTGACCCGCGGTATCCCAAATCTCGAATTTGATCGTCCTCGTGGGCAGGTTGCATTTTTGTGTCAAGAAGGCGGCTACACAGAATTAGCTGGAGGTCGCTGGGAATGATAGCTGGATCTGAGCAGTCACTTACCACCAATGGTAGGTTCCTTATTCTCCTGAAAGTCGTTGTTTACGAATCGCAAGACAAGAGAAGACTATAATTCGATTAGAAATGCAATATCCAAATGAGAATTGGCATATTGGGGCAAACATGCCTTTCCTACGGCTGCTTCGCCAAGCAACACCAGCTTGACGCTGCTGCTCGGCTTAGGAGCATTCGAGTCGGCCATTTCGCTAGGTGTATCTATAGGAACAACACGACGCGATAAGGTTCTCTGTATTTATTTCAAAGTGTTCTAGATAGTATAAAAAGCAGACCGATCGTAAATCGTAGTTGACCTTGTAGGAAAACGATCGCACGCAATGGTTCGGATGTTGAAGTGGGTTGTTAGAATTAGATGATTAAGGTGGTAGGCAGATGGATTCTATGGATGTATCGAATCAGGAATGACGACGCAAGGTTCGGAGAAGACCCAGCAGGCGCAAGCATTAATACAATTAATAAAGTTACGCTAATCCAACATTGGTTAGCACCTGCACAAATGAATACGGAACATTGGCGGACCGACACCGCCAAAGAGCTCAGCGCCCCTCTATCACTAATTTAGTGCGGCAGAAAAAAAAAAGTTGGTTACAAGGTTAGCTGCTTCCATTTTGCGACCAATCTATAACTTGCTATTTCCATTTCTAGCACGTCGCAATATCTTGCAAACCTGGACTTGCAACTTTCCATTTTGGAATTTTCATGCTACAGACAACTTTTTCACAAAGTAAAGGAAGCTCAGTTCCAACCCAGTTTGCGAATTAAAGATGGCGACCTCCGATAGTCACAAGCAACGCTTGTTTGACGACAGCGACGATGAATCGGATGGGGGCGTCAAGCTACAAATAAATGCCGAATATGCCAAAAAATTCGAGTATAACAAGAAGCGCGAGGAACTGTCAAGACGTAAGATACTTTTGCACATACATATGACCATCCTACTTCTAACAAGCTAACTAAACTATCTTAGTGGAGGAAAAGTACAAGTCAAAGCAGACAAATGGAGACAAGTCAAAACCGGGCAACGATGAAGACGAAGATTCCTCGTCAGATGAGACAGAAGACGAAAATGGATTCCTAGCTACTGAAGACCTTGACGCCGAGATATCAGCTACCCTCCAAGCAATCAAGAATAAAGACCCCCGCGTCTACGATAGTAAAACCACATTCTACAAGCCGATTGACGAAAGCGCACCCACGGAAGACTCACTTGCGAAAGAAAAGAAGGAGAAGCCGGTCTTTCTAAGAGATTACCACAGAGAAAAGATCCTCCGAGGAGACACCGGAGCCGATTTTGACAATGCGAAAGAACCCCCGCGAACATACGCACAAGAACAGGATGAGCTGAAGCAGTCCATAAAGGATGAGATCAAGGCGCAGCTCGAAGCAGATGATGGCGCCGAAAGCAGCGATAGTGACGAAGAGTTTATGAAGGCTAAGGAGGAGACGAGGACCGTCCCCGAGAGTGGCATCCATCCATCTAGAGCTGGGAAAATCAAGGTTTCGAAGCCTGACGTCGCTGAAGCAGACAAAGACCCGGAGCTCTTCCTTTCGAATTTTATGGCTTCTCGCGCCTGGGTAGAAGAAGATGCGAACGGTTGGCAAGCATTCGAATCCGACGAGGGCGAAGACGACAAAGCAGACGAGTGGGAAGCAGCATACAACTTACGTTTTGAGGATCCGAACAAGAGCAACGAGGTTCTCAAGTCATACTCCCGTAATGTCGTCGCCGCGCACTCGGTGAGAAGAGAGGACAAGACCGCGCGCAAGAAGCAACGTGAAATCGAGCGCGAACAGAAGGAGGACGAGAAACAGAAAAGGAAAGAAGAACGAGCACGTTTACGTCGATTAAAACTTGACGAGGCCGAGGGCAAGCTGAAGAAAATCAAGAAAGCCGCTGGTCTGTCTGGCAAGACTCTAAAAGACGAGGAATGGCAAAAAATGCTCGAAGACGCTTGGGAAAACGACAAGTGGGAAGAGCAATTAAAGAAGACCTTCGATGAACAGTACTACGCTGCGGCCGAGGAGGTATTATCTGCTGACGAAGACGGCGTCGACATCAATAAATCAAAGAAGATCAAGAAACCCAAGTGGGACGACGACATCGACATCAAGGACCTAATCCCCGATTTTGAGGATGACGAACGTCCTAATATTACACTTACCGATGACGAGCAAAATGAAGGGGATGAAGAAGACGAGGATGAGCCCTCAGCCAAGCGACAAAAATCCAGCAAAGAACGCAAGCGGGAAAAACTCGCGAGCCAAAAAGAGGTGCGACAAGAACGAGCCAAGCTTGAAGCTTTCATCGATGCGAAAATGGACATCGAAGACCCGGAGGTCCTCGGCGGCAGCTCTTCGTCCTCAAAGAAAAAGGGTTCATCAGCGTTCTCTTACCGTGAGACGCGGCCTGAGTCTTTCGGCCTAACTACGCGCGACATCCTAATGGCTTCCGACGCGGACCTCAACCAATACGCCGGCCTGAAAAAGCTAGCCCATTTCCGCCCCGAAGACAAGCAATCCAAGGATCGTAAACGCCTAGGCAAGAAAGCTCGCTTAAGGCAGTGGCGCAAGGAGACCTTCGGTCCCGAGTTCGAGAGAGAACCACCTGCATACAACCCCGGCGGGTCGGGTGCGGGAGCGGAGTCCAAAGCCCAGGATGCCGGGAACAGCAATATAATCGAGGGTGGCTCCAAGAAGAAGCGCAAGCGGTCGGGTAGAGGCAAGAAAGCCGCAAAGGAGGAGGTAGCCGCGTAGAGCCAATCGTAATTCAATCCAAACCAATCCTAATTCTAATCACATTTTTTACCCATACCAAATTTCCATCGTGCGAACTAGACTTTGCTTCGGCAAGCGTCTCGGTAGATTTTAATTTCGATACCCTCAAATCTATATGAAAAACACGTTAATCTCAGGTGTTGTGTTCGTAAATCGTGCCAGTAACAAAGAACAAAGTCCCCAACCCCCCACAACTCCCGCTGCGGGCACCCGATCGCTGGGCGGGATCATCCCCTGTCTTTTTGCTCCGCTGGGCGAATGTTGGCCTCCCAGCTGCCAGCTGCTAGGTGCCGTACCCGAAAATGGCGCGGTATCGTACCACTAGTGACATCTTGCTGGTCCCCGACTCGCCAGGTCTTGCCTTGAATACAATCAATCACCTTTATTAAAAAGGCTGCTACGCCCGTAGGACTTAATATATAGATCTCGTGTGAATTGTGGAAGGAATACAGAATTTTACTTTTTAAATTGGGAAATTTCTCTCTTTTATCTTTTTGCCTTCATTCAAGTCGTAAAGACGTACCAAATTTTGAACGACTGCAATGAGCCACGACGCCACCTGAGTTTCACATATAGCCCATATAACCCCAAATTCATGATCATAGAATTGATTCTCCTCGAACCCTTCGAAATTCAACACCTCAACTTCTAGGGAATCAATTCTCAAACTTCCTATGGCAAACACGGAAATACAAAGATATGGACAACAGCGAGCGCGGAGCCAGCTAGCCACGGAATAACAGGTAGGCCGGCTTTGTTCCCTTTTAAATCCCTTCCGCCCGTTCCCTCCGGTAAAACAAAAAGAGTCTTGGTGTTGAACTCCGTTTCCCGTCTGGCCGGCCCATTGATATATAAAAAAAAACCATAAGATCGAGAAGGACATATCCCTAGTCCTTTACATGCATTCCAAATGTACAAATAAAATGAAGGTACGTATGCGTCATCCATCGTTGGCAGAATAGCAAAACCGTCGCTTTCGTTCCCCATCCTTCCCCGTCTTAAGGATATATACTACAATGATGTAAGTAAATGTATGTATATATCAACCAAATAGCCAGCACAGATATATTATACGAGTCGAAACATCACCATAGGATGGTGTTTCAGTTACATGAGGTCAATCCTCATGCAATCCTGACCCTTGTTTCGACATATACAGGATCAGGTGCAAGAAGCGGACACCTTGATTCCGACCGTCTCATCGGCCTCCTCTCCGTAGGCCCAGTCCGGCTCCCGGAGTATGGACGCCTGGACTAAACATTCCGAATCCGTCTACACCGCCTAAACCGCCCAGATCTTGGCCAATCTCTGGTGGCTCCATATTGAATGGCATAAACCATGCAGAAGAAGGCTCAGCAACAAACCCGCCGGGCAAGCCATCGTGGTGGTTACTTGGTCCCTCTCCTGAACCTCCATTCGAACCATTCGCGTGGTGACCCCTGCTTGGATTGTTGCCATTCCCAGCGAGCGCATCCCAATCCATGATCGCCTCCGGGCCGCTGATTGTCGAAGGGTCCAGTCCACCATACGCGTTAAATACAAGCTGTCGATCAAGCTGTGGTAGCATTCCCGCAGAGTTATTCGAGAGCGAGAGGGAAAGCAGGTCTGGGTTGTAGAACCCGTGATGTTGGTGACCATGACCGTGCTGGAATCCGCCGACGGTAACAGGACTAATAGGCGACAGGGCGTGATAGTTCGCTGCTGGATTTTGTGAGCGTCCATGTGCGAGATTGGGGTTGAAGGAGATAGGCCCACTATTTTGCCCGTTTAGACGGTAGTTTCGCTGCGCCTGTGCTCTTTGCTGTTGCGCCTGCTGGATGCGCTGGATATGTTCGGGGATGACGCCGGCGTTGAGGTCGGTGAGCAGTGGCTCGAGTTGTTGCTGTTCGCCTCGTGACGAAATGCTACCTTTCTTCGCTATTGACTTCCGCTTTACTAAAGGCGGCCTATTCGACCCGTTATTTTCACGCATTTCGCCTGTACTTTGTGGCGGAGAGAGCTGCGTGAAAAACTCCTCGACAGTGTGCAGTTCCGCCTTTTGTTCCAGGACTGCGTCTTCGCCAGTTTCCTTCTTTTTGAAAGATGCCGGCTCGACAAATTCCGGTTGGGATACGCCGTGTGGGTATCGGTCAAACCAATCTCCATACTGGAAAATTGGTGAGGGTGTAGAGTTGTCATTAGCTGGTGTGCCTTGTCGCGCAGCATCAGCACACGTTTTGTACTGTTCGCGTAGGTTTTCCGCCATGAAGTGAAACATCCCCCAATACCGTTTCATTTTTGAGAGGAACTTTACATTTATCGCTAGGTTTTTCTTTGCCGAGACTTCCACGGCGGAATTCCCGGAGAATATGCCGAATATATGAACGGTACTCGACAAGAAAGCGCAATAACCCACGAAAGGTGCTGTGATCATATAGTGTTCTGCATCTTTCAGTAATTCGGATATTCTATTGGCGGCAGCAAATGCTTTTGCTCCCGCCTGTGTAATAAATGTCTTGGGGACATCAGTATTCGACAAGCCGCCCGGGGAAGAAACAGCAAATCGATTCATAAACAAGACATTTTGTTGTACCGATATGTGTAGAAACACAAATTGGTTAGCCATCCCTTCGGTTTGGTGCAAGTGAAGGTTTTCAGCGCTGTATTTCAGCCCGTCTGGTAGGTTATCGGCAAAGTCTTCAGCTTGTTTAAGCAGGGCGGTATATTCAGAATCAGTTTCCCACATCGGTTGCTCATCTGTATCCTTTCCCCCTTGGTTCAAGAAATTTATTATTCTTCCCCATAGGGCAATGGCGCGGACCATATATGCCGCCACACCCATGTTGTCTTTAGCATCAGAGAGTTGGCCTTCGTCGGTCGGTACTGGGTGGGGGACTTGTCCTTGCAAATCCTCGGTTGGCCCCGGCATATCGAGCTGGAAGAGTTTCTCCTTGATGGGTAACTGGATCTTGACAGTCTCTTCCTTGATAAACATAGGTCGGTCTGTACCCGACGAATTGAAACGGTCCATCAGAAAACAAGCCCACATTGTACGTCTTCGGATTTCGCGATCGATGAAACTAAGCTGTTTGGTGGGATTCAGCCGCATGGGATCATACTCTAGGTCTTTGTGCAACTGTAGCGCAAACGCCATGCGAGTAGCTTGGCCACCTAATGCCCAGCTTCTTCCTCCGTGGCATGTACCGAATTCATGCAGACCAAGAAGCAGTAGGCAAGTCAGTATCGTAATGTTGGGCCATTCATAACGTCTCGTCACAATATCTCGAGCCGGTGCTGCCCATTCCTCCCCTCGGAGAAAGTTGTTTGTCATCGCAAACTTCGGGTGAGTAGAAAATCGAGCAGAAATTGCACAGACAGAAAGTACCAAGACCGGAGGTAAAGTGCCAGCTCTAAAGAGGCAATTAGTATCGGGCTACAAATCGAGAATAAGATAAGCGAAGGACAAGGAAGCGGGGACATACTTTAGCTTCCTCATATAACTCGGCTTATGAAGGAGATGGTAAGCCTGGCCATAGAGATTTTCAAAGAATACGTCTGCCAGGTGTTCTTGGACATCTTTAGGCGGTAATGCCTCAGCACCTTCGTACAACAGCTTACTCTCCTCAGCTTCCTGCACTTGCAACGAGGTAGGTTTTCCAGAGCCTTCAACCCTAGCCTTTGGGCCATTCCTCGCCCAATGATCTAATTCTGCGCCGAAAGCTTCTTCCGCCCCTCGCTTCTTCGTCGTCTGTTTTCCTGTAGGTAAGGTTCCGGGGATAGCGGGTTTCACCACGCCCCGGACAACGTTAGCGGCCGACGCATCTTGCTCTGACTTAGGTACCAGCTTGATGATTCGGTCTTCCATCCTCTTTAATCGTTTATCCAACATGGCCATGTAATCGGTCCTCGGAGCCGCCTTCCTCGTAGTGACTTTATATACACAAGGGATCCGGGATCGAAGACAATGTTTGCACGCTGGCTTCTCGCCTGAACAACGTATTTTCTTCCTCCGACACGCAATGCATGCTAGGGGTAGTCTTTTTCTTTCCTTTCCTGCTTTGGTCTTCAGCTCACTCCAGGCTGGTGCGGGATCGGATTTATTCTCCTTCAGTTTTCCTCCTCCAAGGTCAGTACCGTCACTAGGGCCACCCGTTAAGCCAAACTCATCCGACATATTGTCTTCTAGGGAGTTAGTGCCGACATGTGCGCTCTCTTGACTTCCATCCTCGGATTCATCGATACTGCGCTGCCTATTTTGTTGTGAAGGGTCAATCATAGTATAAATAGTACTGTGAGGCCCTGAGGCGGTGGAGCCCTTCCGGTCACCAATCGACGAGATTGATCCGTGGCCGGGTGTGGCAAATAACTCATTCGAATGCTCGTCCAAGTCGATCATTTGTCCAGCCTCGGTCATTTCCTGGAATGGAAAATGGAAATCAGGAAATTGAGAGGTGTCGATCAGGCCGTGTGAGGCGGCATCATTCGAGAGCGCATCGTGATGGCTGTCTAAAGAAAATCCATTTAGGTCCGCCGAATCAATCGGATTGAGCTCAGACTCCGATTTAACAATAGGTTGCGAGCCATCGATATCCGCGGATGGGAAGGACTGAACACTAAGGTGAGATTGACTAGGTGACATTTCGGGGGTTGTATGGCCCTCTTCTATCGTGGAAGAGGGAAGGGATCAACAGCGCCCAGAGCTACTCTCAACAGTATCCAAGGTGTTGCAGCGTCTTTTGCAAGTTTTGGTATAATTTTACAGAAGGCTGAATGCGATCAATTCGAGACTCAGCCCCGCGCGCGCGACCGGATATTTGGACGTCGCTCTCAACCGGTCGTAGTATGAGAGAGCAAAAACGCCAGCGCCGTGTGAGAATGTATCATGACAAACGGAAAGGCAATGCGAAGGAAGATCCTCCGTTGTAGATAGAAAAGGAATCCGGGGGGTTGTTGTAAAGAAGTTGTCTACATTCGACAACGAGTGGCGCTGGGGGTGGAAAAAGATGGTAAGGTTAAGTTAGGTAGTGTAACGGGGTGCGCGCCGGTTAGATAAACGTCCACGGGTTCAAGGTTCTTGACATCAACCTTGGAACCTTGGGAAAGCACCTGCATCTCTTTTTTTTGAGAGAACGACAAGAAGTCCACAGATTGGAAACCGCTTCTCCTGCAAACCTTCGGTGGAACCCCATGCGTGTTCGGGCCATCATTGTGGGGTAATAACGCTAGCCAGTATGGTTTAAGCTGATGGAGAACGGTGGGTACTAGATGGATACTAGATGGACACTAGATGGACCTTGATGAGTGGAGATTGCTGGGTGTTCGGGTAGGATGGAAGGTGGAAGGCGGTACGTACTGTAACGATTACCAGCATTAACCACGAGGCAGGTTGTTAGCGATGTACATCTCACAAACAGATTGATACAGACGATACAGGCGATGCGGACGATACAGACGGATTTGGTCGTATTCGGACAGCGGAGTGTTACTCTTACAAACGAGCTATCACTCTTAATAATCTACATAGTAGTATACACATAATGACGATTCTTCTAAAAACGGTCCCTTGAGTAATCTCTTAGGAATATACTAGGTATCTAGACATTATACATTATACCGACTGTCATTTGGCGCTGGAAACACCAAACACTATTGCATCTATTGCATCCATGGATAGTGCCAGCCAGCCAGCGTGCGGTAGTACTATGGGAAAGTCAATGCTACGCGTCTCATTGGTGGATAGATGGGAGTTTACCCTAAGATCCTAGCTCCATCCAGCAATGATATACTAGACTCTTCTAGCCATGCATTTCTATGGTGCTTATCCACCCAGCCACTAAGCCTTGCTGAGGATCTGTTGAAATCTGTTGAAGACAGCGAACCTGCTAGAGTGGGTCTCGAGTTCCAAGTTGTATCTTAGTACGTATCTTAGTACGTATCTTAGATATAATTGATATCTCACCGACGTGCTAAGATCCTTAGTGACAATCTCATTAGAAATCGAGCACGGTTCATAAAAATAGGAGATTGCAAGTTCTGACTTAGGACATATGTCCACAATCAAAAAATCTCATATTCTCAAATGTGTTTAATGTTGATAAGTAATTGTTATCAATGCCGAGTTTGCGCCGTCTACAAGGTATTATTATACCTTGGTACCTGTGATTTACCTGTATTTCACGTTTTGTACCTTAGCAAGGCGCACCTGGACAATCCGCATGCAATTGGTATTAGCTTATTCATCCTCTAAGATCAATTTGATCAATTTTGATCTCTAGGGTCTATTGAAAAGTGGAACTCTCGGTCCAGCTCTCAATGCAACTCGCGGGGTGATCCACTTGATGCATGTGTTAGTTACATAGCGATCTTCCAGCTAACACAGCTGTAAGCTGGGGAAGGGGAAGAATTCGTCTATTATCATTCATCCATGGATGGATCCCTCCCCATGTTGTATCGTGTATGTGTGTATGAGCTACTACACTCCTTTGCACATCTCGTGATATCTGTACGCCAGTCGGCCAGTGTAAGGGGTGAATTCGATTGAGACCTGATGAACTAGCTACGCGGTATTGTCCACATGTCAAGTCTCGATAGTGGTATCTAGTGTCTTTGACTAAACTTCGCCGCAGCAGTAACAAGCGACTTTCTTAATCCTTTTCGACTTACAAGCCTGACACTAATTCCTAACGGCCTCGTGACACATCAGAGTCTCCAAGATCTATTCATTCCGACCATTCATAGGCGAACCCGAGGTCTAGGCAACCAGCTCGTTAGAAGATATGTACCTAGGTTGGTAACATCTAGGTATGAGCGGACACAATCACCAAACTCGTCCCGAAGCTCCAACATGTCTGATATGAAGCACCCCTCAGGGTCAACTACAATACCGACTGCATTCATTGTTCAGGTCCATCGATGGGATCCATGGATATCAATGTCATCACGCTGCATTGGCACATGCCCTTGGGTAATTCCGTAGAGGGAATTTCACACCAACATTTGACGTCATAATATGGGATGAAAATTGATGAGCTGTTTAAGAAGCGCCTTAGACGATATATGGTATTCAGCTGGTTGGTTCAAACTGGTTGAAAAGGAATTGATTTATTGATATAGAAAAAGGAAAATAGTGGAACCCTCAACTTAGAAACACTTGAGTGTTACCCTTACTAATAGGTACATACCTACCTAGGTAAGTACCTAGGTCCTACCAGCATACTTGTGTATCTACGCCAGCTACACGGGCAGCTACACAAAGCTACACAAAGCTACTCTTTAGAGCCTCTGGGGTATCATTAGCGTGTGGAGACAATCCCATTCTTGGCATCTTATGGCTTCCTGTTGGCTTGCTCAGGTAGGTCAGCACGCACGACTTGCAGCTCGAGACTGCGCCTGCAGAAAGAGGGTGCAGGAATTCTTCAAGCATGCGCGGTCATATACTGCTAGGTACCTACCAGGTAGTTAGCTATGTACGGTGCAGAATCCCCCTCGGTTGCCTTATGCTGCTGCTTCATGTTCATCATGGATGTTGCTTGCTCATTGCTTGCCTGGCCCTCGGAGTAAGAATAATAGGACGCGTTATTTATTGCTCGTTGCATGATGAATGCATTGCCTACATAGGTGATTAGAGGGCTAAGGTGACAGTTTGGAGATATCGAAAAATCTATTCTCGACGTATTGTGGTATTATTCGCGCCTCAACATGCGCGTGGGGGATCGAATCGAGTAGCAATGGCCGTATGCTGTATGTTATACGCCAGTATGTCTGTAGGTATATCTGTAGGTATGTTGTATGGGTGTTGTATGTTGTATGAGCGTACGAGTGGTGTGTCTCGTCACCCGCCACGAAATCAATCGGACATTTTAAGTTCCCAGAAGACCCTAGACATCCATCACGAACTAGGAAGTGAGGATTTAGTTAGGGATTTTATTATGTTTATGTTGTATGATTGGTTACTGTCGCCCGCACAAGGGGAGGCGTGGCTTAAGAGCAAGGAAATTTTCAGGGATTAAGCAGTTACTGCGCAAGATGTATTGAAGAGTGGGGTCGGAGCTTGTAATTCTTAGAATTATCATTGGGCTTCTTGCTCCTTCTCTCGGCCATAAAAATGACCGGAAGTCAATTACATGACCACGCGGTTGACGACTTGCGCTTACCTCCATTGCGTGCATACGCCGCGCATTCTTCGACAAGGGGTTCCCTTTCTCTTCAACCCCCTTCTAATTCATATTCGCTTAAGCCCATAAGTCCATAAACTAAACCTCATCATTCAGTGTTAAGCTTTAGGTGAACATTACTATGAACCAATTCCTATCAATCAATCCATCACTTCGTACCCATCCTTCTCATCCTCCCATCGTCATCCTGCCCCTTCCGGATCATGCCAAATCAATTATGATATGTGCGAATAAGAATGTCAGCAACAACTAAGCCCATGCCGAGTGGTTAACAAGATCCTGAAGCTCCTTGAGCTCCTGAAGTTCCTAGATATCTCGATTATTTTACACTAGGTACAGTCTACAGAGAACTGCGCTTCTCTCCGTGCCCAAATCACACTACCCATGTCGTCCTACCTCCTACCCACTGGCACATAGACCCATAGGCCAACGAGAGAAACCCCGGACAGCCCGGTGCCCTACAGGAGAGTGATATTCGGATGCAAAGGCAACCATACCTTTTCCGTAGATCGACCAGCACGGCAGGACCCTAATGTTACGATGTTACTCGATAACTACAGCGTACTCTGCGCACTGTTAGGTATTAGACACGCCAAACGCTCCAGACACGCTCAACCAGCCACATCCCGTCGCAGATCATGATGTAGTACCAGTACAGCGACCTGACCAAGAGATTACGAAAATCATCTTGTTCCATGATCGAATCTAATCTCATGGTCTCGTTGATCAACCTGGAACAGCGGAGAAACAATCGCTCAGGGAGGGTAGAGCTGATGAAAATTTCTCTTATTTGAATTTGGCCATGCATATATGAGACCCGCTCACTCATATCTAGGTCTATCTACACTTAACATGGCGCGGAGGGGAGAGGCGTCGCTCAGAGCACAAAAGGGTCAGCAGCTAGAATAGATTGGCTGAATCGAGCTGACAGAAGCTGTTTCAATTGCCCTGGAGCGATATTTTCGACGGAATTGGGCTTAAACCATTTCCTATTTGGAGATATACCTTCCGATTAGCCTTGCCCCTTATGTCAATATCTCGTTTCGCTCATCTATGGTAATTTCCGGGCAAAAATCTGCATCATGGCTTATCTGCAAGAAGGTTACCGCAAAGCCGCATGACAGGCCTTACGTCTCGCGCTTTATATTACCCCCAGAAAAAGAGTGTTGCATCCGCCAGAGCGAGCAAGTCCCGCGAGACCTTATTTCGCTCGTCTACCAGCTTTTGTCTTTCTATTTTCTTTCGTTTTTCTCTCTACCCAGCACTACGCGCGCCAACATGGTTTGTTATGTCGATCAGCTGTATCGACAAACCCTCTACCACCACGGGGGCGACCTCATGCACATCTCGGAATGTTACCATACATCTTCTTGACTTGGCTTGGCCACCCCCGGACCCACTAGAAGCCTACCATAATGTTCTATTCAGGGGTGGCGAAATCGGCCTCTATCTCGACTAGATATCATCCATTACCTAGGTACATATCATACATACCTACCTACATACTGCTACGCTCATACACCCAATACATACCTGCCAGCTCATACCAGAATTCCCTTTGTCTTACCGAAGATATGCATTTATTTTCATTCGAGAAAAGTTCCTCAACAAATATCGTCTACGGTTCCGGATCATCGCTAGATGTATCATTGTCGACCATTAGTAGCATGGATCCTACCAACCGAAGGTCATCTGTGGTTAAGAACTGCAAGGGACAGCCACCTCAACGGTACGAGACGCCGATTTCTCATGTAACACCTTGAGTTTTGTGAGTTTTGCGCGTCTTTGACGCTTAACGCCTATCTATCCTAGAGCTTTGATGATGATTAAGCCTCCTGACGTGTTCCAAAGCGAGGCGAGATGCGCCCTGTGGTAAGGTCTCACTGCATTATGTATCTTTTGTCTCGATACCGAGACTCGCCCACGAACCGATGTTACAGATGGTCTCGTGGTACATCTATCTAGTGCCGCAGTGGACGCGGCCGAGAGAAAAATAGAAAGAAGAAAACGAAAGAATAAGAGAAGAAAGAAGCATTGCGACCGAGACATCATCATACATACATACATCGACTCGGTCCGTTAAAGAAGCGACTCCAGCTATAGCCCAAGGGACACCGAAAGGAGGGGACCCCTGCGCATCCACGGATTCCGCTTAATACATATTACTAGGTATGAATTTTACCGCCGTTCCCCATCCAGCTGCGCAGAACAGTTATGGAACAGTTCGAAATTCCCGACATATTTCAACTTATACCGGATGTGGACCTCGGTAGCGAATTGGATATCATGGGAGAATAAAAAACCCATCAAACCTTGGCATTGCCAACGGTCTACCATCCTGGTGCCGCTGTGCAACCTACACTCTTCAAGCTCCAGCCTTGTCGTCGAAGGTGGATGGACACCTACCAGGGACAACCTACCAGCGAGCGATTACCTAACTTCTTGGAAGTCTCTCTCATCCAGTAGCTGCTTTATTTTGCTTCATTCCCACAAAATATATTGTGGATAAGCGCCGTACCTATGTACACAGTTACCATGGCTAGTTCGGTTCTCGTACATAGTTCTCATGGGATTTTATATACCCGTATCGGAACAACTCCAACTGCTAGAGGCAGAGAAGACGGAGCCTACCCATCTCAGGGCTCTATCTACTTAATCGGCCAACTTCGGAAGCAGCACAACCTCCGACTACTTGATAGAGTAGAAGACAGTGCCCGTATTATCCCATTATACGGTAGAGCAATCTGTGTATTATGTTGCCAACCTGCCTGCCTACCCACATGGTATCATACTCAGGTAAGGACTAACCCAAAGCAACCAATATGCCTATATTTATATATAGTAACCGTCATATATCTCATTGCTCACTAAGTGATCGACCAAATCACGCAACGGCTTACCTTCCCCAGACTACCAGACTTCCCAGGATGATACGAGAAGGGCGACACGGTAAAGCATGTAACGCACAGCTTTACAATGACAAGAAAAAGAGGAATAGGCATGTAATATTTTAATCTCCGTTACCTAAGTTTTTTCCTCTGTGGTCTGTGCGACGTAGACCTTCGAGATCTGCGCTAGGCTAGGAGGTAGGTGATCTCTGTAGCACGTTTATCCGTGTCATCCCTAGGCGTCCCCGAAGTCTCCTTGCCGAATGGACCTCGCCGGCGTAGTGCAGGAGATCCATTACTGTGAGGTAACACGGCGTCTTTTGATACATGCCCTTGCCGTAGCTATAAGCATGAAGAGTAAAAGGAACAAAATAAAGGTTAAAGGAAAAGAATACGAGTGATGCCTGCATGTGATCTGCTTGGTTGCTCATCTTGAGCCCCCTTGAGTAATTTTAGGTGAATCGTGGGTGAATATCCTGTTCTAGCACTATCACCGCAACGTAGGCAGATGGGTTACTCGACGGCTACGCTGTGGCATGGTCGACCTGCGGCCGAACACGACCGTGCCATCGAAGGCTCACCTAGAGTGAACCTCAGAGGGTATTACCGCTACCCATTATTCGGGCCATTTCTCATCTTACCATCAGAGAAAGGCGCACCTAGATCGGGGCCAGAACTTCTAGGGGAGGGTATCACTTCGAAGGAGGTTGGAGCAAGACACAAGAGAACTTAACTTAGAAGCACCGGGCCTTCCGCATCGCCATCTTTTTCTTCTCCGATCTGAGCTACTAAGCTCAGATCTCGTAACACTCGGGGGTTAGAGATACAGCGCGAAAAGGTAGATTCGACCGTCCTCTGCCGCCGACGCAGCTCCGGTGGCTGGCTGGCTGGGGCCCCCGATCACCTTGGCACTGCAGCGTGCTCTCTCGTACGTTAGGTGGGTAATAGTGACGGGGTGACGAAACCATCGCAGCCCCCGAGAGCATGTTCATCAGGTTCTTGAGTAGGATCGATGGTGAGGAAGCACATGCAAAGAGGGAGAGCAGGTAACGTGCTTGGCGAACTCGAAAAGAATGTTTCGTCCAAGCCTCCTTTCATCTATCACTTTCCTCTCGTCATCGATCCCATGCCATCGCTCGCCACTTGCGGGTATCGCACTCGCTACCTGCTTCGATAGGACATGTAACAAACTCCGGACAAGAGAAAAAAAAAGGAAAGGGAAGGGGGGAAAAGAAATGACAGAGTTGTTTCCCGTGACCGATGACGACGACGTGGCTGGCTGGTGTTTCAGCCCACAGCTGATCCACCCCAATTTCGAAGCTGCGCAGCTAATGAATACCCGCCCGCCATCCCGTTACCGAGCTCACACGATACGCCTTTGTTGTGACGCCGTGGCTAGAGGGGGGGAGAAATAGCAATACAGGACAGGACACACCGGACCTGTTTCTCCTCGGGTAGGAACCGCATACCCCGTTACCGCTGCACAGTCCATATACCACCGGCATAAATCACGTTCGGGCCATACCGACACCCACCACACACACCACAAGACATGGACTGTAATACTGAGCATATAATCTCTTACCGAGCGAGGATAGGTAGGTAGATAGGTAACTTGACAAACATCGCATCTCGACTTTGCTGCATCTTGACCCCTATTCTCTCGCCTTCGCTAGCTCGCCGATGATAGCTTGGTTCAGTTAAATGAATATTGCTGCACCGCCGAGCATCTAGACCTGGCAGGACTATCCATAGAGATGTCGCAGTAGGAGGCCTTCCGGTAGTTACTTCACTCCCTCGGTACTTGGGGCTCTGGTATCTCACAGACGGGTAGAGCTAAGTAGGAATAATTTCAACTCCGGCTCTGCAGGATAGATAGAATGGCATTGAATACACATCCTTATTTCCTTCCCTTATGATATCTAAATGGAGGTGTTAGTAAATTACTTGCTCATAGTGGTCCGTAATGAGGACCCGACGATTCAATGTTTCCGTTGAAACTACGCAATATCACAACAAATCTTACAAACAGTATTGCATGCGTGTTAGAACCAAAATATCGATTCATTAGTTTGATGTATATACAACAACTCTCACAATGCGCACAATACCCTATGCGCGAAGAACGATAATCCATCGCAAAACGCCAACACAAGTTCATAGTTGGTATCTTTGACCTCATCCGCCCTCTTAACGCCTTGCAATGCAACCTCCGACAATGCATACTATTAGTAGTAGCCAAGTTTATCCTCTACCTCCCCCTTTTATGTGTTGCGCTGGTGTCTTAATCGGTGGATAGGATATGCTTATTTAGTTCAATTATTCCCACCACCTTTAATTATTATTATTTTTAGTCCTGATGCTTCGCTGTTCAACGGTCCTTGAGGTAGACCGGAATGCCGTAGACACAGACAGCGGCCGCTGTGAGGTACCGGAAGCGGCACGCGTCCTTTGCTTTGCGAACGGCCTCAGTCAAGCTCGTCGGGCCCTCCCCGCTGTGCTCAACAACGCCCATCCTCTTCCTCACCGACCCCTTCGCCACCTTCTTCCCCTTCGGATCCTCCGCGAAAGTGCCCTTGGGCAATAACCCCCATTCCTCGAACACGCGCCCAGCGAAGCGATCAATGTCGCGGTCCGTTACATCCCACAACGTGCCGACGACCGCCGGGCTACCGGATAACATGTAATTGCGTACGGTGCCGTAGCTCTCGAAACGGCCGACTTCAGCGAGTGATGCTGAACTACAGCCCATCAGCAGTGCGACCGCGCGGCACTTCTCCATTTTACGGATAGTGCGGCCACGGATGTACTGCGCTCCGCTTCCGTGTCCGAAATACAGTAACAGATCTTTCTGCGTAAGAGCAGCTTCGAACTCGGCCTCGGTCGGCTCCCGCATCTCGATGTTGTTCCATGAGGGCGGTAGGGTTGCCAATGGATCCCCGAAAGTGGCTTGCGTGTTCTTAAGATCGCAATTAGGGTTGAGAATGTACGTGCCCGAGTTGGCCGATATGTAATGGCCTTGTCGTATATCAGGAGTGGTGGTCACTTCAGGATCCTTCTTGGTAGGAGAATTGGCGATTCCGGCGTCCAGGATTTGTCTTCGTAGACAGTCGAGCGAAAAGACTCGCGAGACTGCTAGCCCTTGGAGGCAAGGCAAAGCCTCGAAGGGGAATGGATGTAGTGACTTGTCAAGGACGAGAATCGTATGCGTGCCCTCCTCCGGATCCTTAATGCCTTTAGCAGTGACGTAATACGAATTCAAAGCGTCGTAAGTATCGATAACCATCTCGTCGAAATCAACTTCATCGTAAGCGTTCCTCTCGCCGTGGAATTGTAGAATATCCACGATGTAATACAGCAAGTCCATCAGCGGCTCATCCAAATCGCCCTCGGGTGCGGTAGGATCGCCTAAGCCTATGATCATGTCATAGACTCTAGGATCAAGGTTGACACGCGTCGCGGGCTTTGCAGCCGCTTTCTTACCGTGGACTTTACGGCGCGAGGGGAGATGCTTGTCGAGAATTTTCATAAAATCCTTTTCGAACTTTGCGATGAGATCCGCCCTTCTACGATGCTGAGAGAAAATGCCCCTGAAGCCGGCTAACCATGATTGTTCGATACACTCCATAAGGTTCTTCAGACGTTCGTCCAACTCTTCTCGTTCCGCCCACCATGCTGACTTGGCACCTTTTTGGCTCATGTCGCGAGCATCGTGACATGTACGATTAGCCCTTTCAATGATCTCCATTAGCTCTGCTCGTCCTTGCTGAAAGCTGAGCACTTCTAAGTCTGCATCTCGAATAGCAGCTCGCTCAAGTGGGAGACGGATTCCGAAAGGTTCCTGGCCTCCTTGGAGTCTTGTGATACAAAGGTCGCGCTCGTCGTGGCTCAGCGACAGCGATACGACATTCCAGGTTTCAGGAACAATGTCGACAAAATCCTTTATAAGGCCATCCATATCAAGAGAAAGTCCGAGACTGGTGCGCCTATTTCCGGATTCGTTCATTAGGACAGGCCAATCAATCTTTGAAATCTTCGAAGAATCTAAGTGAACCGTTTTTCGTTCACGGCGCCAAGTCAGATTACGTGCGAGTTCCACAGCGCAAGTGGCGTGGAAAGGGTGACTTGCAGCTGGGTTCGTGGAGTTAGTATTGGAGAGAAGAATAACTACACTTTGTAGTGCTACAGCGATTCGATGGACCAGGTCACCGTCTCCGTTAAGACTTGCAATCGAATGAGCTGTTAATAAATGACCTTGGGCTTCGCGCAGCTTCTCAATGAACGACCTTGTATCATTCAGCGCTTTCTTCGATGGACCTCTACCCCTTCGAGGAGCCGGAGTCTGTGGCAAAGACAGAGACAACCGATCCGCTGGGGCTCGCTCCTTAAGCGATTTGGTTATCGAAGGGAACGAAAGAGTCGAATCTTGGATGACTGAGAATACCGCGTCTTGACCAATCTGTTCTAAGCTCTGCCTTATCAGAGCAACACCCATTAGAAAGCAGATTTGAGACACATCTGCAGGTATTCTTGAAAGTTCGTATGCTGTCCGTAAAGTAGTCACAGCCGTCGAACAGTCGTCTTTCGCAATTAGAAGAGCCGATTGACCCTGGAGAATCAATCCACGTAAGAAAGATAATTGGACATCTTCGGCCTTTGCCGGTACTGGGGCTTCAACAGGAGGAGCCGGAACCGCTTTCTTAGGCGCTGGCTTCTTTGTGGCAGCCTTGGTAGCCCTGGGCACTTTTGTTGTCGCACGGCGTACTGGTACTTTGCTAATAGGCTTTTCTTCAATGGTGAGCTTGTTCATTTTGGCCTCAAGGTCGCTAGCGATCGCATCTTTCGTATCATTGTCGTTGCTACTCAATACCTCAAGCATAGACTCAGCCTTACCAAGTAGTTCTGCTTGTGTATCCGGGTCTTCAAGTTCGCCGTATATAGAACTTAGACGACATAACACTTTGGCGTTCAGGTACGTAGGTTCTAGACCTAAAGCAATGGGCTTCATTTCGGCTGCAAACTCCATTGCTTTCTCTGATTTGCCAGCCATAAGCCACACATGTGCTAGCCAAGCAAGGGCTTGAGAGATGTAAACGGCCGATCCAATACTCTTTGCCACTTTATGTGCTTGCTCGGCATAGTATAAAGTTTCCTGGTATACGCCGACATGAGAGTAAATTGAAGAAAGCTGAAGTAGAAAACGAAACAGCGGATGCGATAAAGCCCAATACTCCGGGCCACTAGCCGCGCGAGGTACGTCGGATTGGCTTAAGCAAGAATTGTTCAGAGTCTGATCCTTATCTGAAGTTTCCGCTGTTGAAGAATCATCAACGGTGACATCAGGCGAGATATTTCTTGATTCATCTAATCGAGACCAATCGTGAAACAATTTTCTGACTGCAGTTCTTGCGAAGCGCAAAGCATTGTAACAGTCTCCACGTTCTAACGCGAGACTTGACATTAGGGAGTACGCTCGAGCTATTGTGACTCTCTTGTGAGTGGTTCTTCCCTTCTTCGATCCTGGCTCATACGACAAAGTCGTCTCGGCATCGCGTGCATTAGACATGTGCTGTTCAGCTTTATCCATGGCGCCCAAGGACAAGTGATACTCGGCGGCCGCTAATTGGTAAGCTACTATAAGTTCCCTATCGACATCGGGTTGGGAAAGGCGTTCCTCGTTGTCTTGTAATAACTTCTCGGCCTTGGATGACCAACCATGGCTCAAATGCTGTTGACATAGGGCGATGCTTTGGTTTACTAGGATTTCGAAATTGCTATTTGGCGAAAGCTTGGATATGCTAATTGAAAGTTCGAGAATCTCGGTTTGAAGGGTTTCCAAGCCCTCTATCCTAGCGAAATCGACTAAAGATTGAAGAACTGTAAGTAGCTGCGATGGGTTATCGATGTAGGCTGATAATTGCTCGGCTGATTCACATTTAGAGACCATGGTCTTCCAATTGGCAACAGCTTCTTTAAAAGGTGGCGTGTTTATGTTTGCCGTAGCAAGCCCTAATAAGCATGTTGCCAGTGCTTGCAGGTGTGCAACATAACGGATAAGACCAGAGTCATCGGCTAAGGCCCCTCCACTGATTGTCCTTAAGACAGGCTCAATTTCCGCTCGCAATTCGACAACTTCATCTGATTTACCGATTTTCGCGGCAAGAATGTGTAGTAGGGTCCTTAACCTGCGAACTGGGTATTGTTCAATTGAATAAATCTGCAACAATGCTTTGACTGTTGTGCCAGATAAGTCCGCCTCAGGCTGGTACCTAGGCTCTTTGAAGATGATTGCGTAGAGGTCGTGTTCCAAAGCGGTGGCCTTATCTAAGCCAGACAGTAACCAGGCCCAGTCAGTGTGCTTTCGGTCGAGCTTGGCAATGTTGCATACAGTCCGCGATAGCTGATCGACATCGGGGTTCAATTGCCATGCAATACACCAGGGTTCCGTTGCGAGGCTTTGTGTGACTTTGGATACCACATCTTGTCGAACGAGATGATCCCTGATTGAACGAAGAGCATCCATAGCATCATCTTGTCGCCCAGAAGCCCGACAAAGCTCAGCGAACCTTTCCCATTTGACTAACAACTGCGCTTTCGATTGTTCGGCTTCAGACCGATTCTTGACGCTATCGATGGATTTTCGAAGTGCTTTCAGTGAAGTTGCCTCTGTCGTTTTCGATTGGGTCTTTCGCAGAGCCACGTGCAGTTGGTAATATAGATGAGAAATTTTTACATGGTAAGGGGGGTTTGGATTGACTTTGGTGCCAGGCCGAGCAATGTCTCCCATGTATTCTAAGATTGTAAGGCAATCCTGCAATGTCGAGTCTATCGTGTCCCATACAAGTTGTTCCTTGTCTAGAAGTATCCTCGTGAATAACAATGCAGAATCGATGATTTGTGGCAACTGTGTAGATAACGTCCCTCTTCGTTGATCAAAGCGAACGAGTTCCTTTGGACCATTAGTTGGGCTCGGGGGTTTTCCTAACCACCTCAGAGTGAAGCGTGGCAATTGGAATATAAACGATTCAAGAAGCTTAAGAGTGGCCTGTGAAAGTGAACATGAACCCTCATTCTTCCCAACAACCAAGCTCATCACGGATTTACGCAAGAGACAGATGCTGACTAATAAATCATCCATCTCGGCGGTAGTGCCACCAAGTGGTCCTCGTAGTCCCTCCATCACTTCCATTAACAAAGTCTCGTTGACCTGAGACCACTGTTTGAGAGAAAGTGCGAGCAACTGAGCCGCGATTGCGCAACATCTGGCGACAGAATCTTCGTTCGGGTCAATCAAGGATTTGATTTTACCAACCCATTTCTTAGCCTCGTTGGTGTTGCCGGATTCCCTAGAAACTATCGCGAGAACCTGGTAAATTGCAGCTAAGGGAGATCGTGATGATTCAGTTGGTCTAAGCCCTAGCTTCTCGATGTGTTTCCAGATCTGGGAGAAAGCTAAGAATATGATCGAGAAGTTCCCGGAAGGCGATCTCCTCACAAAAGCAGACAGGCATTTTGACAGAGGTGTAAGAATATCCTTGTCAACATCTCCCCTATGGCCAGATACGCTCCAAGACTGAAGGCGAATTCCTAGGCCAAGTGCTTGCGCCTCCAATGCCACCTCGGCGCTAGGGGAAAGCATAGGCTCTGCTGCAATATCGTCATCCTTGGCGGAGACGCCCGGTGTGAGGGCTAGGAGACTTTGCGATAAACTTTCCAGATTCCTGGCGCATTTCGTCTGGTCCGGGTTATCGTCCTTGAGAGATAACAAGAGTAACTTAATCGGCGAATTTGGACACCCTTCTCGTAATAGCGGTAGCATATTCTCTAGGTGTAACGACTTTTTCAGGCCATGAGCAATTCGAAGCACCTGAAGCTGGCAAGAAATAATCAGGCTCAGCCGTCCCGGTCCACCAATAGTCACCTTAGTGAAATCCAGTAACTCGGAGAGCGTTCGCGAATTCACATTTGACTCCACCTTTGTACGTGCCGTTGCACTCTTACTATCTTCACCGCTTGCCCGTTCCAATCGCCGTTTTAGCATTCTAAGCTCTTTGATTGCCATGTCAAAATAATTCAATCCTATGAGTTTGTTGATAAATGAAGACATTCCATTTTCCCATTGTAGCTCGGGTAGGCGAAGCGCCTTTGACGCTTCTAGAGTCGATAGTATTGTGAAAGATGTTCGTACGCATTCTATTAACGATAGACAGCCGGTTGAGGGGGAGAGGGATGTAGGTGATTGAACTGTCTTCGTTGGATCAGGGGCCGTCGTTGTACGATTTAACTGGCGTTGTTGGGGCTTGGTTGGCGCCGAAACCGTTCTCTGAACTACATTACGAGCTACAGACTTCGTTAAGACATTCTTCGGCGGTTGTTGTACGTCTTGACTTGGACTGGTCGCTGTCTTTGCAGCTTCGCCTAAAGCTTTTAGACTAGTGGTGATGACTTGTGTAGCTAGCACAGCCTTCTCTTTCGCGGACAAATACTGGCCATTATCAGGCGTGCCTCGTGCTGTAGGCTTACTACTCGCTTTGCTCGGCGCTCGTGTGATCTTGGTGTTTCGCGGTCTTGGGGCTGGTTTCGTCGAGTCATTACTACTGTCATTGAGCTGGAATAGCTCTTTCAAAGTCGCCGAAATGGTCGGGTTGCATGTTGATACTGACGACACAGCGTTACGGACAGCATCCGCACGCGCGGCCGTAGAGTCCATGTTGAATTATTCGAATCGCAAACGCATGAACTTGTACTTCATATCATCGTTATCAGAGAGAAGGGATTGGGGCAGGGATTGTAGATAGAGGCGCAATTAAAACAGTAAAGCGGTATGTAAAAGCAAGAGGGATAACACGCCAGCTAAAGAGAGCAAAATTATTCCATAGGAATTCTGGAAACTGAAAAAGAGTGAGTATGCGAAATGCTTTCTAAAGCGTGATTGAAGGGGGTGAACACAATGGGAAAAGGTGTTTATTGAAGTTCACGTTGAAGATCGTGAAAGTTCAAGGTTCAAGTGTTAACAAATTAGGTGAGTAAGTGAATTAGATTTGTTAAGTCCCTGCTCACCGTGAACCATGTAAACTCCAAAAAGTGGATATACCTTAACCTAATTAGGCTAGAACCGTTGGCAAGACAACAACCGCCCGTTTGATTACTTAAGCTGGGGAAGCTCAAGGATTTATTTGATGTACCTAGGTACTCTCTAATTCTTCTATTTCGAGTCTTTGGGCTTGATTTTCTTAGTCTAGGTAATATCTACTTTTTTTCGCTCAACCTGGTACACCCAGCTATTCCTTCAACATGGACAAAATCATTCGAAGCCGAGCTGTAAATGTTAATACAATCGTCCGCCCAAGGATCCCGCGGTCGTTATTTATTAATGGATACCAATTTACTCGACAGGCAAGTTCAGCTCAGTCGATAGTGTCCCCGGCATTTTGGAAGAGCATGATACCGAAGCCGTTTCGACGTTCAGAACAAACTGTCAATTGGGGCACACCGGAAAAGCCCAAGTCGAAAGAATGGAACCCGGCGACTTTCTTCATCGTGATATTTCTCTTCATCGGGTCTATGTCTATCCAGATGATTGCACTGAAGAAAGAATTCGACGCATATGAAAGGCGAGCTGAAGTTCGTATCGGGTTGCTACGAGAGGTCGTCGAAAGGTTACAGAGAGGCGAAGAGGTAGATGTTGAAAAGACCCTGGGCACTGGAGATGTGGAAAAAGAAAAAGAATGGGAAGAGGTATTAAGGGAGATTGAGCGCGATGATATCCTCAAAAATACGAACAAGACCGAAAAGACGAAACCAGCAGCGCCCTCTCCTACTCCCTTTAAGACAGAAGCTCAAAATATGGATAGTGCAGTGTCACCGAAGAAGAAAACTGGGGGCTATTCAAGTTTTTTCTAATCTATATAATGATATTACGACATCATATCTTTGAAAACTGAGGCACCGTGCTCTTCAACACTGTGGTCATATTTCTCGCGGGCTGCCTCTATACTCGAAGATTGCCTCAATTGCTCTACGAGAGCCGGTAGCAATTCATCGAGCGACAACTCTATCCTTACGCCTTGACCACCTTCTTGCGACGGGTCGAGATTGGCGAAGAAAGCGTCTTCGCCCCTGACACCCCCAAGGTTAATAATTGCAATAGGGATACCTCGGTCCTTGGCTTTTTTAGCCAATCGCCACGCAGAGTACGTCGCAAGAGACGTCCCTAACACTAGCAAACTCCCAGCATTCTCGATTGCATGGTCTGCGGCCGATTTAACAGAGGGTTTTATGTTTTCCCCAAACATAGTGACAGCCGGTTTTAATATGCCGGCTGTACTCGTCGGATCCCAAGCTCCATCTGCGTCGACCTCGACCTTTGCGCTGCTTCCATCAGCGACAACAGGTGGAGTGAGGAGACACCTGGGACAGGCAGGATAACGAAACGTCGTATATGGAGCGTCCGGAAGGTCAACATCACCGTCGGGGTTCGTCCTCAACCCCTTGGCCCGTCTCTCGTCCGGATTCTCTGTATCCAAGGCGCCAGAGGCTAGTATCTCCTGTAGAAATGCTGCCCAGGTAGGGTTTAGCCTAGCTAGCGCATCTTGAAATGTGTCTCGAGGCAATTCCTCGTGACATGATGTACATACGCAAGATCTTAGATAGCCATGTAGCTCGATCGTGGGGAGGTGGGGGTGAGCTTTGGGATGAAAAGAATCCACATTCTGCGTCACTACACTCTGAACTAGCCCTAGGTCGCCTAGATGTTTTACCGCATAGTGAGCGGCATTCGGCTTCCCCTTCAGAAGCGTAGTCCAACCGAGAAAACTCCTAGCCCAGTATCTCTTCCTAGCCTCGTGGTTCTGAAGAAATTCGTTGTAGTAGATAGGCCGATATGTCTTGTTCACTCGATATGTGCCGTTAGGTCCTCGATAATCTGCTAGTCCGCTGGCAACAGATATACCAGCTCCTGAGAGAACTACCGTTGAGGGAGAGCCTCTTTCTAAAGGAACTTGGAAGAACTTCTGGAGAGCCTCGATAGCACCTGATAACGTCGTTGCGGTTTTCGGAAAGATGGTAGGGGAAGCTAAAACATCCGTATAAGGGATTCTCATATAAGGCGGACGCATCTGGAGAGGTATTTCGAGTGATAGACTCACGTCTAGCCAGCCGATGAGTGATGAAAAGATATATATTATAAGTTTATATAGGGGGTATTTGTGTCACTATGATTTTCATCGAGTTTGTGATGAAAATCTCGGAACAATCACCGTCTCTATTGTTTGACAAAGTGAAGTCATCACTAATCTAGCGATCCACCGTGGGCAGATGGTAATGCCGACCGGAGATAAGTTGTATGTAATTATGGGGGATATTCGAATAGCAGGCGATTAAGTATACATAGTACATGTGATATAGGGGATTCGTCGTCAACTCTGGGCATTGAAAGCCCTGGAGAAAGAATGCACCAGGAGATGGGGGTAAGGTTACCGTGCTAATGCCCTGGAACCTTACGCCTGTAGCTGAGGGGTTCCCAGGTTGTTCATGTAGGGGTTTCCAATTGCGCTAGGTACTAGGGGGGACTAGGGGGTGGGTATCCACTATTCGGCAGCGGGCTGACGCAGTGCTAATCCAGGATTCTTCCCTCTAGAGGAGCTCCGTCCACCACCGTCCACCAAAAAGATCGAATCGCGTAAGCTCCAATTGGTACTTTTCTACAGGTCCGACCCATCCGATGTCGTCGCATTTTCAAGGAACGCGCACGCATCGCAAGCCTCCCATAACGACATCTCTCTTTTTAGATATTATTTTTTTTAATTCTTTGCCTCAATTTGCCTCTAGTCTCCAGTCGATCTTTCTGGTTCCAAGCCTCAAACGCGCGTCTCCTTCCATAACCTTATACCCCCCTTGTCATTTTTGTTCGTTCTTGTCAATTTTTTAAACTTCCGACGAAACATTGCCTTATTCGATGTTTCCACAAGGGAGAGGTAGGCCGTGCTTAGGCGGTCGCAGCGGTCTGCGCCGGGCTGTAGCAGCTGGCTCAGAGCTTGTGACATCGGTAGGAGGTCCAGGCTTGAGCGCAAGTTTTATCCGTCAGGAACCAGCCAAAACGGCCAAATCAGTCAAATCATTACCAGCACAAGCACAAGCTGCTCCAGCTTTGTGTAAGCCTTATTGGACACATAAACCAATCCGTTCACAACCACGTCGCATCTTTCACACCTCTTCGTCACAATACCAATCCATTTCGATCTCTTCTTACACTTCTCTCGCACATTCCTCCTACTCCATACCTAGACAATATCAACGTTCTTTTCCCATAATGGCTGCGCTCACTCAAACGCGAAGCCATAGTGGCCACAAGCATGGCCATACTCACCACCACGACAATGTTTATTTAACTTCGCAGAATAAGAATGATGCTGGAGTGCGCATTACTCGAATTGGTCTTTATTCAAACCTTGGTATGGCAATTGCGAAAGGGGTTGGTGGTTACGTATTTGGTTCCAAAGCTATGGTGGCAGATGCAGTCCACAGCTTAACTGATCTCGCATCCGATGTTTTGACACTAGCAACAATCTCATGGAGTTTGAAACCACCCACCGACAAATTTCCAGCTGGCTTTGGAAAGATCGAGAGTTTGGGATCGTTGGGCGTGTCGAGCATGCTTCTCTTCGGCGGTATTTGGATGGGCTACGGTAGTCTCTTAACACTCTACGGACAATTCTTCCTCGACCCTACCGCGGCAGCAGATTTAATAGCACATGCCCACGCGCACGGTCACAGCCACGGTCACGATCATGGCGCTGGTGTAGTTCCAAGCCTTCACGCTGCATGGCTAGCTGCTGGCACAGTCGCTGTCAAGGAATGGTTGTATCATGCTAGTAAGTTTTCCAATTCATTTTCTCCAAGGTTTCTAGACATAGCATGAAGACTAACGCCATATTTTCACAATAGCCATGAAAGTTGCACGCGAGCGCAAATCATCCGTCCTTTCGTCGAATGCGATCCACCACCGAGTCGACAGTCTGACTGGAATAGTAACCCTAGCAGTCATCCTCGGCGCCAATTTTTTCACAAATGCAGGCTGGATGGATCCTGTTGGTAGCCTAGTTATCTCCATGATGGTGGTGAAAGCTGGTGCCGAGAACACAATCTCATCCCTTTTCGAACTTGCAGACCGAAGCATCGACGACGAGGTCAAGACTTCGGTACAGAAGCAGGCCCGAGAAGCTTTCAAGACGATTGCAGGCGGATCAGAAATCGAACTAAGAGATGTTACTGGTGTCAAATCGGGACAAAACTATCTAGTGGATCTCGAGGTAGCCTTGCCAAAGGAATGGGCCATCGAAGCAATTAGCAACGCTGAGCATCAAATCCGAGAACGAGTTGGCGGCAAGGTTCGTGGTGTTCGCCGAGTACGCGTCCGATTTGTATCGAAGGATGTCACTGTGGAGAAATTCGACGAATTCATTCCCGGTGATGTTAGCCCTCGATCGAGCCCGGAGCCCGAAGACGACGAGAACAACCACAATCACGACCACGACCATCACCACAATGGCAATGGGGATCATAAATCGAAATGAATCGGTTTGGAGAAAAAGACATGATTACCTTTTGGCGTTAAGGCGTTGGTTCGAGCCTCGGCGGACTTGGACGGTTGGCACACTTATGATACCAAAAACTACACTGAGGAAGTTCAAAATCACGACGATGCTCTGATAGAGCTTAGATGTACCATATTTTTCGACAAGCATTGGTGGACGCACGGTATATGGAAAGACTTTTGCATTTGGTTCTCTCTAGAGATAGCATTTGCGGGCGGAAGGACATAGCAATGCGACGAGAAGGGGTTAGTCCCGTGGGCAAGCAACTTCGTACGAAACTTTGATGAGATAGTCTTGGAGGATCCCGAGCTATCTGGCTGCTTTTACCAGTTTGGAATTAGCAGGAACCTCGAGCAATACACACGAATTGAGGATCTATTAAATATGCGAGTTCGGAGGTGCCTAAATGTGACATATGGTGATAAATCGTTACATACTTTGACCCCGGCGCCATTGGGTAGCTCTATTTTTGTATAGGCGCTTCAATGTCTGCGATGTTCTTAACGTTCTAGAGCTTATCAATTTCCATGATTGGCGCGGATGACGTTTAGCCTAAATTGATAGGACATGCATTGCCCCGCCATACCGAGATCTGAGTCTCTAATGTCATAGCATTCGTAAATCTTGCATCAACAGCTCCGATCAGTTCAGCAAATAAATCTGAGGGACTTTTATTAGTAGCTCGCGATTCATGCTAGGAAAGTTCCTCTGCCTTGGAATTTCTGTCTAATTATGTCCGGATTTTAAATCTTAGAGTTCACATTGGTCTTAGTCTTTTCTTACTTTTCTTACCCCTGAATCGAAATACTTGAGTCAGTATGAGCGGTGGGCCATTATACCTTGGGTTCGATCTTTCGACCCAGCAATTAAAGGGCAAGTTAGCTCCGTCGATAATTGGTCGCTGACCATATAAATGCTTTAGCTAATTACTGATGTACTTGCAGCAATTGTGATTGCTTCAGACCTCAAGGTTATTTCCGAAGCTAAAGTCGACTTCGATGCCGATTATGCTACCAAATATAAGATCACAAAGGGAGTACAAACAAACGAAGATGAGGGCGAAGTTTACCAACCCGTGGCTATGTGGGTTGAGGCCGTAGATCTTGTGTTAACGCGCCTAAAGGAGAAGGGATGTCCTGTGGAGCATATAAGAGGTATTAGTGGCTCTGGTCAACAGCATTCGAGCGTTTACTGGAACGAAAGCGCCGAGTCTACGTTGAAGAAACTCGATGGTGGGAAGACACTGCTCGAACAGCTTTCTAATGCCTTCGCCTACGAGTTTGCGCCGAATTGGCAGGACCACAGCACGCAGACTGAGTGCGACCATTTCGATGCTCATCTGGGCTCGAAACAGAAGTTGGCTGATGCTACGGGGAGTGCCGCACACCATGTAAGCTACCTCACCTCTCACCAACATAAAATATGTCTATAGGTGACTAACAGAATGCAGCGGTTCACGGGCACCCAAATTCTGAGAATGCGAAGGAGACGGCCCGAAGTATACAGCAAGACAGCTCGTATCTCTCTCGCATCCTCATTTTTGGCATCCGTTTTCCTAGGCGCAATTGCACCGATAGATATAAGCGACGTCACTGGCATGAACCTGTGGGATATTGCCGGTGAGAAATGGAACGAGTCGCTGCTAGAATTAACAGCAACCAAGGAAGGTGTACCCGAATTGCGAAAGAAGTTAGGTGATGTGCCACTAGACGGCGGTGGCAGCTTAGGCGGCATCTCGTCGTATTTTGTGCAACGCTACGGGTTCAGTCCCGAATGCCAAATTGCCCCCTTCACAGGCGACAACCCAGCAACAATTCTCTCCCTACCTTTGCGACCTCTCGACGCCATCGTCTCTCTCGGCACCTCGAGCACGTTTCTCATGAACACGCCGAGTTACAAGCCAGACCCCTCGTACCACTTCATGAACCACCCTACGACTAAGGGCCACTTCATGTTCATGCTATGTTACAAAAACGGCGGCCTCGCGCGCGAAAAAGTCCGCGACAAGCTCCCAAAGCCCTCCGGCTCCGACTCATGGGCCAACTTCAACAAGGCCGTTCTCGAGACACCACCCCTAGACGTGCGAAAAGACGGGGATAAGGCAAAACTCGGGCTGTACTTCCCACTCCCCGAAATCGTCCCGAACATCAAAGCCGGGGTCTGGCGGTACACAGCCAACGCCGCAGGTGGGTCCGATTTGAAGGAAACGAGCGATTGGGGCGCAGAGGCAGACGCAAGGATTATTGTAGAGTCGCAGGCTCTGTCGATGCGGCTGCGCTCGCAGAAGCTCGTCTCCTCGCCGAACGACAGGCTGCACTTGCCCGCGCAGCCCCGCCGCATATACCTTGTCGGCGGCGGCTCGCTGAACCCGGCGATCGCGCGGGTTATCGGCGATGTGCTGGGAGGCGCGGATGGCGTGTATAAGCTGGACGTCGGGGGCAATGCGTGCGCGCTTGGCGGCGCGTATAAAGCGCTCTGGGCCCTCGAGCGGAAGAATAGGGATGAGAGTTTTGATGAGTTGATTGGGAAGAGGTGGAGCGAGGAGGGCGCGATACAGAAGGTGGATGAGGGGTTCCGGGATGGCGTTTTTCAGAGGTATGGGAATGTGCTGGGCGCGTTTGAGGAGATGGAGAAGAGGATCTTGGAGGTTGCCCACAATTGAGAGGGTGAGTGAGATAGAAAGAACGGGAAATGAGAAAGAATAAGCTGTGAGATCTAGGTGACTATAGAGAAGAGCATGTGAGGATCCATTTAGAGAGTGAGAGAATAGGAGAAGGGGCATGACTAGAATTAGAAATAGATTGTGTCGCTTACTCGCTTACATATGTAGTCTGTTAGCGCACCGAAAAACACATCTTCCGTCGCCATGCCGGCTCCAAGAAGGGTCCCATAGCTCAGTTGGTTAGAGCGTCGTACTAATATCTTCCTGTGACCAATAGGAAATATTGAGTAAATGCGAAGGCCGAGAGTTCAAGCCTCTCTGGGACCATTATTTTTTCCCAACCCTTTTTCTATAGGGTTGGCTGAGTTTAAGACTTGAGGCTTTTTTTTTTTAGTTTAAGGTCTTGGTTAGGTATGATAGATCAGTCAAGTAGGTAGTTGGATTGATAGACGAAAGTTTTCATAGACCTTAGCTATGAAGATTTGAAAATTTTGGCTTCTATCCACGAGCTATTTAGCACATTTCAGATATTCTTTTTTGTCTTAATAATAGAGACCAGGTTCGAATATAAGAGGAAAATGTAATTCGGACCTATATTATACTACCTATTGGGTAGCAGCAATCCATAAAGCATGTGATTCTACTGCAAACCTCAGAACCTTCACATCTCGAATTTGACCTGAAATTGTTCGATACCTAGGTATTTAGGGTTGGCAATTGTGTCCACTAATCAAGTTAGTCTTGTCTCACATAGAATGCTAGGAGCTCCCTTGTCGAACTCTTAGGTAATCCAAGACAATACGTAACGCGATAATTAGCCGTCGAGTTCCAAATTGCGCATTGTTCTCCGTGAGATGAGTTAGAAGAGGGTTGTTTGTGTTTAAATCTCACTTAGAGATTCATAAAAGCTTGGATACATCCTTCTACGTCATCAATTAATTACTACTTAGTTATGCTGCTACGGAATAATTAAGCGATTGAGTTCTGTCGAGCGTTGAGCTAAGGGCGGGTACTCACCTCAAGGCTAGTGCTAAAGTGTCACTGTCATCAATTGATATAAGACTATTTACAGGGCGTTGGTAGACAGGATCGAGGAATATCAAAACTATTCATCACGATGATTTTAGGTCCAATCTCCTATTTAGATTGCTTGGTCTTCTGCGCATTCCTCACACCGCAACTGATAATCCATGTTGGATTGTTTCAGACGGTATGGGTGGTTCTGAAGTGTCTTCCGTTTTTGTGTAAGTTCTCAATTGGGGCAGGCGATTTGGGTAAAATAACGCAACACAGCTAATTTTATGAATACAACCATAGTATTGAAACTTCCTTATAGCTTTATTCGTGAGCGCTTTCTCATTGGGTACAACAAGCAATCACCTTTTGTACAAAAAGCAACTCCATTTGAGGATTTTGTAATCCGTTGCGTCCGCTATGCCTTCGCAAACATACCTCCCAAGGTTGGGAGGGTGTTCTTTTCCAAGCCGGTGGCCCTTCCATTTTTGAGATTTCGAATCCTGCGTCATGGCTATTTGAGATCTCCCGTTCACTGGAACGAATATAACGATGTGCGGAATTATCCCTACTGCGACAACTCGAATCTCGCTAGATGTATGTTAATATTGAATCGGAATCTGTAGAAACGCTTCAAAGGAATCTGGATCATCAAAGACCCGATGAAGAAACCTGACGTTTGTGTGTTCTATGCTCATGGTATGCGAACATGTGTTCCTAGACAGAACTTGGCGGTGGCTGACATGGTTTAGGTGGCGGTTTTTCTATGGGCTCGGCGTACTTCTACCTCGAATTCTTGCTCGCATGGGCAAACCTATTAGGCAACAGCGGGTACCAAAATCCGGCCATCTTTGCCTTAGATTACACATTGGTCCCTGATGCAAGCTTCCCGACACAATTAGAGGAAACAATTGCTGCCTATGAACATGTGCTTTCGGCCGTGGGAGATCCTAACAAGATTTGTGTCAGCGGAGATTCTGCAGGGGCCACTATAGTGCTCAGTTTGCTGCTCCATCTCGCCAATATAAGCCGCCATCTCGAAAAGATGGGCAGTACCGGAGCCTGGCGCTTGGCAAAGCCCGGGATGGCTGTGCTTATTTCGCCCTGGGTGACGCTGGTCTCTAGCAAGCATCAAAATACCGCAAGCGACTATCTCGATGCCGGAAACTTGCACCAATATGCTCGCCAATATGCCGGAGAGAATGTTTCTGTCAATGATTCGCTCTTGTCTCCGGGAAATTGCAGAGACATTTCGTGGTGGGAAAGAGCGACACCTTCAAAAGGTATGTTCATAGCCTATGGTGCCGAAGAGGTATTTGCACCTGAAATAGCGGATTTAGTTGGTTTCTTTAAGGGGAATGATGTAAAAGTACATAGTAGAGAAGAAAAAGGAGGCATCCACGCCTGGCCCGTGGCTTGCCTGTTTCTTAGCAGCTCACTAAGTGATAGACAGAAAGGGTTGAAATATTTAGTGGAGGAGATTCGCAAAAATATTGATTAAATTGAAATCGGTGTATGAACGAATGAGACGTATGAGACCGCCGCCACTCGGCGCAAGGCGCAATGTTTATTTTCATCCAATGTGAATAGGTCTGTGGATTTCCGTACTGTTGGACCTACATAATTCTTATGTCATGTCAGATTAGATCAAGTTATGTCATCACAGACCTCATCAGCAGAAAAGAAACCATAGCGCACGAGCACTCGGCTTCTAAATCGGTGATGCTATTCGTGGTCTCCGACAAAGCTCTTTGCATAGTTATCATCATTCATGACACGCCAAGGCAATTTTTTAGCCGAAGCATCCTTGAGACCGCGACGGCATGTTTAAACCAAGACCATCCCAAGACCGTCGATGAGACGAGTTGGAAATGATTGACAAAGTTTGTTTTTCATCAAATCTACCAATCTCTAAATCTTTAAATAATACCTAGCTATCCGTCTATCCGTTAGAAAACCCAATACAACAATACAACAAGGCTGAGAGAGAGTCATTTACCTTAACTCGAGGGTTGTGCCAGTGTGCCAACTATGTAGCCTAGCAAATAGTATGCGAAAGCGTATATCTGATAGGTCAGCTTCTTGCGACCGGGTTATGCGTGACAAAATATTCGTCACCTAGCGTCAATGGAGACACACGTGCTAGATCCGTTTGTGAGAAGATCATCGATATCGAAAATGTCATGCATGAGTCGATGGATTATTTGGGAAGCTACCCAAATTATGAACGTCCAAAGATGAACGGTGCCCGGATGCCCACCATGATGTCCACGGTACGGGGTGTGGGATGTGGAAAAAACGGTAGGATTAAGGAAGATTAAAGTAACATCTTCCAATGATGATGGGAAGATTGTGTGGGGTATTAACTTTTTTTTTTCTTGATGTGGTTTTGGTGTGGCGGTGCTTGATCGCGATTACACGTAGGAATATAAAACCAGTCCGAGGCTCCTTCCCAACCAGCCAGAAAAACGCGCCGAGCTCCAGTCGCCATCCACCCAAACCCAAACATACCTGGCAATTACGCATAGATCGCATATTCACCCCACCTTCGCTAAAACGCCTTAAACTGTTTTATGCTTCCAAGCTTTCCCAGCTTGATTTTATTATTCGACGTTCAACGCCGTCCACTCAATCTCCAACTAGCAGCTATCTACGGGCATCTACACAGCATCTACACAGCATCCACAACCCATTGCGCACAAACGTTGAAACCGTATTTCGGTCTAAATTGAACGGTTGCAGCTCAATAACCAACTCTACATACAGCCATAAGCCAACGGCTTGGTCCAATCACATCGCTTGTGCTTGATCGCAGCTTGGGGCTGTATCCACTTGACTCATACAGTGGGCGCATATCCCATACCCCATCCACATTCATGCACTTTATGCAAATTGCGCGGTACAGTTCCATTCGATCCGTGGAATTGTACGGCTGTACTGGTGCAAGCAACTACTACAAGCAACATCTGGACAACATCTGAAGTGAGCAATAGCTGGTAGTGTAGAGCCTTCTCGGTGTCGTTGTCATCCCTCAGTCCTACCTAGGCACGTCGTGCGGTAAGACTATTTAGACATTTGTACACACCTCTCACAGCTACAGAGCTACACTACTACCGCTACCATCTTCATCCATTGTTGGGTTGTGCGTATAACGCGTATTGCCATCATTGGTTGCTACCTCCTGCATTAGTCTAACCTCCCTACTTCCTGCCGTACCTATTTTACCTATTTTACACCGTAAGCACCTACCTAGTTAGATGCCTATTGGCTGCGACTAGATTAAAAGAAGAGGTCATCCTGGTCCTTAGCAACCTCGACCAGCCACACAGCCTGCATAAAAACTACATCTGTCCGAATCGACATACCACAAGAAATCAAACGAACCGCAGAAAAGAAAAGACAGTACTGCAATAAGGTCTCAAAAGAGCTGCCCCGCCATTCCAGAGCTCCCCAGTTTTTTTTTACTTGCTATCCTGAGAATTTTTTTTTTAATTCTACCCGAGACCATGTCAACCCAAGAAAGCTCATACGCGCCAAAATCTCCCGACCTTTCTTCCTTTTATTCTAGTTCTTCTGACATTCCTCAAAACACCAACGTTCCAGGTGGATATTCCTTTCAAGCCGTACCTGGGGTTGGCGTGGCAGGTGGCTCGGGGGCTTCTTTAAGATTCAACCACAATCAGCCACAGCCCCACCAGTACAATACATATCAGTCGCCCGCACCGCATCAACAAACACAACCTACTAGTGCTCCCGCATATGGTAACAATACCACCTTTAACACTTACTCTCCTCAAGGCGGTGGACAACAAGGACAAGGACAGCAACAACAAGGAGGAGCACAATACTTCTCTCCCCAGCAACAAACGCAATTTATTCAGTCAACGCGATCCTTTTCTTACCAAACCCCGACCGCGCCCGCACCGACATCTAATTCCTATTATCCGCCTTACTCCGAGTCTTCATCGTCGGCCGCTTACCACCAATTGCAAGCACAGCCTTCTCAACCTTCTCATTCCTCAACCTCACCACAACCTAACCTGAACGAACAACCCACTTTCCTAGATCCTCAGGGTGACATGCCGCCGCGAAAGATCGCCCCGGCGGCAAAACAGAACGAGATGGAGCCTTCACCCGTCAAGACAAAATTCCCCACGGCGCGCATCAAACGCATAATGCAGGCTGACGAAGAAGTGGGCAAGGTCGCCCAGCAGACCCCCATCGCGGTGGGTAAAGCGTTGGAGTTGTTTATGGTGCAACTCGTGCGTAAGAGCGCCGAAGTGGCAAAAGAGAAGAACTCGAAACGAATCACTGCACCAATGCTCAAGCAGGCGATCGGCTCAGCTACTCAATGGGACTTCCTCCTGGACATTGTGGCGAAAGTGGGTGAGGAGAAGGAGGGCGGCAAGAGTTCTAGAAGTAAGCCTGATAGTGACAGCGACGAGGAACAGCTCGAAGGGCCGGAAGTTAAGAAGAAGGGAAGAGGTGGACGCAAAAAGAAGGCACCGGTATAATCACCTATCCTCTTAACCGTTTACTGAATTTCCTTTCTACGGATTATACGACGGCAACGAGGTCACGATGGATGATTTGGGCCGCTGGCGTTACACCTAGGGGTATTATACCGGCGTTGGAGGTTTAAGGGGTCATATCCCCGAATTGCGGTGGCATGATGGCTTTCTGGAGGCTCGAGAGTGCATTTTTATTAACCGGCTGTAAAAAATAAACTCTTAAGGAATGCAAGCAACTGCGCGATCTAACCAAAGCAGAGGCGGACTATGCCTCGTCATTTGATATTTGCGATGTGATGATTTTCCAGTGCCTCCCTTCAATTTTACCCCACGCTCGTAGTCATGCACCAATACCCAAGTTACATCGATCATTGCCGTTGATGGGCTATGGTATTTAGTTGATCGTAATATTCTGCTGATTTGCCTTATTGGGGTGTATGTTGCTACACCTTTGTAAGCTCCCAAACAGGTGCTCACGGTGTTCAGTATTTTTAAGGTGTTATTGTAGAATGCCACTATTGGTGTTAGTACTTGAATCGAGTACTACATATAAATTGTGTAACTTAAATGCTTCTAGTTCAAGATTGGTAGGCTATTAAGGCTAGCACGGGAGGAAGCTCTCGGTAGATTCGGGAGCTCCTACCGTATTGAATAGAAGCGAGAGTGCAGGAAGTACATGTACTAACCTTGCCTATAATGACAGCTACGTTAATAGGAATAAGCCAATCAAGAGACGGAATACAGGGCTCCAGGGTTCTGTTGCAGCAAGCTACGCCTCCTGAATCATAAGTATCTGTACCTGCCAAGAAAGACAGAAAGTGACATTTTACTTGATGAATTGGTCCGATTCAATTCGTAGGTACATCATTCCAGGGCTGTAACATCCGTACAGCACCTGCTACCATTGGATTTCTACCAGGTATTCTCAGGACCTAGCAGGCAACTCGCAGTACTACTACGCAGTAGATGCGCGCCGCCGCAAATCTTCGGTCCAACCTTGGAAGCTACTTCAACCTCAACTTCGAACACCTTTATCGTTCACCGTCGTCCACACCACCCCCGCTGCATTCGACAGCCACAGCCATGACAGCTCCTTCTTGCTCGATTCAGTTGTTTAATGTCGAACATAGGTGAGGCATCGAGCCTCATGATCTCTTTTCCGCTTATTAAAGATAGCTCGCTATGTCGTGGGATCTACTCCAGCGCTTTATCGAGAGTGATGTCTTTAACCAGAATCCCTTCCTCTCCGTTTCCTATTTATCGTAGGCAATCCCTCCCACGCCTTTGCGACAACATCCTTTCTGACCCGACTTCTATAGCCGATATGCCGACCATGTCGGAATCCACTATGTTTTGTGCTCAAAGCTCCGCCAATTCCCATACGAGGACATCGAATTCTTCCTGCCCCAGTTGTGTCACCTTATAATAAGTGTCGATAATGAGTCTATGGCATTGGAGGAGTTTTTGTTGGATCTTTGCGAGGAATCTGTCACTGCCGCACTTCTGGTCCGCACACCCGTCGAATCTACTGATTTAAGAGGACATATCGCTGAATAATTGCTTTAGACTTTTTGGCTTTTCCAAACTTATCTGCGCGATCTCGCTTCGACGCCGCAGTCACAAGCCTTCAAGACATGCCGGAGAGTTTATAATAAGGTACAACATATCGTGTTCGGGTTGTCGGACACAGCAAGACATGAAAAGATCAAAGAGAATATTTTGCCTGTCACAGTGCTCGCGAGTTTTGTTCTGGCCAGTGTTGGTCTCCCGAGCTTGCCGCAATGGGCTGGCCCTCTAGCTGTAGCACAGGCGAGAAAGTCGCATCCATCCACCAACGTCATCTCCGAGACGAACCAGCCGAGTCAGCCAAATCCCCCGACCCAGATGTCGAAGGTTGCTAGGAGTCAGACTGTCACCGGAAACACAACGAGGTCACGACGACCCCGTGAATTGGCTCGAATTGGGAGCATGTCTGATTCTAGGCAATCCATTTCATCTCCTAAAAAGTCCCCGTATCCGCATCCGCACCCAAGTACACCTACACTGGTGATGAGTCCCGGAGCGGACGGAGATGCCACATTTGAGCCACGAAAACCAGGCTATATCGATAGTAAAATGATAGAAGCCCATTTAAGCTCGTCGTCTCTTCCTCTCCCCGAGGTAAGATCGCCGAGAGTGATACGGCCTGTGACCCCGCTCTCGGCCGGTCTCCCACGCCCGGCGGACACGATTTCACGCAGGCATTCTCATCATGCAAAGACCTCCGCGAGCTTGGCGGAAATGACCATGGCTCAAAAAGCCAGGTTGCTTCGACAAAACTACTTCCATTGCCAAACAGCATTCCTGGCAGCTCTCGAGGACATATCTAATCGACTAGTCATAGTACCAAAGCCGGCTCGCCTTAGTGCCTTGCGGGCCGAGCTTGCACTGATTGCTAGAGATTTACCGGCTGAGCTAGATATCCCAATCATATGTCCACCTACTTTAGTAGATGGTTCGCCAGCAAAGAGTCGCCATCACCGTATCGTAAGAGTAAATCCTGCCGAGGCTACCGTCTTGAATAGCGCCGAAAAAGTACCATATCTTCTTATGCTTGAAATCCTTCGGGATGATTTTACTTTCGATCCCAGCTCAGGGGAAAACCAGAGGTTACTTGGTAACCTAGTAGCCGAGCAAGGTACCCGCAAGCGCCTCTTCGATCTATCTGATTCGCAAAAGACGCATAGTTCCGAAAGAGTTTCTGGGCCTAGTCTGGAAAAGATTGATAGCGTCTTTGAACCAACTTCAGGGGATCTTGGAACCTCGCCGATGCTTAAACCCTTTGACCATGACGAGATTAACAGCAAGCGCAATGGCAAGCAGCCTGCTCATCACAGGAACTTACCTAACGGCGCTGTGAATGCTTCTACGTCGCTTGATCTAACTCCGTCGCGTACCTCAGCAACATCAACGTCTAGGTCGAGCAGTCCAGGGGCACTGAGAAGAATAACATTGTCGAACCAGCGTAACTTATCTGGAGACCAACCCCCTGACTTTTCAGCTCTAGCAACACATATGCGGACAGCATCACAAATGTTAGCTCAGCTTGACGCCACTAGTGGAAAACGACCCCGTCAGGAAGTAGCAGCCATTAGATCTAAGATTATTGCGAGCATGCAAAGCCTCGAAGAGCAAAGCTTCGATCTCGATGACGGACAAGGACCTACATTCGATTTAATCATGGCCAAAGCCAGTGCTACCGCGGCGGCTAGTGCGGCATCTTCGCCTCCTGAAGGCTCCGACTTGGATGACGAACTCGATCCGACAAGTAACTCAAATGCCGGTGCGGCTCGGATGGAGAACGACGCGATGACGGGCGGGGTACAGAGAAAAGGCGATCGTGACGATCCTAGTGCTGCAGTGTTCGGGGAAGCGTGGAACATGAAGAAGGAGCGGATACGCAAGACCTCGCCGTATGGATGGATGAAGAATTGGGACCTGGTCAGCGTGATCGTCAAGACTGGGGCTGATCTTCGGCAGGAAGCATTTGCATGCCAACTCATTCAAGTCTGTCATAAGATTTGGGTCGATGCCGGCGTCCCTGTATGGGTAAAATTGATGCGAATCTTGGTCAGCGGAGAGTCGTCTGGCCTTATCGAAACCATTACGAACGGCGTCTCGCTACATTCGCTGAAGCGAAGCTTAACTTTAGCATCGATCGAATCTGGAGTAAACCCACGGCGTCGGTTTGCGACATTGAAAGATCACTGGGTGAAGACATTTGGCACGCCGGATAGCGAACCGTACAAAGCGGCTGTGGATGCTTTTAAGCGTTCCCTAGCAGCATACAGCATCATCTCGTACATATTACAATTAAAAGATAGGCACAACGGCAATGTGCTCATCGACAATGAGGGACATATCATCCACATTGATTTTGGATTCATGCTATCGAATTCGCCAGGGTCGGTTGGATTTGAAGCGGCTCCTTTTAAGCTGACTTGGGAGTATGTGGATGTGTTAGGTGGTGTTGATTCTCCAGATTTTGAAGATTTCAAGACTTTATGCAAGCAAGCTTTCCAAGGTGAGATTCGATTTTATTGGTGAATATCTATGAAGTTATATCTAATTGTTTCTAGCACTGCGCCGATCGGCCGACAATATTGTTGATCTTGTCAGTATGATGGGGTTAGACTCGAAAATGCCATGTTACTCAGCCGGCGTAACACAGGCGACGGCAACATTACGACAGCGCTTCCAATTGCATCTCAGCGCCGATGCAGCTGAGAGTTTCGTCGAGACCGATCTCATCATGAAATCTCTTGGCAGTTACTATACACGACTGTAGGTCTATCCTCCTCATACTTATGCATCAATCTCATACTAACACTCGATGTGTAGTTATGACACTTTCCAATACCGCACCCAGGGTATATATTAGACGCTTAGATGTGAAGATGTGCCCGTCGCGGCTTAGGGGAGTTGATAGCATCATGGCATTTTTGGCGGCGTTGTAGGCGATAGACTCGGAGGTTTGGACTAATCTCGCCTAGGACACAATTGTTTATTTGAAGTAACTAAATGTCGGCGACAAGGTGTCACTGACCGAACCCCGTAAATACAGATGAACCGTTGTTGAGGCTCTGGTCAATCACTGGCGCCAGTCGTTGATCTGAAGGGAGAGCGAGAGCGAAGAGGAGCAATCGTCGGGTTGTTAGAGTTAGAGCATCCATGAGTGTCTTATTTTAGGGAACGATACTCAGCGTTCACCTGATCTTAAGATCCGATTAACTCTTCTCCCAGCCATCTAACGAGTTATATATAGTATCGACTATTTTCAGACTCAATATAAGTTGCTTTCGCAAAGAGCTTGATCGTCTCATCTTTTTTTTTCATCCGGTCTTTGCTTTCTGTTATCAACATCAGTGAAGCTGTCATCACGGTTAAGTATCATCCAATTTTATTATGCTCTAATATGAGCAAATTCATTCAATCATATTTTATGTATAACAAACGAGTTCAATTCACACTGCAAGAATGGTTTTCTCTTAGCACACAACTCACATCTACGCTTCTCTAAGATTGAGTCATCGCAAACACATAACCTAAAGGCTCACTATGAAATTACATAAAATCCATAGACATTCCTACCAACCTTTCCGGTACCTAGACATACACGATCTTACTTTCCTCCTCATACACATAGACCCTAAGCATATACTCAACTTCTAACTTCTGAGTCAATTTGCTCTATTATTAGTTATTTTGCTCAAACCCTTAACCTTCACCTTTATATTCTCTAATTGCCTCACTATACCTAGCATGGGAGGATAAAAATAGAGGAATAATTTTATATTAGGAGAAGTAATTCTCATCTATCGCACATTTCCTCCTTATTACACATCAACGACCGATGTGGCAGCGAAGATTGATCGCTTTTAAATACCGAAACCCTCTTAATGGGTCAAATCAAGAACTTTTCCCATTAGTTCTCTTGCTTGTCTGTCAGAGTTGACTACATCTTCCTCTCTATTAAACACCGAAGATAACACGCTCTGCACAACAGCTGCCCACAGCCCAAAGCGCGATAGAGGCGACATACCAACGTGCAGCAACTCCCTCGCAAATGCCAGAGAACTGTTGGAGATGACCAGAGTAACGACATCCTTCCACGAGTGCATGGACATGGAGACCGTGGACGACTAATAGTTATGGATGTTGGGGTCAATCTTGGGGGTGTGCTAGAGAAGACACATACGAATTAATCCGCAGGCCAGAATGTAAGAACGTCGCATGAGCACATCACCTACTAGGAATGCCGTAAATGGCGACGCGGGAAACTCTCTTCCTCATTCGAACGGGATATATCTATCACTGAATGCAGGTGGGCAACATGCAACTACCGAGATCAATTCGATCCGGCATATGGGCATCTCTACAACAACGTTAAGGCGCCGTCTCACACTTAACCTTTCTTGTCTAAAAAGTCGGCACGTCGTTAGTAGAGCGAAGTTCTCGTGAGTTTGCGAAGCAAACGGAAATCGAAAAAACCTGTCTTTTCAAAGATCGCTTCATTGGGAAAACCTCCCCTGGCCTAAACCACCTATCATTGATCTGGTCTCTGACCAAAAAGGATCAGTGCACTGCCATATAGGCACCTCACCAGTCTCCTGTAATTCCTGGTTGAGCTACTAAGAACAACAACGTTCACGGGAGCGTATTCCAGCGACGCCTGTATGGTTCGAACACACACCCCTGAAGGGTCTACAAGATTCATCCTGGGTTCAAATATAAGCTCAAGCTTCTAAATTGGCTTGAATGACTTAGTGATGCAACATTTGGTTGGAAACAGGCCCTTACTAATGGGGTTGGTTGGTGTTGTACTCGCTCTACCGTCACTTAGGTTCAACCCGATCGGAGATTTCTCCTTGTTCCGTTTGAACAGGCCCGGGCCCGACTCCGGAATGATTAAAAGGGGTACGCACAAAAGTCTATAGTGGACCACTCGCTCCGTAAGAGCAATCTGGAAGGTTGTTGGCTTGCCTGGAAAGCGCAAGGAACTTGGAAAAGAACGGCGACCTCTATATCGCGTGGGTGTTCGTGGGTGGAACATGCTTTGGCGTCGGACAAGCAAGCCTTGATCTATGCGAGACCGAAATTAGAGCACCAATCTTTCAACAGCCACGCTGTGGGAGCCTAAGTTGCCTATGCCCTATTCTGAGACATCGACTTAGTCTCCGGCCAAGAGGGTGTTGTTTATCCATCCATTGTCCGTCATAATTAATCATTCACCATAACCTATCATACATTCGTCCGTATGCTCCTAAAGAACTAGACTAGCAGGGCGGCTCTAACTTGACATCCTACGATACTCGGAGACAGCTGAGAGTAACATGATCGAGTGCTGCCACTAAAGATCTTCTAGAGATATATGGAAGGGATACATGCATCGCGGACAAGATCGTACGTGCGTCGGGTGCGCCCTCTTGGCAGAGCTCACAATATTCTCACCTGTGTCATAAGTTGTGTTGTGTCTGCCCTCTTCCATGGCGTGTTCGAAGCCTGGCGGCTACCGAAATGATAATGACGAGTAGGAGGAACAATAACACACAGGCCGTAATGGAAGCTATCCGTATAATACACCGATCCCACGCGTTATGGTCCGGCATTTTATTCCGACAAGCGCATACCCACGAAGAGAATATTTCAACGTGAGGTTGTAGGCGCAACGCAAATGTTTATATCAGAGATAATCTGCGTGGGTCCTCTCTGGAGTCAGGTCAAACCTAATTCATGCAAAAGGCAATTAAATTTTGCCTACCTATTCTACGATCTGCGTCTGTACCAACCCTGATCGCGAAAGCCCTCAGAATCATAAGCAGAAGAGGCAGGCGACGGGGCTCCCAACAAGAGAGCCTATTTAACTAGCTCAGAGTACTATAGGGAACAAGATATTTATACGGACTTATATTTCCAGAAGAGATTGCGCCATAATGGATTTGATTTCGCGCCCACTGAAGGAAATGGGCACGGGAATTCAGATCCAACTATGAACCCGGAAACCTCTATCCGGCGTCCCGGAATGCGCTCGAACCGGTAGATTCCTAGACTATCTACTTCTAAAGATGGACATGTACTATGGTCGTGGACGTGGAGACTATTATAGACCAGGCAATGGAGACCAACGTGGCGACATTTAGCACGGCGATCTAGCTCCGGTTATCCTTCCTATGGTGCTGGAGACCTTTCGTCGAGCTCCAGCAGAAAGAATACGATCCATCGATGTAATTAGTTTAAGCTGGGGTGGAATAATCCCCCCCGAACGAAGAGGATCATTGTCAGTAGGTATCGTCGACAGAGTGCTATAACAAAAGACAAACGCTCAAACACCACATACCGAAGAATTCAGTTTGTTGCCCAAAGCTGTAGTTACACACTACGAACTCGAGAGACAGTAATTTAGTAATTGATTCTTGAATCACCAGGACAACAATTTATAGGCTCCATGTTGTTACTTCATAATTTCGAGATAAATCATAATATAAATCAACCTCTACCTAGAATGTCTCCTACGTGCATTTCGTGATCCAAAGAGATTGTTGGTTGCATTAAATGTTTAGCTATAATTCTCATACCTAGGTATCAACTTTCGGTCTCAACAATTTTGCTTGCCTAGTTACTCAGTTCTCATAATTCAATCTCCATTCAAAATACTAAAAGAGTATCTAGTGGTACAGCGTTGTATCAAGTATCATGGTGGAGCGTAATGATATATGCCCGAAAGGGAGAGAAATACCTAGGTAGAGTGAAGTGATGTTTATTAATCCCACGACCCGGGAATCAGTAATCACGCCGCAGCCAATAAATTGAATTGTCGATGAATAATCCAAGCTACGTAGGTCGGTATGCTATACGACCCTAGAGCATTATATAAAGAACACCTTGATGGACACCTTGATGGGCAGTGGATATCGGGGATCTCATTTTTATATATATATATAATTACACAGAGTGGCCGCATTTACTACGGCATAGGACTACGTTTTACTTATAATCCTATTTTCCCTTGGATTTCCTTCACCGTGCCTTGGGTAGGTAGGTATTTGCTTCATTTTGACCCTTTCACACAAGGTGTGGTGGTGGGCGCTTTTGTTCATCCCTCTCATAATGCCATTAAACCCCCATTTTCTTTTCTTTTGTATTTTGGGTTGAAATGTTTATTTACCGTTCTTCTTGGCGGTGTAGGTGGCGATGAGGTCCATCAGCGGCGGCGACAGGCAGTCGTAGGTCTGGAGGCCGACGCTGTTCAGCTTGGACCTGACCTCGCCGATCTTGGCCGGGTCGAAGCCCTGCTCGATACTGGATTTCAGAGTCAGCATATTATTTCCAACAACAGCAACAACGCCAACGTGGAAAAGTAACTCACATGCTAGAGACGAAAGCAGCGAACTGGGGTTCCTGCCATCCCTTCTCGGGGCTGAGCTCAGCGTGCACGAAGTCGAGGCCCTTGAAGGGGTGCTCGACCTCGATGCGGCCGTACAGGTGAGTACCGCAGCTGGTGCAAGCGTATCGCTGGATAGCGGCGCTGGGGTCCACAATCTTCAGCTTGGACTCGTTGGCGGTGACGGACAGGTTGTCTCGGGGCACGACGCCGACGATGGAGAACAGGGCGCCAGCAGGCTTCCAGCACTTCGAGCACCCGCAGGCGTGGTTGTGAGCTACGTTGGATGAAAGGGTCACCTCGACTGGTGCGCTCGCGCACTTGCAGTATAGCTTGCCGCCCGCGAAGTTGGGGTCGCCCTTCGTGATGCCGTTGTCGAGGAGGGGGTGGAGAGAGGCCATTTTTTTCTTTTGGGATCGGTGTTTCGGGGATATTATATGTCTTTTGCTTGGTTTTTCTTGGTTTTCTTCTTGGTTTTCTTTCTTTACGAGTGTAAGGTTTGGATGGCTATGACTATCCTACCAAACGAATCGAGGGGTACACGTTCTTATACTGGCTACGCTGGATATAGAGCGGACACGCAAAGAGGAGCTACGCGAGGGGTATCCATTACCTACCTGCTTTCCTGGACTTTACGACGCAGCGAGCCCGAGTACATCATACATCGATCTCCGAAGCAGCCCGTACGTCGCAGGTGGAGGAAGAGGGGATGCGGTAGATCATCTAGTCGTCTTACGGAAGCGTTTCGCTAGGCCATGACGTGCTTTTTCCGTGACACCTAGAGCCTTGGTGCGCTTTGGTGTGCTTTTGGTGATCCGTCTTAATCCCTCCTGCATGATGGCGCAGCGAAATTCGATATAGGCTGATACGGCCAGGTTCCTCGCGCCGGCAGATGGGGGGATATAGGCTTACAAAGGTATTCCCTTAGACGGGACCGACGTGCCGGAGATAAGTCGGGATGACGAAGAGTGACGAGGAGTGACCTGAAGCGACTTGGGAGGGATTGGCGACCGCGTTGGAGTCACCTCGGGTCACCTTGCACACTCCAGACCGGCAATTTTATAATTGGAGGTCTCGACTCTTGGCCTGATCCTGGAGAGCTGTTAGACCATCAACCAATCGGGGCGGGGATCTCGTGAGACTAGTTGCCTTATGCGTCGAACTAGATGTCGCCCGTGTCGGGACTCGGGGGTCTTTAGAGAGCCCGAGTTACCTCCAGCGCTGCGGAATGCCAAACGCGCTAAAAGGGCACCGAACGTACATATCAATAACATAAATGATACGAGAGATGTTAGTTGACAGTCCAGAATTAGAAATAAAGACGAGATTCAAATCTTGATAGAAAATTGAATCTAGTATATTTCCCCGATCGCGGAGTCGTGTTCTGAAACGTTCTAGGTAGGTTTCGCCTACATATTCCTGATGTCGTCTGTAGTCATGAAATGTTCTTGTTTTCTGCTAGAGCTTTGGTTAGGAGTAGGCTGTCCATAGTAGGTATATATGCAGGCTTCGATAATATTGCGGACATCCCGTTGCGTAGACCAACAGTAAATTTGATTATATGTTGAACCTATACGAAAAAAGGTGAATCTAAATGTTTTGATTAAAATCTTATGCGAGGAATAGTTATATTCCATGGCTATGGCTTGAGACTTACCATCCTTACATCTGCGATCAGTTCGATTGACCTCATACCTCCACTTCCCCACCAAAAAATGCTCCCTGGCGTGTAGTTTGACAGGTTCGTCAAATTTACTACTAATCCGGGTCAGGAACAAAGGCTAAGATATCGCTTTGTTGGATCTTGTCAGTATCATGGAAATGAAATACCTCCAATAAGGGAGACATGTTGAGTGTGAATGACGATGGACGATGAGAGAAACCGCATCGGCGCTGGTTATCTTGAAAAAAGGCTTCTCATCTTTGAAGGTAAGAAAAGGCTCTTCTCGCAATTCCAAGGCGTTAAAAAACGCCAGTCCATACTATAAGACCCCTGGATAATAGTAGGTAAACTTTTGAAAGGCCTAAGAACTCATTGTAGGTCGGTGTCAAGAGATAGGAATTTGGATGTCACATTCGAGGCCATCTAAAAGACTTGTGTAAGTACACTTATACAATCTGCCAGCCAGAAAGCCAACCGACATAGCGAAGGTAGTAAGTACAGTGAAAGACTCGACGGCACCACGAACTCAATGAGACAACAACAGAAAAAAAGACCACCGGCTTTTTCATCTCCCATCCCTATCCATCCGCCTCGTCTGGTTGCAGTCTAGTTGAAAACGCTGATGAGTGAAAAGGAAACATGCGAGAGTGCTCGAGGCATTTTGGTCGTTGTAGCACCCGATATTCTAACATAGAATGAAACGACAGGAAGTAAAGGTTCATACAGATCGTGAGAATGTGAGGAAGAAATATGAAAAAGAGGGACCTCCAGAGATCTAATGACTCGCCATCCTGATACCCGATCGTTCTTCAATCACCGCATTTTCCGCACTCCATGCATAGGAGCGAGCGTAGATATTTATAAGCCAGGAGGCACAGAAGAGAAAACAGAAGCCCGCCCTCCCAGAGCACCGAACGTACACGTCAAGCTACTTGTTCCGTTTCGTCCTTACTTCGGACGCGACAACCTGGTTGGAATGAACTTCACCTCACCTAAGCATATGAGCTTAATGTTGCGACGGCCCCGGCGCCACAGCCTCAACCTCGACCTCAAACCTGGGAATGCCGCCCGCACTCAACACATTAAACAACTTGGTCAAATCATCGCCCTTATACGCGCTCATATCATACGCCTCACCCGGCCCGAACACCGCTCTGCGCACACAAGCCCTCAGCGCCCACCCGTTCCCAAAGCCCACACCACCAGGCTTACCTGAGCTGGCTCGTTTGTCCCCGTTATCAAACGCCGAGGGGTGGGATCGCGCGTACGAAACGGCTAGCTCTTGCAGCGCGCGGATGCTGGGGCGAGCGCTTTCCAGGATCTTGGTTTCGCCGCGGCCCGGCCATCGAATTGTCAGGCGGACATCGTAGAGCCTGGTACTTGGGGGCGCGACGAGCCCGCTTATACCTCCTTTCGCTATAGGCTGGTGGGGGGATCCGGAGCCTAGGTTCGGCATGCTAGCTTTGTACCCCAGCGGTGGTGGTACGGGTCTCATACCATGCTGCTGCTGTTGTCGTAGTTGCGGCTTTGTCTGGGGTTGAGCCGAGGCGGGTAGCGAGACGGCAGGGGGAGGCAAGGGGGGCGCGGGGACGGGCTGGCCTCCAGCGCCGCCTGCGGGTGCGTGCGCGTACGCATAGTTCTGCGGCTGCGGCACGCCTATGGGCTGCGGTGGCGACTGGACGTGTGGGACGCCGCGCATAGGAGGCGGCGGCAACACCATCACAGGGGTGCCATTCCAGCCTGGTGGCGGCGGGGGCGGGCGGTACGAGTTCGTCTTGCCCATACCCATACCCGCGTTCCCGGCACCACCACTTCCCGTTGGGGTATTGCTCGTGACGGGGCTTGCGACTGGAGGGCTGCTGTTGCCGGCGCCTTTGGTTGGGACGTCAATGGTTTCGATGTAGAAGCCGTAAGGCACCTTGGGGGGACGCGGCACCGGCTTGTGGGTGCGGGGAAAGCGCGTCTCGTCTTCGGATTCGTCATCGGGACCGAAAGGCGGGCTTGGCGGTTCGCGAGGCTTGTTGACCCCTGACGCTACATGAGGTGGCTTGGAGCGGCGTTTGCTGGAGAGGTTAGCAGCATTGACGGCGTTTTTGCTACTGCTGCTGTTGTTGTTGCCGACATTATCGTATTCGTAGTAGGGTCTGGGGGCGTTGTTATGCCTTTGTTGTCTTTTCTCGTAACTTACGTGGGGGTTTGCAGATGAGGCGGGCGTCATGGCGGCCGCCTCATCGTCAGAGCTGCCCCAATAAGACAGCGCGACGGTGGAAGAAGCGGATCGACCGGAGTTAATCGACGCCACATCCGCGTCATCGTCATCTTCATCCTCGATCTCTTCGACTCTTTCATCATCGTCTTCTTCGTCGTCGCTGTCAAGGCCCTCAAGCTTAGGCTTGGGGTCTGGAGGGTAAGAGAACCCGTTGGTGGTGATATAGTTTTGGACTGCCTCGCAAGACTTGTTATGCAGCGATTCGATGGCGTCCTGTGGCGTCCAGCGGTGCTCCGAACAGAGGAGTGTGTCGCGGGACTTCTCATTGGAGCGGACTGCGTACGCCACGAAATGTCCCGTGGCAACCTTCGCGGTAATTACTTGGACAACATCGTACTTAGATACGAAAAATTCGCAGTTATCTTTGTATCATGATTAGCGCTGATGGTAACAAAGTAGAGATGAATAAATTTGACACTTACCTATTACCTGACTCCTGAAATCAAACCTGGCATAGGACTCGGGCGTTAGGGACATGTTGCACTCTGGTTGAAGATGGCGAGAGGCTCTGAAGAACGGATCGGGGAGGCGTATAAGCATTGATCAAGATCGAGAGCGATAATCTTTACTCCGGGGGATCAGGACCACATATCAGAAAGGACGTATTATATACGCGGACTGGTGGCGGGAGACGATCCCCAGGTGAGACTATGCAAGCAACCTTGCTACGCGGACTAGGATTCGTTTTATGGGACTACTTTGCATGAGTGAGGCGGACGTGAAGGGTTGAAGGATCTATCAACTTATGTCTTGGCCACGGGGGAAGGTATCTCAGCCCAAGTAGGTATGTAAAAGGGGTCGGGACCATGACACAAACAAATCGCTGACCATGGATCCGTAGGCCATTGCAGACCCGACACCCTCCGAAAAAGCTAGACTTGGGGGTAGCAAGACATCTGTTACGTTGATACGTCAATGGCTGCACTGGCGGACCCAACGGTCGTATCAAGGGCACACAATACTTATTGGCGCTTTTAAGTAAGCCTCGGCGTTGACGAGCATTTCCCCAGTCCATGTTGGGAAAGGTTACACGGCCACACCTTTCTTCTTCTACCGACATCTTACGGGTACCGGCCTTGAGGTCATACTTAATGAGGTGCATGTATTGGATGCAAACACGGAATGTTGATCAACTTGGACCAGGCCCTGGATAGAATCCGTGCCCAATTTTTGCCACTATAAACAGGCCGCCCCGTACCCAAAGACGACGATGATTGTCGTTTGCCCGATACGTAACTTCGTGAAAGCCTGCCGGAAACAGTGTGTCTAGAAGCGTTCGGTCCGGGAGCTAAGCGGTAATGAGCGGAATAACAAATAAATGCTGGGCTGGTCTTCAAAAAAAATTCGTGGCCAATGAAAAATCGAGGCGGACAAGTTATGGTTGGGTCCAGAATGTTGGGATTTGCAATGACCTTCTACAAAGACAAACTTATTGAAAATAGCCACTGCAAGTATTCAGCTCATGTAATGAAACCATGAAACCATCGGAAGACAAAGAGGAAAATTTTTAAACACGGAAGGGATCCTCAGGTTATATAGCTGTAGCACCAAGTGAGTTGGTGGTGCCTATTAGGAATAAGAATTTAGCCAGTCTCTTACTATATTTCAGGACTACCATTTTCGTCGATATGTTAGGCTCTCACTTTTTTAGGGCAGAAGAAGCAAAGTCTGTCTAGACCCTGTTCGAATCTTGGTTACTCAGCTGTCGAATGTCTAAGCTAGGAAGCCCATTCGTTTAGGCGGCGTATTGCAAGGCTGCATGTGGACTGATGTTCTGGATCCGTCCTATTGGATAAGACCTGCCGAGATTGCTTCCTGTCGTGAAACAGTTGAAACAAGAGAAATGATCAGCGTCAGAATTCTTGCTTCTCCTTTACCTGAGCCCAATTGGGCATCTGGCGACACTGCTTCAAGACGTCACAGTGAGTAACGGTAAGATTCGTTAACCGGCTTCCACGACGACGAGAATGCTGACTGTATCCTAGTCCGTAAAACCTGCCACGAAAAAGAAGAGAAAAAGAACAACCAAAAAAAAATCACCCAATCGCCCTATTTGTAAACCGTATGCACATTAGACTGTAGTATCACATTTTATACATGCCTGGAATGGGACATATCCTGCAGCAGGGTGCATCCCGGCGCGCCACGCCCGTCCGTCGTACTCTACCCAACAACTGACAGTCGTTCAAGTCGCGACTTTACCGCATCCACCAAAGCCGTCTCTCGTTCGATGAGCCCCTTTACCTGATTAATCTTTGCTCTTCGGAGCTCCGAAGGTATGCGTAAGTCGGGTGTCGGTGAGCTGACGCTTTCCTCCCCTTCACCTGTAGTTGCGCCTAGTTCCGCTGCCTCCTCCATAAGCTCATCCCTTAGCCGCACTACTTCTTCGTACCTTCGCTTGGTCTGCTTTAAGCGCGTAGGTCCGTCCGCCGGCGTTGTAGATCCAAATAGATTGGCGTTCAAAACGTCGACCTCCTTAACCCAAGCCTTCTCCTTGTCACTCAACTCGCGACTGGTCGCCTTACTGACGATCTTTCGCATTTTCTCTAATCGCTTGCCAATAGCCTCCCCCCTGTCTCTCGCGTTTTGTATTCGTCGTTCGATGGCGGCATTATTCGATTCTGGTTGGCCTTCTTCATCTTGATCCTCTCCTGTAATAGCTTCGACCCTTCCCTTGACTTCATTTGCCTTGTTCACTTGCTGCTTGAGCTCTGCTTGTAATTGGACACACCGGTGGAATACTTCAGCAGCTGCTACACCGAGTCTATGCGTCTCCTCGCTAAGGATCTGATGAGCTTCGGTAAAAAGCTGCAGGCTTAGTGGCGAAAGTCGAATTTCCTGGTTTACAATCGTCTTGTGACGACCAGTACGAAGCTGGTTAAGCAGATTGGGTAGGACAGAGCTTTGATCAAAAGCATGTGATGGTTGGAATACGGGACGAGGCTCGTAGAAATCTAGAGGTTGCACTTCGGCATCCTTGTCGAATATAGGCGAGGCTGGCCGTAAAGGGGAAAGTTCGTCTTCTGGTGTGTCGAAGACCAAGGCAATTGGATCAAACGGCGTCGCAGATAATAAGAGGTATCCAAGATCCGGGTCACGGATTGCGACCGATGCAGTTAAGGCTAGTTGCGCATCTCCTTGGGCTGGATTTGTGTAGAGCCTTTCCCTAGTGGAATTTTGGCCGCTAACAAGCAGATCAATTCTAAATTCGGACCCTGCTTGCGAATCGCCCTGAAGTTCACTTTCTAGGCGGAAGACCCACGGTGCCAATGAGACGTGTGTGATGCTGGAGGGATGCGTGATGTAGAAAGAGTATCTTGAAGTAACATCGGGACTGAACATAGGCCAAGCATTTTCGGTGACCTCTAGATTAGTCAGAATATCCATGCTCTGAAATGTTAGTAGAGAGGGTGATCCTGTCAAGCGACCCATGGCTTTGGACTTATTCCGAGGGGGCAGCCACTGAGCTTGGACTCCATCGAGGTCCAGACAGACTCTCAGTTGTCCGCTCGAAGAGAGGAGGCATATTATGGTGATAGATAGACCTTCTCCTTCGATATCCTCCATGTCAAGTTCTTCCTCTTCTCCTATCATTAATTCGTCGGTGTCAAGCTTCTGACCGATAGCGAATATGTCTGTAAGTTCTGTGTCTAAGTCGTCCTCGCTGTCGGGACTTAATTCTAAATCGAAGGGTCCCTGCAAACGAGGGACTATACCGGGCCTCGAAGGACGTGTGTATATCTCAGTAGGTGGCTCTCCAGGAGGACCCTCAATAATACGGGGCTCTTGGTTATCAAGATCAGACATCCAGTCTAGTTGTTGTTGTGCTAACAATTTCGCCTGATCAGAAACGTTTGGGTCGTCCTCTACCGCAGCTAGATTTCCGACGATAGAGATAGAGAGTGAAGGAATAAGAGTAGGCGGAGGAGCCCAGTGCGCCGGTAGCAGAGGACATAGAGCATAAACATCTCCTTCGCGCATCGCAATCCATAGCGTCATAGGCGACCAATTTCCAGAGCCTCTCCCGGCGAAGCAGGCTGAAGCGACATCCATCTCAAAGGAGTCAGGCGAGAATCCTTTATTTGTGAAATCGGGCGAAGCAGCGAAATTCTGATCGAGTGACGTGCCATCGGCAAGTTTCTGCAAGTCGATAGCGAGGGAAGGTGTGTCGAATGACCATCGATCCTTCTGGGAGAGTTCCCAGACTCTAACGACAGCGTCTTTTGTGACCGTGACGAGCGCGGAGCCATTGACGCCTAACGGATGCCATATGGCTGATGCAATAGGCGAGCGGTCCATAACGTGCGTAGTTGGGCCTAAAGTCCATGATTTCGGCTTAATAGCGTCTAGGCTAGGTGCTGTAAGATGGCTCGAATCGGGTATAAGGAGGATGCGTATGGTATGAGTAGTTACAACTGCCATAAAGTCTGCGTAAGGCGATATGACAAGTTGTTGGATATCACTACCAACGGAGGTCTTGATAGTCTAGAGAGTGTGTGTGGATTAATGATCTAGTCGCGATAAACACAACACGAAAAAAAACTTACTCGAAATCCTTCAGCAGATCCATTTTCGATTGATTCTCTCAGCAGCTCATCATCGGAATCAGAATCTTCTCGCTTGATTCGAAGCCCTCCATGGGCTCTCGCTTGTTTGTCTTCCCATCGTTCTTTCATGTAAAGAAGATCTGCCCATCTTATTTCTTTGCCAACAGCAATGAACACTTCGGTGCCACGGCGGGCAATCGTGCGTCGCGGGCCATCTTTGGAGAAGACGTTGGAAGTATATGCTCGAGTAGCTTGGGCATCGTTCGGGTCGGGTGCGAAGAGGTCGTGACCGGGCGAAGGCTGCAGAAGCCAGGCGGGGGTATAGCTCTTTATTTTAGGCATGTTCTGTAAGTTCGGTGAAGACGGTGAATAAGCTGAAGGTATGTTGTGTCATCAGCAGAATTGCATTTCTGCCTTGGGATTTGCAGATTTGCGGATTCGCGCTAGTTATTGTTGGATGAGTTTGTTGAATTGGGTATTGGAGTTGGTAATGTTGGTAATGAATAGAGTAGATCTTGATGTAAGCTGGGATATTTTGGGATATTTCGTTGCCCTGACAAGGTTCAGATGGTGTTTGCAGTAACTTTTCCTTTAACCGTATCTAAATATCGAGGTGTACCCGTACATCGGTTGGAATGTATCTTGGCAGTTATCGTGGGGAAATTTTGGTGGTAGAAAACAGAACGGTACTTTTCCGGGTACTAAGCTAGCTCTAAGAAAGCACCTGGGCAAGAAAAAAAGTTCGCAGGCGCGATCCATTTGGCAAGACGCGCATGGGAGCTCTAGCAGCTAAGCATGCACCTTACTGATTCACATGACCAATCACAAGCGTAAGAAAAAGTAAAAGGTGGGTACTAGCTTCAGCCTTCTTCAATTGACGTACCCTGTCCACCTTGTCCACCTTATTTCATGCGCTCTCTAGAAGATCATTATTCACTTCTCGCATTCAACCTTCTATCCTATACAATCACTTTGAAACTGCCTCGTCTTAGCTATTCTTTGTTTATTGAAGAATAATATAAGATGCCGTCTGCAATTCGTTCCACAGTTGACAGACTAGACCGCCCTAGCGCGTACTACAATAGCCGGGTATGCTCTCTCATTTCGTCCAAAATCTAACGTATCATGGCATTGACGCAAACTTACAATTTCAATTGGAAGCAGAACAAGCGCCGACGAAATGACCATGGCCGCGACGGGGATGCAGATTCGGCTAATGCCCAACCTGAGGAACCGCCCGAGGACCCTCTGAAGAACGCCACCACTCTCTACGTTGGTAACTTGTAAGTTTCATGCTATGACTTTGATCATTCGTTATTGTTTAAGTTGTAATATTAACATCGTTGTCCCAAAGATCTTTCTACACGACAGAAGAACAGGTCTATGAGCTGTTCTCCAAGTGTGGCGAGATCAAGCGCCTAGTTATGGGACTGGACCGATTCAACAAGACCCCTTGCGGATTCTGTTTTGTTGAGTATTACACCCACCAAGATGCCCTCGATTGCTTGAAGTACATTGGCGGTACCAAACTCGACGAGCGAATCATCCGAACGGACCTAGATCCCGGATTCGAAGAGGGCCGCCAGTATGGTAGAGGCAAGTCTGGTGGCCAAGTGCGAGATGAGTACCGCGATGACTATGACGAGGGCAGAGGGGGTCTAGGTAGAGCCATCCAGACCGAACGTGAGCGCGATAATCAGCGAAATAGAGAACGCGACCAGCACACGGAAGAGGATTATGGCCGCCTTCGATAGAGACGACGAAAGCCTACACGATGGTCTCAACGACTAGCTGATAAACGAGCCCAGCAGGCGCAAGAACGAGCCCAGCAGGCGCAAGAACGAGCCCAGCAAAAAGCCCAACAAAAAGCCCGGCAAAACGCCCGGAAAAACGCTCGGAGACGAGCTCGGAAACAAGCTCAGAAGCAAGTGAAACAAGAGGATCAACAAGAATAGGCCTTTGGCTTGCGAAATGGTTCATTTGATACCCTGTATAGATAAGAGTCTGACGAATACACACGGTTATGGATAATGCACTGCTGCTTGTGATTTCACTGGTTCAATTCGTGACGGATTATCCGCCCTCTATGGTCCTACTCTATGCTCATATAAAAAGCCTAAAGCTTATGTGTGCGCCTTGGGTTCAAGTACAATGATAGTATACAGTCCGTCGGATTGTGATTTGTGGTATGAGGTCATCCCGTCAAGATATGATCTCCCATATGGCTTTCTCCTGCTTTTTAACTCCTATAACTAGCACATACATGCATCCATGGGTATTTCTAGGACGAACGTGGGCATGTATAAGTGGTTTAGGCGTAGATTGTGGGTATATCGTAGAATATCTCGTAGGTAGGTGCTTAATAACCAGGCGGGTTCAGTCTCTGCGATACTCTCGTCCACTTTGGTAGCTCTAATCCTCACAGTTAGTATCCAACGCTATTTAAGTCAAGCCCACGACGGTGGAAAAGGTAGACGTACTATGAATGCCCTTTCTATATCGCTTCACTTTCCGGTCGAACATGGTGTATTTGTCCTTTGGCAGCATCTCAGCCTCGGTAGGCATAGTCTCTTTCCATACCTCAAGAGCCTTCAGCGTCTCGCCTTTCTTTGCCAGCGCTTTGTCTAGGGTCGCAATAACCTCATCAACTCCCCGGAGTCGATGTCGTTGTCGTGCTTTCTGGAATTTCGAGAGGCGCCACGGAATCTTCCTGTAGAAATATTAGAATTAGCGATACTGTGGGGGATATGATCGAGAATTTAGGCAGCAATTGACTTGCTATTCTCGCACGTACCATAGAAGACCGCTCAGTAGCGAATTTGTCGGTCTAAATGCGCCGAACATTGTGTATGATGATGTGCTCGACGATTCGGACTCAATTAACTCGGATGGAGAATTGATATCGCAAATAGAAAAGTTCGAGCGGAATTGCCAGTGCACGAGCCACCTCCGAGACGCCGGGAGCCCCACGGTTCCCACCCCAAATCTGCACTAAACCCCTTCTATTCCAAGTATCCATGTACCTATTACCATCCTCAACTTTAGTTGAAGCTATCCGAGACCTTCAACCCGGACGAATTCGATTCTAGTCGCAAATGATCGACAGATAACCACCAAGATGTCGTATTACTTCGCCATAGTCGGAACGCAGGACAACCCGATATTCGAGCACGAGTTCGGCACCTCGAAGCAGGGCGGCGACGGGCAGCCGCGCTTCAGCGACCAGGCGCGGCACATGAACCAGTTCATCGTGCATAGCAGCCTGGACATCGTCGAGGAGGTTCAATGGGGGAGCGGTCAACAGTAAGTAGAAACATCAATGCACATATACTACGAGCCAGTCCGAGGACATAGAAAACGCTATTCCCACAAATGAATATGAACAGTATGATAACATTAGACGTAAAATATGTAGATACCTCAAGTGCGTCGACAAGTTCTTCAACAACTACGTATCCTGCTTCGTGACGGGTGGCAATGTCAAGTTTCTACTACTACATCAACCGATAACGCCCGTAGCCAACGCATCGACGCGCGCAGCGGCGTCTATCGCCGCCAATCCTACGAGTGCCCAAGCCGAGGAGGCGATTAAAAATTTCATGCTAGAAGTCTATGAGAACTGGGTTAAGGCTATAATGAGCCCTTTTTACAGGGCCAATATGGAGGTGAAGAGTCCAGTATTCAGGCAGAGGGTGGCTGCGGCGGGGAGAAAATACTTGTAATATTCCTAGCATCTAAATATCGAAGTTCATGGGTATTAGAGATAGATCAAGGCGTTCGGAGTCGAGGCAGGCAGCAATTGAGGGGTCAATCACATATGCCATTGATATTCTAGTCACATCCATCACGTTTAACGCAGTGCAAAATCAGATCTAGTCAAATCACAATCAGGAATGAGTTAAGTCGAGGATGTGTTCATGGCAAAGCGTGAAAGCGATGCAATTAAATTCAGTTAATGCCGTAGCAAGTCATCGGCTGCCTGCCCATCAGGTGCCGTCTCAAAAGTCATCGCGTAGACCATGAAACCGTAAACGTGAATACCACCAACGCCATAGTCAGAATGTGTATCATGCCAATCCCTTTAATGGAAACAATCCTCCCCAGTCTCAACGCGGTACTTCCGGTTTGCTTTGACTTGCTTCTGACTTATATCACTGCTGACTGCGGGTCGCTAGGCTGAGTGCGATGGATATAGCGAGAATAGCATAGTTGCAAGGAAGCGAACGCGCTTAACCACCGAAACCGTACAGGGTGCGGCCCTGTCGCTTGAGAGCGTAGACAACGTCGAGAGAGGTGACGGTCTTGCGCTTGGCGTGCTCGGTGTAGGTGACTGCGTCACGGATGACACCCTCGAGGAAGGACTTCAGGACACCACGGGTCTCTTCGTAGATCACTGCATGCATTGTTAATATTAAATCAACTAGATGCAGGCCGACAGCGACAACTTACTGGCTGAAATACGCTTGACACCACCACGACGAGCGAGACGTCGGATGGCGGGCTTGGTGATACCCTGGATGTTGTCACGCAAGATCTTGCGGTGACGCTTGGCGCCACCCTTTCCAAGACCCTTACCGCCCTTGCCGCCTATGATAATAGGTCAGCACGATTGTTTATTGATTGAAAATGAGGTTTGATAATCAAACGACTGTCGACCATCTATACATATGATATCATGCATTGTAGATGTGTTGTCGCGTTATGGTAGGTCTAGGTCAAGACGCGTCTCTATTAAGAGGCATCCTTACAAGACCCGCCTACCATAAGCGGTCGGCTGCATCACCACTCGGCGACGCGACAGCGAGATGATGTAATGAAAAATGGTATTTACTTACGTCCAGTCATATTGGCTGATGTTTAATGGTTGTTTGGTGATAATTTGGTGATGAAAAGCGATTAATTTGTGGTGGTTGTTGATGATGATAACCTGGGTAGAGATAGATCGATAAATAAGGAAAAGAGGAAGAAGTGAGAGATTGACGGGGAGAGGAGGTGGGCTTTTAAGTGGTGTAGAGAGGGAGTTACTGATTGCGGGTGTTGGAAGGTACTAGTCTATTTTGGGGCCAAGGAACTTGAATAAAATCAGTCAGTAACAAGCAATTTTTAATTTTTAAATCGGCCTCAGAAACTGCTTATTTTCGCATGAGCTTGACAGCTTCCAATTTCTCTGATTTTTGATGGACCCGTGGACTCCTGCATGGTCCGTGCGCCCGTCCCTACCGCTTTCCGCTGCAAGAAACGTTAGCGCCCCTAGAAGCAGGTCCCGGACGTCGAACAGTAAAGCTAACGGTGGGGTTCCACGTGACTCAGCTCTGCATTTAATCTTCAATTGATGAATGCACTTGCTTTCGACAGACTCCCGTGTCGGACAGAGACGTACCCAAGTACATACGTACTCAAGTATTTATGTACCTGTAAATTCGACATCGAACATCAAATATTTCTACTCATAGATCATCACGATCATCGGCAATTTACAACCGCGTTTTATTCCAATATGTCTTACTCAAATACTTGACTCAAATCACAGGGAATTGTAGCAGACTAGAAGTCGAACAGCAATTTTGTCTGTACGCGCACTCGAATGGCAAGCCCTTATTACTATTCGTAAACCCATTTCCGTATCATGGAGAAATCTTAGATGGTCGTTCGACTGATCGGCGAAGATGCTGATCAATGCGCATTACTATACACCTTTATCACCATGCAAAAGCCCAGCAAGCTACTTATACACAACGCACCCCTTGTTCGTCGGCAATGACCAACGTAATGCGCCACTTGAATTTCCCTGAACGCCGATGCATATGCCTACCTAGCCAGACCCCGCAATGCCGACCGCCTACACCGAGGAAGCCGGCATGTACGAGGTCGTCCCGTCCTAATTTCGACTCCTAGCCCTAATATTTCAAAGCATGCCTTGGGAATATCCAGCCAAACCTCCCTATGCCACAGTGACCGCAGCAATAAAAGCAAAGAAGCCCGCCACTCAACAAACGCAAGCAAGGATTATGTCGTTTCATAGGTATAATGTCATGCCATCATGGAATCGTCAAAGCTATCGTCATCTTCAAGGCTCTCTATGGCTTCTTTAATTTGATGGCTTGCCTAATGCATTTGTTAGCATATTTACTTCTTCTAAACTAGGGGGCCAAACAAACCTTCGGGTCAAGGTTGAGGGCAATGGTAAAGTGCCGCACAGCAGAGCCTTTATCATTGAGAGATTTGTACAGCTTTCCAAGTAGGAAATGTACTGTAGCCTCATCAGGAGCCATCGTCTTCAGAATCTCAAGCTCTTTTTGGGCCTCGTCTAGTTGATTAAGAGCTAGCAGAGCTCTAGCTTTTTTGTACCGAGTTTGAGCAGCATGCGGGGCAAGTTCGGTGGCTTTGGTGAAGAATTGAAGGGCCTTGACAATCTGTCGCTGTTTTTCGAGGACGTTGCCAATGCAGCAGATCAAGACAGCATTGGTAGGGTTTATAACGGATGCTGAGTGGAAATGGACGTAGGCCTTGTCGTAATTACCGAGCTTTTCGTAGACCCGTCCTATGCCGTAATACGCGTTGTAATGCCGTCGGTCGGCTGATATCGCTTGACGATAAGATGTAAGTGCTTTCTCGTACTCCTCGTTCGCAACATGTTCGTGACCCTGTAAAGTAAATGCGTACGCGAATTTGGGGTTCAACTGAGTCGCTCGTTTGAAGCATCGCAATGCCTGTTCGTGATCTCGGGCGAGTGACCAAGCATTCCCGAGCGCGCACCATGCTTGGGGAGAATGCCACGAGAGGTCGACAAGATCATGAGCAAGAAAGGAAAGGTCGGTCTCTCTTTTGAGGAACCATAGGATCGTTGAGTATACTTCCATATCCTCGAGGCGAGTCGGGCAGCGGGCACGTAACATCCTAAAATATTTTTCTGCTTCGCCATATTCTGCCTGCTCGTAGTAAGCCCGTCCCATTTGTGACAACACCCATGGCGATTCTCGGTGTGCCCGTGGTAGTAAATTATATGAAGTTAAAGCCTCGGCGCACCGATATTGAGATAGCGCAAGGTACCCAGAGCCGAATTTCTTCAACAACTCCAGGAGATATTTTAGCGTTTCCTCGACCTTTACGGACTCCGGTTCCGCTGATTTAATGATTGCGGGTTGGGGGTGTACTTCTTTAATTCGTGGTGCTTCAGCATGGTCTACATCCATAGTATTCTCCTCCAGTGGCTTTCTATTCCCGCTCACGGCTCTACCGACGTTGGAGCCACTCGAGTTAGGTCGTACGATTCTTGATCCAGGAACTCTAGCCTTTTTCAACTCCCGTGACGCGCCGATGGCCGGTACTCCGGAGTTGGCCTTCGCATTCCCACTCCTGAACAAGTTCAACCTTGCACTCCGTCTTTGCGGGGCTCCGGGCTCTTCTGAGTGCTGCTGTCTAGGTTGGACAAGGTGACCAGATACAGTCCTCTTCCTTTCTATCCCAGACACACCTGGACCAGCTGCTCTGAGGGTAGGGTTAGACTCTGTTATGACATCTTCTTGAGGCCTATCCTGCAGTTTCTGAGTCCTCTTAGTGCCTGCCCGATATCCCATTTTTGGTGGCATCTCCGTCAAATTGGAGTCGAGCGGCTGCGCATTCTTCGTTCTCCGAGTAGGAGCCTGGGGAGGCTCCGGTTGATGATTGATCCGGGGTATGTTCGAGTCGTGGTGGTTAGCTATAGGTGTTTCCATGTGGTCTAATCCTGGCTCAGCAGTAGTATTTACCGTCCTAGAACGAGCCGCATTAGCCGCATTAATTTTCGACATGAATTCGTTCTCGCTGGCTAAACAGTTGGAGCCGAGCCCCGTTTCATTTCCAGCCGTTGGTTTTTGAGAATCGAAAGGGTCCCCTGTCGAGTCGAAAATCGTCGATCGAAACGACGTCTTCTTAGGCTGAAGTTCAGTTGGCATAGACACACTACTGTCCTTCTGCTCTGATGAAATCCCGTTTACCGAAACCATGCTTAAGCTCTCTACCAACGTTTCATTCAATCTGAAAACATTAGGTGATCTGACAGGCACACCCATATCGCATAAAGCTGTGAACGCGTCCCACATGAAGGGGTTTATCTTTAAAGCCTCTTCGAAGTTAAGACTCGCCTTTGTTTTGTCGTCGTACGCCTTATAAAGTTTCCCGAGCAAACAAGCGGTACTTGCACTATCTGGGTGCAGCGCTCGACTTGTTGCACCATATTTCCCCAAACTAGATTTCCGTGACCATAAACCTCTAGACTTTTCTAACGCTACGATGCCGTCTTTGTATTGCCCAAGTTCAAGACAACATTGGGCAAATATGTATGAACAGGAAACGTTGGACCCGCGAGTCCCGACGGCTTTACTAAATTCGTAAGCCGTATGATAATTACTAAGTTGGAAATAGCAGAGGGCAAGTAGATACTGCGGCTCGCTCGAACGAGGATCATGAGATGCTAATCTTTCGGCGAAAAAGAGTGCATTGTCGTAGGATAAGTTGTCGAGGTGGTAGTAAACCAACTGCCTCAACTGGCTCGTGATAGCGGAGCCGGTGGGCGCCATATTGGTATGTGGTGTAGGGATCTAGGTAGGTTGTAAGAGGTGCGTTCTGTGGTAGAGTCTTGGTGAATGTTTCGCAATGCTATTGGCGAGGGGCCATGTGGTTGCCTCGTGGGGACAGCGCAGATTTATGTTTTGGAAAGCAATGGAGATCGATAGTAGATAAAGGAGTTGTAGGTCGGGATTTGAGGCTCGATGTGCTTGCAAGACAAGCCGCCACAGTACGGCGGCTATTTGGGAAGTCTCGACGATGATTAGTATTATTAATGGATTTACTTTGAAATACCAGGCCTAAGAAGTTGTGTCGTATGTGTTTTTGCGAAAGTAAAACGATGGTTGAAGTTAAGGAAGTGCAAATAATTATCGAATTGATCCTTATTGCTTCGAACAAGCATATCTGATTGTCGTGACTGGTGTGAGTTGGACCGGGAGCGTAATCGAGAGGTGATGCAGAATGTCGAATGTCGAATATCCCATCAGTAGACCATCAACGTTGAAGGGAATGGATGGTGCAAAGTAACAAAGCGATGATATTGCCCTACAGGCTTCCAAGCTCCCAGCCCAAACAGCCTCGTGCCCCGATAATACCATTCGACGGTATTTAGAATAAAAAAAGGTAGAACCCAGATACGGCAGTGGGGATTGAAGAACGGTCAAGGTCAAGGTCGACAAAAAGTCAAGCAGTTTTTGCCTTGTCGCAGTCCGAGCTTCCTCGCGATTTTGGGAGATGTTATGGTGGATAGGACTTGTCGGGGGATTGATTGGTTAAACAGTCACCAGGAAGGCAGAAGGCGCTCCTGCCAGTCTTGCCCGAGCAACAGCACGGCGCTAATAATTGTAAACAGTTTTGACAGTGCCAGAGCCACTGCACCTTTTTTTTTTTTCAGACGGTTCTTTTCCTTTTTTTACCTAGGTAGTCCCCACTACCACCCGCCACTTTCAATTCGCCATTTGTCATTTGTCACTGCCACCAGCCTCATCTTTAAGCCACACACTGGCCACATAGGACACAGTACGTTTTTTGTACATCTAATTGAACCTTCTTCATTACCTCATAATTCAGACTAATACCATTGTTGGTCTCACTCATAATTCTTCATTACTTCATATCGAATCGCACTATGATATGTTATAACACATAAAGAAGAACACAAGACGATTTCACGATGGCGCAGAAGGCACGCAAAGACAGAGCAAAGGCCAACGCCGCTGCCCTGACAAATCTTCATACTGGCACTCTCATCATCAATACGCTATTCTTCTTATTTACCTTCCTAGTCAAGAAGCGATCTGTGCTGCTTTATGTCATCCTATCGATCCCAAGCTTCATCTGCGAATATATCCTAGAGTCTTCAGGCCGGCCCAAGTATGACCCATCTACAAAGACGATGAAGGCTGCTGGCGAAGACTTATCTGCCCCTGGACTCACGGAATACATGTTTGATGTTATCTGGACAACCTGGGCATCTGTGGTCTTCGTCATCCTATTCGGAAACTGGGGATGGCTTCTGTGGTCCGTTGTGCCTGCTTACGGTGCTTACAAAGGGTACGGCCTCCTAGGCGCAGCTCGAGGGATGGCAGGCATGCAGGGACAACAGCCGGAGGGTGCGGCGCCGATAACAGGAAACAGGAAGCAACGACGAGCAGCTTAAGGCGGTTTCATATTACAACAATGTCAATCCATATTTCGCCGCGAGAGACACCTATTCTCCGGTCTATAGGCACATTGCGTTTATCAAAGCATACGTCACACAACCTAGTTCGGCAATTTGTGACAGTCAAGCTCCCTAGTCCACACATCCAAGAGAGTCTTATCGACATCTTTGACGATGATATGAATATCTGAAATGTTGTTAGCGATAGCTCGATAGAAATTCCAGGGTCCGTCTGCGGGTTATGGGTCGTCGAAGCGCCTGAAGATATGTTGTGTGTATGAATGGAGATGTGGTGTACATACGCTCTAATGCTCTCACGCTTTGCAAAGCAACCCAATTCTTAAGCCATAAGACTCTATCGCTTCCATCAGGGCCTAGCTTATCGATGAAGAACTCCTGGACGAAATTCGAGACGGTACGACGACTCTCTGGAGTCATGTCTCCGGTCTCGGGGTCTGTTTCGATAGGTGTTCTTGACCAGACGACTATGTGGGTCATATCCGGTGTCAATCCATAAGGCCAATCATTGAGGAGGACTCTATAGTCAGAAGGATCGTCGAAGGGGATAGTTGATGCTGGTATAAAAGGAGGCGAACCCCAAGTCTGCGGTAGCCGATGTTTTATGAGATAGTTCGTCATGGATCCATATTCTGCTTTTGTTTCGGCAGTCCACTTCATATATCGTCTTAAATCGGAAGGTTTTCGTTTCAGAACAGAAAGATTATTCTCGCCTGATGACTAGTCTAAGCTACTCATCATGAGAAGTATATGGGTGAATGATGAAAAATTGCCCTACCTATGATCTGCTTCATTTCTTCCCAGTCATGGTAGGGATACTCTTCGTCAGTCAAGGATAGAACCCATTTGTCTACGTCCGTTAGAGGAAACGGCGCATCGTCAGGAGAAACTTTGACTGTAGCGTCGCTCATGCTGGGCGCGGGTTCCTTATAAGACTCAAATGCACCAAGTGAGTTCTAAGACTAGAACGCTACAAATAATTCGAAACACCTAGTATGAAAGTGATTGAACGAGGGACCAATTAGAGAACGACTGTCAACAGAATACTGAGATCATTTGAAATCTTGCTGAATTTAGAACGGCAATCCCTTGCCTACTGTGTACAGTTGGTTGTCTGGACTCTGTCACACAATATTCTGCCACATGTCCCTATTCGATGAACTCCAGTGCTCTATTGAACTTTAAGGTACCCGTGTACATCAGCCATATATGGACATATTTTCCGTCCTATCTCATTGGTCAAATACGTAGGTACACCTGCCGAGTGGATAACCCGAACTCAACCCGCGGTTCCCGAGTCGCTTCCGCCCGCCAAATTCAAAACGTCCAACCAACTCAATGCCGCAACCATTGGATGGAACCACTATTCTACTCCACATTTGTATAGTCCCCCCGACCTAGGAGATACTGTAGAAACAAGCTGGGGTATTTTAACTTTGATGTTTTTTTTTCTTTCCCACAAAGGGCCAACCATATTATACGAAGCTGACCGTCAGCTCTATCGGTCCTACATCCCCTTCCTTCCCGCATCTCTACGGGCATGCGACCGTCTTGCTGCTGACAATTGAAAGATTATCCCTCAGTCAATCAAAGTTAGCTTAATTCTGCGAGGATTGGCATCCCAAATCGGAAGTCGGTAACTTTTTATATACGATGGCAACTCCAGCCTCCTGGTCATCGAAACCATATGTCGATGGGATATATATTCCAGCAGGTTTGCTGGTGATTGGAACCTATATTGTCAAGCAAGAATGGACACCTTTCGCAGCCCTCATCGCAATTGCTCTGGGTGCTCTTAAATACTTCCGCACACGTATGTTTCTTTGTCCATCGTCATGGACTCGGTCTAATCATCATTTACAGTGCCCAAGAAGGTCTTGAAGCCAGATGTCTTCCAAGAATTTGAATTGAAGGAGAAGACGATAATCTCTCACAATGTAGCTATGTAAGTCAACTTCTATTCTATTATACTGATGTCTTTCGTGTTGCTAACAGCTTGGCAAACAGCTACCGATTCTCCTTACCTGCTCCGACATCCATCCTCGGCCTTCCGATCGGCCAGCACATCTCCATCGGTGCTGCTATCGCGCAGCCTGATGGCTCTACTAAGGAGATTGTGCGATCGTATACCCCCATCTCTGGCGACCACCAACCCGGCTACTTCGATCTGCTCATCAAATCCTACCCGACTGGCAACATTTCCCGACATATGGCATCTCTTGGCGTAGGCCAGACAATTCGTGTCAAGGGACCGAAAGGTGCATTCGTTTACACTCCTAACATGGTTCGTCATTTCGGTATGGTTGCTGGTGGCACTGGTATCACCCCCATGCTTCAGGTTGTCCGAGCCATCATCCGAGGACGCGCGGCGGGCGATAAAACTCAAGTTGACCTCATCTTTGCCAACGTCACGGAACAAGATATCTTGCTCAGGGAAGATCTCGACGCACTAGCCAAAGAGGATTCCGGGTTCAGGGTTCACTATGTCCTTGACAAACCTCCTGAGGGATGGACTGGCGGTGTAGGATACGTAACGCCTGATATGGTCACGGTAGGTTCTCATCATTATAGTAGTTCACAGGACTCGAAACTGACAAGTGCTTAGAAATGGCTACCAAAGCCTGCCGATGATGTCAAGATATTGCTCTGCGGCCCTCCGCCCATGATCAGCGGGCTGAAGAAGTCAACAGAAAGCCTCGGTTTTAAGAAGGCTCGCCCTGTTAGCAAGCTGGAAGACCAGGTGTTTGCCTTCTAAATAAGCGGGCCATTGAGTATATGTTGGGAAAATAAAACTTCCAACAAATCGTGTGGCCAATTCAACTTCACGGGACATTTGCAAATGTCATGCAAGAAAGAGGAATCAGGCGTCTCAGTCTCAATAAGGCTAATCCGTCAGCAGCGGCCTTCGTTCACGCTACAAGGCATTGCCCTAAGATTTAACTAATAATTAAATGCCTTGTATATGAATATGAATAAATATACGAGCATGCCTAATCAATACTATCTGCCTACCTTCTTACCCGATCTATGATTTCTATTCGATCTATGCCTTCTCAAGCTACTTTCCCTGCACTGTCTTATGATATTCTACAGCTTCTCTTCACAAAGAGCTAAAATCGCGTCCTGAATACCACACAAGAGCATCTTTACTGATATCGGTTTGAAGATAGACTAATTATTATTATTAGTTGAAACTGACCCTGATTTTATAGGTATCGTCGTGAGCAATATGCTTCAAGTGAACAATTGAATTAGTCGGCTGGCAAAGACAGCAATTGTCATGATATCACAGAAAGATGACGCTGGGAGAGCTAATTATTGCACGAAGCCCCTCTTCCGAGACAAAGTGATGAATAGTCAATTCACCGCAATAATATACCCGAAAATTCACATTCCGGAGTTTGGCAGGGACTTTGTTGGCTCTCCTGCATTCGATGGCGCTCAAATTCCTCCGATAGATGAGTCCGCTCAAGCCACTTCCGTCACCACTATGAGAAAGCAACTCTTGGTGGAATTGAGTGAGCGGTTCAACGATGATTTGGCCCCCAAATGTTCCACAAGGTCACCGTGTTGTCAAGTTACACGTACAACATTTAAACCGGTGAAGATAGACGGTGTTTCCGAATGAGCGACTCAGACCTTCACCGTTGTCCCCACCCGCCCCGGATAAATCACATGGAGTGATTCTCTGGCTACCTACCTAGGTATGCACTTACCTAGGCACTTATGGGCAGGTATTCTCAAAGGTCATCAATTAAGCGATCAATTCCTATAATAGTGACGGGAATTCTATGCGAACGAGGATAATACTGGCGGTGAGGACTACGAGCCTGAAACAATGAGATGAGTTGGCTCAGCGGCTCGAAAAGGCGATGCAAATCGTGAGTTGGATATACAATGACGATGATGCTGGCCCTAGAGCCTTTAAGAGGATTTGCTATTAGTGGTCTCAATACTAAAAGGCGGTGGTGCTAGGTGTGCATCAGAGAGACATTCAATGTTGCGGTCATTATGTAGCCTTGAAGGTAGGTCATGTTTGCCCTAAGCCTATACAGTTATCTCGCAGGAGTATAGAACGTTGCGGTCCATATTTCTTCTTGACGATTCGGTCTCTATTGGTTTTCATTGGATATACCTTGCCGATCTCGGCAAAGCTGCCCAGTGGTTGACAGGCACATGATGAGATATTATAGGCAAATTATAGTGTTGACAACATCTATAGAACGCCTCGTATAATAGACTTTCTCAGAACCGACTCGTACTATTCGATAGCATCGTCAAGCAATTCGACTTGGCAAGAGTCAAAGCACATGTGTAATCGTGTTGTCTACTACAATAATAGTTCACGTGTAGTCTCAATCAGAAATAGGTGAGTTCGTCATGCACTAATAGAGAAATGATTTTGTAGCTAACTCTAGTAGCTGTTCAAAACTGCAGATACCTTATCAATAAAGTCGATCTTAAGATTAATAAGATGCTTAACAGAATGTTGAAGTCATTTTCATTGGTGTCTACATGTATTTTGTACCCAATCCGGCAGTCGGAGCTGCATTGCATGTGGTGTTGACCGGGGTTTTGATAGTCGAAGGTTGTAGACAGGCATGCGCGTGTACCTAATGGGGTAGATGGGGGTACCTCGATGAGGCACGTTGGCAAGGCTTGCGGCGATGCACGACTTAAGCTTGGCTTATCAACTTGTAATTGTAAGAGCCGAGAATAGATCGATGTGTCCGTTGGAGTATCTATCTTCTCATTCACAAAACGCAGATATTTCTTTTTTATATTACACCTCGCAGATATATGTAGATATGGTAGGTACCTCGTTATACCCTTTTCGTATACCCCGTATACCCCGTATACCCTGGCAAACTTTATGATGTAAGGTTATCGTTATCGCTGCTTAGACTCACACTGACTTGTAGGTACCTTTGTATTGCTCCGAGGTCATAGGCATGCGCCGAATCTTCCAGACCCGAATTCAGATAGCCCTGAAGACCAAATTTGGCGTTTCTATCAGTTGAACCAGGTCTTTCCAGGTCGTCGGAGACCAATCCTACCACTCCTTCATGGGTCCTGGCTCCCACACCTACCATTTTCTCCACACCATTTTTCACACTTCCTTACCTTCTTCCCAGCAAATCATTTTATCATTGTACCTATCATTCCTTCCTCGATTTCGACTCTTGTCAATTGACGAGTGCGGCTCCCCAAAGAGTTCCAGCCTCCTCCACGCTCCTCCCACGCAAGGCAAGGGCCTAGGGCTCAATAAACTTTCAAGGTTCCAAGGTTTATACAAGAACGAACAGCCTTTGGACTAACTGCGGAACTACTGGAAGTCAATTGTACAATACATACAATACATGCATGGAACAATACAACAGAAAGTCACCTAGCATAAACGATCAAACCTTGTGACTATTCGGATACTTCAGAAATTGCAACTGCAGTTCTAAAGAATAAGCTGATAGGAAAGCAGCTCCACTATACAAGAACAAAGGCGAAGGCAATTGAAGGCGAAAAAAAGACGAACCAGATTTCATATTTCTTGCAACTGCTTTACTTACAAGCACTTTGCGCCCTGTTGTTGAAATTTATTCAAAATTTAGGAACATTCTGTCTTATCCTGTCTTGTTCTTGTTCTTGTTCTTGTCTTGTCTTGTTGAATGTTTGGTCAGCAACTCAACACCAACAATGCTTATTCTCCATCCATTGGCTGTTTTCGGTTGATATCAGTTTGTGGTGTGCGGCGCGCTCGGCACAATGGATGACACTACAAGTTTAGTATCCGACCTTGTCCAAAAGCTCGCTGAGCTCGATAACAAGGTCAAAACGTATCGTGAGGACATGGCCCAAGAGTTCCACCGATATTCGCGCCAGCGCTTACAGGATGTGCCGGGACATGTTTCTGCCAAGGTTCAGAAATTGGTGGCTGAACACTTCCAGAACTACCCGGCACTGAATCCATGTCTCGATCAGGACATCTATTCGCAATCGCAAGAAAACAACAACGACGTCAGCGATGACGAGAAGTCATGGCCGGTTAGGCAACCATCGCCGCCAGTTTCACCTCAAATTCCTTTCCTTCCCTTGTTCGACGCTCCCCGGAGTCCCCATGAACGAGAGCGCGAGTTTCACGGTCTGTTTACACCGAGTTATCTCCCCTTGCTTGATGCCGCACAGCGACGTAGCCCGACACCTCCTGCATTGCCGCCTCAGGCACCTGAAGTTAAAGAACCTAACAATAATGAAGACACGTCACTTGCTACTCTAGCGAGTCCAATCGTTTTACCCCGACCAGATCCCGTTCGACGGCATACTACAGATACAGACTCTTCGATCACTTCTGACGATAGCACGACACGATTACGAAGAAGCGCCTTACGCCGATCATCCAGTTCCTCTACTAAAGCGCAGAGTCCTAGACGAGTGCGCTTTGACGTGGAAGGTGAAGAGGTACTTCCCACCTCGTCACCCCCGATCTCACCTCGAGCACCAGATCTTCCGCCGTCTCCTTTAGGCAACCCCACCAGTTTTCTGGATGAGTCATACAATGCGATTCTCCTCAGTGAAGACACCGACTTGCTAGGCAGCTCTCCGCCGATGCCTAAAAAGATAACTTCAACTGATCGCTTAAAGGCCATGGCGCGCAATTCAAACGAGGATACCTCGAAGTGGGAGGTTGTCGGCAATCTTGAGGCCATCGACGATGACGAGGAAGAATTAGTCATGGCTGGTTTGCATAGCCGAAAAGCAAATGACACATCTCAAAATCCAGCCAATCACGTAAGCTCGGACGGCACGGCACATCGTATAAATGATGCGCACCTCCCAAGTCAACTTGGCGTACCTTTGAAAGCTGTGAAAGAAGTCGAAGAAACCGAAATTCCCGAAGTTGACGATATCGACGACGTCCTCATGATGCCACCACTAAGTTCATTCAAAGATAAGAAACGGTTTTCCCCACCACTGGAAACTACCCCCGAATCGGGCTCCAAATCGGAACCGATTGCGCCCAAGTTACATCAAACAGGAGAACAAAAGTTGTCAAAATCATTAATTGATTCTACAAGCGAACTATCACTCAACGAAGAAGATTTGTTTGAATTTGATGACCAGGATCTCGACTTAGATGATAACCCTAAGTCGACTAAGAAATATATTGATGAGGAAGACGAGGAGGAAGAGGAAGATGAAGCTGATGTGACGCCTATAGCCGAAAATCCGGTTCTGTTTTCGACGTCTCCAGCGATTCCCGTCGCCAAACCTGCTTCTGCAACACCTCCTCTACCATCGCCTCGTCAGATGGCCGCATCTGTGGGGTCATATCGTGGAAAGCCATTCTCAATTGGGGTCGTTCGTGATCCGGAACTACACAAGAGAGCTGCGGAGATGGGTGACTTCTTTACGTTTGTCGGCAGCGTTGACGGCCGAAGCGGGGTTGATGAGTCGACTAGTTATAGACCTGACGTTACTTACTTCAATGGGACACCAAGAAGTCTTAGCGAGCGCTTGATGAAGGAGGATCTGGAAGAAGCGCGTCGAAACGCAGAAGCTAATAGTCACGACTAACTTGCCTACCTCCGAATGCCGGATCATGTCTATATACGCCCTAAAGAATCCGCCAGTGGAGGTCGATCTGCTCGCCGTGATGGTCCTATTATCACTCTAATTCTTTAATGTCTAACTGCATTTTCTTGCCGTATACTTGGCATTTGGTGCTTGAGGGAGGCGCAACTGCATTTATGTCGGCGTTGGAGGTGGTATTGTGTTCTACTCGGCCTCATTTGATACGGACGATACCGTTGTGGCATATTCACGGATACGTATACGAGGGTTCTATAGTGAACTCTCTTACCATGGTCATATGGTGGGATACAGGGTGCTGGAGGCCAGTCAAACTCGGGGTTTGGTCTGTATTTGTATCGGATTCACTCTTCCACTATATCCGGACATCTAAACAGGTCAGGCTATATGGGTTATTGGCTCTGGGGAAGATCGCGTGGTTGTGTCCGAGAGGACTCGTTAAGCGTGGGGATGGCTAATAGTATGTGCTCATATATTAGCATCTTCAAGGCTAGAGAGCCTCGGTCCGGAAAGGGGTCAAGGACAGGAGCGGAATTTTAATCCTGCTACAGAATAGTGCTGACATAGGTAGTACCTACTCAATATGCGGGAGAGGCAATGCTCTTTGAAAGGACCGATAGCCAACTAGAACAATGACAATACCTAATGATCGTTGGCTATAACACAATTGCTTATGCGAATGGCGACGCCGATGTCCTTAAGAGTGACGAAGTCCCTCCGGCCTAAGACGGGATTAGCTATAGGGATATACCGTTCAACGGATGATACACCAGACGAGTGCCGACTTTATTCCAATTGATAATATCGATATAACTTAGGTAAGCAGCATAAGCTTAGTTTTACATGCTACACTAAGGTAGGACAAGTTTACTCGCAGATTCGGTAGGTTTGCTAGATCCTTGGCGTTACATCCGTTTCCACTTAGTTAAGGTACATGAATGACCACGTAACTTTCTGTAACTGCACATGTAACTATTTTAATTTGTATTTTTGAAGAATTCGCAGGGCAGGGCGGTTTTAAATATTTTCACACCTACCCGTTAAAGCAAACCAGACACCATCTTCTTTTCTAGAACGCACCAAATTTTCGATATGACGTTACACCCAGCCTACCTGATGAGGTATCAATACAGGCACGGTACAGGAACGGTACAGGCAAAAGGGGGCGCAAGCAATGCCGTCAGCCAATAGGACTCTGTAACGCAGGAAATTTGGACTGAGTGTCTACACCAAATCAGTTCACCGCGACGAGGGCCGCTAAACCTGATTCTGCTACCGAGGGTGGCATATCTTGACATTTTGGGACATCCTCCATCCTTCATGTCATGTTCAGCCGACGCTTGTCGCAAGGCGTCCATTTCCCACTCCAGCTCTTGTTCGGCAGAAAAGTCTTGGTCTTGGTGTCTTGGTGCGTTAAATGCGTTAAAACTCAAGTGAGAGTGGAATTTATCGCCCTCAAGTGTTGCGGCTTTAGCCGAATGTCCCCTCTACAACCCATTCGAGTGATTGATTTCGTCTACCCTTCTATCCAAAGCCCCCCAACTTCCAGTCCGTTACGTACAATCTCACCCGCCATGCGGTGCGATAATACCATGTAAAGACGAAAGCCGAAGCCTCTACGACATCTTTTCTTCATTCTTCCTAGTATCTATCTGATTGCCTCGCGATTCCTCTCATTTCCTCCGTCCTTCCCTCCTCCTCCTCCTCCTCCTCCCTCCTCCCGTTTGCAGCTGGTCGATCTGCACAAGCGTATGTGATCATGGGGGACCAGCCGTTCGTGACGATAAGTGAATGGCAGCCCACGGATGGGCATAGTTTCAGCAGTGGAGATTCTGCCGTACGTCGAGAAAAGAAGATAGCCAGGCCTCAAGCTCGCTCTCATCTAATCACATCTTCTCAGTATGGTTCCAGCATTGAAGATGAGAGGACCCCCTCCGCCACGCACGATATCAGCCGTGTGAACTTCCACGTCAAGCATCTACCCGAATTCGCAAAAACTCTAGAGGATGTGCGTGTCTGCTCTCTCCTTACATTATGCGCCCGCTCGCCGTTACAGAACTAACGAGCCCACTTTCGTAGTCGGCTACCCGGGCTTTCCCTAACCGGGGAGGCTCGCAGAGATACAAGAAAGTACATGTCCTCCTTCTTCATTGGACATGCGACGACCTGTTTGTTCTTAAGGAGCTTGATGATTTAGAAGCATGCTTTCGAGAAGAATACAGCTTCGAGACGGAAACATTTCCGATACCGTCCGACAATGCGCATCTGGAATTGATGTTGAAAATCGGCGCTATGATCAAGGAGCACGAATCGAATGATACCCTGTTCATCGTATACTACGGCGGCCACGCAAGAATCGATGAGTCGAGACAGAGCACGTGGTGCGGGTAGGTTATTGAGCTACCGTATCTACCTTTCTGTTTGATATACTAATTGAAAATCAAGAACCCGAAGTTCAGATTCGCCATGGCTTCAGTAAGTCTACGTCATGCTTCACCTAGTCAGGTCGCATATATGTAACGGCGTTAACCCTCTTGTAGATGGTCTGCGATCCAGACTCTGTTAGAAAGATCGCTTTCAGATGTTTTGATCCTCTTAGACTGCTGCGCCGGCGCTGCAAGTGCTACGTTTCCTAATGGCAACAGCATAACGGAAACGATATCAGCATCTAGCTGGGATGCTATCGCTCCAGATCCTGGGAGGTATTCATTCACTAACACACTAATCGAAGTGCTTCAAGAATGGAGACGGAGAACCTTTTCCGCAGCGATGCTACACGCAGAGGTCCTTGCGCGACTTAAGCACCCGAGACCCGAGATGTTGAACGGCAAACATTTCGAAGCACGTGCTACACCCGTGCATTTTATGATGACCGCTAACCACAAGGCACCGAGTATCGAAATAGCTCGGATTTTGTCATCGGACGCAAGACCGCCCTCGCCACCTCAGGAATCGGGATTCGATGCTAATCCCATGAATGGCCGATCGGCAGGACCGCAGGATATCGTTGGGTCTGAGCCAAATGAGGACGTACCTCATGTGATGATTTCCCTAGCGCTCGAAGAAGATCAACGCCTTAACATCAACGACTGGGAGCACTGGCTTTCGAATATTCCCGCACTCGCCAAGTATGTTAAGGTCCAGGGTGTGTTTAAGAGTCATTCGACTTTACTGCTTCTCTCTATGCCGGTGATGGTTTGGGATCTGCTTCCGGAGAACCATGCGTGCAACTTTGTTGCGTTTATTCGGTCAAACAACCTAGCCATTAAGAGTCAAAGCGAACCAAGGATAGTAGAGGAAGAAGTATTGACGGGCGCCGACATAGATGCGGATTTGAGGTCAATTTATTCGGGAACTACTGCATACACCGCAGGGCCTCTAGAGGGCTTTGGTGGTGCCAGATTATCTATGATGTCGGCTTTTTCAAATGGTAAGGCACCGATGGAGCCCGCCTTTAGAAACTACGAACGGCCATCATTTGATGGTTCTAGCCGTCTTTATCGACATTCATCGAACACGACGCCTCTGGACCAGAAGCCCAATAGGAATTGGTCAACCTCTTCTCGTGGCCCATCAACGAGGCAACGTCCCCCACCTCTTCACAAGAGCATGTCCTATGGTAACATAGCGCAACAATTAGCCATAAATCAACCTCGAGGCGCAAGGAGGACATCGTTGGCTTCTATATCAAGCCAACCTGAACTTCCGCCACATGTCCAAAAACGGTTAGAAGAATTTTTCCACGACAACCCAGTTCCGACGGTTGCCGTCAGGGAATTCTTAGCATCAAGCAATAAAATAGAAATGACGGACTTAGAGGTGAGTTATGACTAAAGAATTCTGATTTATAAAATTCATATTAACATGGTCTAGGCCTGGTTCAAACACCGCCGAGAACAACAAGAAGTCGAGAATAGACTACAGAATCTCAAGATAGATGATCACAGCCATGATCCTCCGAAAGATGGTGCTCAGATGATACTTCCAGGACATCTCAACAAGTTGCTTGAAATATTCCCGGCGGGCCGTGGGCAGATCGTGGTGATTGATCTCCGCTCACCTTCTGAATACGAGCAATCCCACATCCACGGCGCCATCAATTTCAGAGCTCCTGAATCATTTGTGGCAAGAGCAAGTATGGAAATGATTGAGAGGGCACTACCAGATGAGGCGAGCCGCAACGCGTTCAATAAGTGGTACGGTAGCACATGCGTCGTATTCTACGATAGGGTTGTCGAGTACACTTGGGAGGCACCTGTAGCCGACGCGCTATATCAGAAATTCAAGAGTAAGGGTTGGGCTGGACAATGTTTTGTGCTCAAGGGTCACTACCGGGAATTTTCTCATTCCTTCGACCAGTACATCATCAGCAAGAACATGACGAGCAATGCTAAGGAATATCTTGCTGGTCTTGAGAAGATGCCTGAGGAAGGAACAGTGAGTTTTCATGTGGTTCATCAAGACGATAATCCCGCTAACGGTGCTACAGGATGAAGATCATCAACGATACGATGACTGGCTGAAACTCCTCGAGGGCGAAGATAGGGTATATTCAACTGACCTAGTCGCAGCGGTGAAAGCCGAGCGTGTCGAGGCTACGGTCCAACATCAGAAGGAAATCGAAATTGAATTCGAACATGCGCATCCAGATCTACATAAGGAAGCCGTGAACCGGAGACGCGATAGTAATTGGTCTCTCAAAGCCCCTATGGTTCCTCACCTAGAGCGCGGCATTGCTAAGATGCAGGAAGCCGGAAGGGGAATGGGGTCGGGCAGATCCGGAGCTGCTCCAGGGGACTATATACGACCTATGGATAAGCTGTCCATGTCAGATTACGATCTTCTCGAATCCGAAGACGAACACCTGAGCCATGACTCGGCGCCGCCGAAGCTGAGCTCGGTCCTCTCACACAAATTATCCGACGAAGCTGCTCCTGAGAAAAAGGGGCGGTCCGGGCTAGCCGGAGGCCGTAGTCTCCTAGGCAAATTTATGCGAACTGGCCGCCAGGATCCTCCACGGTAGAAGCATGTGATCAGGATGGATGAATGATCAGTTCTTTACGTCGCATTTACTTAAAGATTCGCCATTGTTATTCTAAATTTCGCATTTTCAAGCGAGGGAACTCCTAATCCGAGCCATCCGACGTTATATTCATGTCATTTTTTAAAAGAGCTATTAGAGGCATATTTGGGATGGATATGGGATTAAGCACTATGATGATATCTTCGGCGGATTAGTTATTTGCGGCAATTCACTACACTGCATATATATAAACATTCTGGATTGGCGGGCTCATAAATGGGGTTATGGAGTGCGGTAATCGTGTCGTGGATGGGGATTGTCCTGGGAGGGAAATTTATCTACTTAGTAGACATCTAGGTGTTATCTGTGAGGACCTATATATACAATTTTATGTTTCAGTTCGAAATGTTTTGAGAGATCACGGGACGATAATACCTTAACGAATGTGATATCTTGATGTATTGTCTCTGGGGATCATAGTAGTGCTTGATTCACCTTGTGATGTCATTCTAGTGGTAGGATAGTATGTCCTGAGGTAAGTCTTATTTGAGATAGGTTCCTGCTGCATTTATTCACGCATAGGGATATCTAGAATATTGGCAAATAGCATTAGAAAGTACCCAGAGTATAGTCATCTCGTACTCGGTACTTAACCTGGGCTGTATATATATTGTTTGCTAGCTGCTCGTAGAGCGCGGGCCGACTACCTACATAGAATCCAGAAATCAGAGTCCCCCTTGGCTCGGGTAACACAGACACAAGACTTACCTCGGTGGTGATGTATCAATATCCATTATTCGCAACTCAACTTTATGTACTAGACGCTTACTAGTATCTTGATAGAAATATGAAGTCATCCCGTCTTCCCAGAGATCAACAATGGTGAAAGCGGCGCTGTACCCGAGTTTTCCAGCTCTCATGGAGAATCTTCACGTTACTAATTTTGCATAATGCAGCTATAGTTCCGTTTTGAATGTTTGCGCTAGTGATATGATTCGAGGGCAGCGAGATCGTATTATACGTCGGTTAGGCACGCAAGTGGCGACCAAAGCAATGGTAGGTAGGTAGGGTTGGGGTGTAGGGTTGGAATTACCACTCAGAAAGTCGCGCTGGCTGCTCGCCTTCTCTGTCACGAAGAGGTGTCACAGGGTTATCAATATAAGCAACGAATACTATGCAGGTCCTACGATAGCCCAGAACTGGCTCTGCTTCTCGTCATACCCTGGGATTCGGAATCTGTCAGCCGAATGATGCAGCAGGCGATACTCTATAGGCCAAGCGGTACGTCCAGGTGCACGGCGATCAACCTCCTTCCCCTATTTAGTATGGTGGCATGATATTGGTCATGCTAGAATCTTCATGGGTTCCATGTATACGTCTAGGCTCCCGATGTCATGTAGACCGTAAAAGAAGCCCCGAGGTCGTGCTACGAGTCGTGCTACGTCGTGCCGGCGATTCTGACATCCAACCTCCTTGAGGCAGGCTTCAGATCATGCCAAAAACATGTCAGAGTGTCTATCCCTACGCTGTGAATGACGGATTAATTCTGCAGTTGACGTCGTGTGTGTGGGATGACTCACCTTTACCTTCCCAATGGGAATACTCGCGGATGAGAAAGGGGGACGTTTCGTGAAGACTAACGACGATCATAAAGAACTTGCGATGGGAAAATAGTTGCATAGTGAGGAATGAAGGAATATGTCTAGGTGATTACAAATCTACATTGGTATATACTTGAGTTGGTGAGTTGATCCATGCAATGGCTCGTGCCTAGAGTGTATCACTCGAAGTTCTAAGCATCCACAACATAGTAGAACTTTTAGGTAACATCATGACCTATAATGAGACGGAAATGCATCCTCAAGACCGGCTTCTTCAGGAAAATTGATATCACCTAGATTCGGAGATTCTTGTACATGTTTAATAGGAGTCGAGGAGTACTAAGGAGTTCCAGATAGCGTTCTCCTAAGTACCTAGCTTTACAGCAACCATGGAGGGGGGTCAAAAGGTAAAGTCACATATGTTAAGTAGGCAATTAGCGATAGGCCCTTCGCCTTAGGAATCAATTACTCTACGGAATTACAGCTAGCGGGAGGGATTACTTAGAACTGCCCAGAAGGCGACTCTAGATTACCCCTGAGGAGTATTATTGTCGGTCATTTCCAAGGTTTATGACTACATGGAACTTTTTGACGCTATCAATCACACAGAAGGGCGGCAGATGAATGTCAGATGGCGGTACAAGCCGAGTCAAATGTTCTCATAGGGCCGGTCTCCTCGATGCCAACTCTTACAGAGTCGTAGGACATGTAGCCCATAAGAGATGGACATTGCTAACAACCGCCTCTGTAAGTTTTTAGATAGGGACAATTCCATTTCACCGAACACTTAGAAGCCAAGTATATGAGCATGTAAACGAGACTGGCATTTCCCAATGCAGGAGTTCTAGATAGGTAGTTGAGGTCTTCTTCTGTTGTTAGAATAAGCTGGCTAAAATTAGCATATCACAAAGTCATCGCTGTGCTGGCTAGAGTTGCAATATTGGGTATGCCGAGTAATTACCTAGCTAGCGGGTAGGGAAGGCTGATGGATTTATTGCCTGATGCAGCATCTCGATTAGGCGTAGGCGGTTTGCCTCACCGTAACGCTCAGGTGCTTTCAATATCTGCCTGTCCAGTGGGGGATTTGTTGGCTCGAATCTTAGAAGCCTATCATACATGGCTCGGCACGTACCATCTCCTTCTCGATGCGTATAAGCGTGCTTCAATAGACATATACGGACGTCCATCTGTCCGTTCTATCCATTATCCAAGTCACTCACTAGATTAGCTCGTCATGAGATACCTTTCGAGTCACAATATGAACCAAAATTTTATATACTCACGCAGACGATGCGGTAGATATGACCTCTTATCCCCATGATGACAACGGCTTGGTAATCAAGATATCCATGGATACTGGGTTAGGTACGGTACGTATTCACTAGCCGCGCGCATACTAGACCCATGGATAAGTAAGACGCGAACGACCATACGTACATGTGTTCACACCTCGTATGCGCGATATCCAAGTTTTGGACTGCCATTGTAAAAAAAGGCTCCGAGATGGTACCATGACGCTCAACTCCCCCACGCCACAGGTACGTACTAGCAGGCAGATATGCAGTCTAAAAAGCGGCAACTCCGTCACTACTCAAGGTGAGGTGAGTAGAGGTTGCTATAATGCACACCTAGACCGGCCCCATTGCTACCTTCGCCGTTCCATCCGGGGATTCCAAGCTGGGGTAGCAACGAGGAGCACGCCGGAAAGTTCCATAAATCCTTTTTCTTGGCCCGCGCGAAGTCTTGCTCAACGGCACTCGCAAAGCCACGCCAGCTCTTTCACCAATCGTAACTAAACGATGAGCACCTGTCATGTGTCATGATATGGTATGTTTTGTTATGTTGTGTTATGTATAATAGGTATGTGTTTCTAAAACCTCGGCGTCTCGAAGCTCCGGAGAACGTTGACTGGGCCTGCGACAACGGAGTGGACGGATATTACATACACGGCGCTGCGCTTCCGAGCGACAATGCGGTTTCGGCCTGGCCCTTCCTAGCTCAGCTTGCGAGGGGTGATATCAGTGGTGGTAGTGGTAGTGGTGTGGCGGCGGCAATGCGTGTCTTCCGGCCTGAGCTCTTGCGCGAAGATCAATGTGTTGTTCCTCCGGATTCGCATCCGCGCCACTCGAGACCCAATGACGAATCGAGTTGAAAAAGAAAAAGAACCCAGAAGCTTCCTAGCTGTGTTTAGCTCCCCTAGCTTTCCCGCACTTGGCCTTACGTACTCCCGGACCTCTCGAGTGATAGGGCTCCGCGGGTGGCTTGCATGACAGCTGAGGCAAACCGAGATTGGGCAGTGCGAAGTCTCATCTTCATCTGAAGGATGGCCTAGCGAGCGTGTGCGCTCGTGGCAGACATCACACCGAGCGGCAGTTGAGAGGCTCTTCTCTACCTCAAACTAGTAGCCGGTGAGCTAAACCTCCTGGTCCTGCGGCAGCCCTACGGCCATTTTCTCCAAACGGGGTAAGAACCGCGCCGTTACAGGAGAGACGCGCGGCGTATGCGCTCGATATGTCACCTGTCACTTAATAATGCTTACCTACCTATAACGGTAGGTATTGCTGTCGATTACATTGTAGTAAGGGATGAAATCTGTCACTTTTCCCCCTATCTTCTAGGGGACTCTAGGGCCTTTTTTTCATTTAGCTAGTGGGATATGGGATACAGTGGGATATTACAGAGGACCGCAGGACCCTAGACGCTTGTTGCTAGCACATCACTTACCGTACCTCATACCCGGATACCGCGTATATTACCGATATCTTATGAGCCTCATGTTGGTCCATGTTACCGTTACTAAGTGCATAGCACACGGGTCTCACACATCGTATGTTTGCAAACGAGATAAACAAGAGTCGGAGGTTAGACAAGAAGCTAATAACCTACCGAATAGGGGGATTGGGGAGAACGGCCCGCGAATGATTGATTTGGTGGGCCATTCCCACACTGGAAAACAAGGGGCCCGAACCAGAAATGGCTCATTCTCGGTTTGGCTCAGGCACCCCGTCATTTTCAGATTGGCATGCCCGTTTTTTCTGCTCTGATCCACACGTGTCAGAAATGGATCCTATTACATGCGCGTAACGGCTGCTGCTACTCTATGTAGGTTGGCTGGTTGGTCAGGTTTTGGTATCTTGGTCTTGGATATGTTGCTGGGTAAATACAGTACCAAGCCCTAGTATGAATATCCGTAGGAGATTATGTGAGTATAGGTTCATGTTTTATGTAAGAGACTTGACCATGTTCGCTATAGCGCCCTTAGCTAAATCTCATAGGACGGAGATAGTCAGAGAAATAGGGAGATACCAAAGATTTTAGCAAGTTTTACTAACGTCCGTAAATAAATATAGTCCAGTGGGACTTCGGATTCGACGATGCGCACCTTGCAACAACACGGACGAAAGACCCTACTCTATATACTAATGCACACACACTAAGAAGGCATATGCTAATATACTAATTCTCACATATACACCAACTCGACGGGACAAATGCTACACAATACTGTATACTATAGAACGTTATTAACATACTATAATACTATAGTGCTAGTTATAGTAGCAACGATCTCGGTCGCAATCCAGGGATCCATGTCGGGTCCATGTTGGTTCTGTTAGTTCTTGGGGGCAGAGATTTCCTGAAAGCGGCAGGGATCTATACGCGGGACCGGGGGAGACCGTTAGTAATCTTGTTAATTATAAGCGAGGACAAGGAGGCAAGCTTGACAGTTGACAGGACAGGGTCCGAACTGGGGGCGGTTGATGACTGCCCAGGTGCTGACAGGGAAGATGATCCTGAGATGCGATTCGGTCGTCAGATATGTGACAGCCAGGGGGTGCCCTGTGAATACCATCCCATCATTCCCATTTCCCGTCCCCAGGGATTTAGTTGACAGGCGCTCGGACCTATATCAGGAGAAGTTTTCGAATTGTCCTTACAGATTTTCTGTCATCTATCATCTGTCTACTGCTAGGCATGTAGAAGCTATATAGACACATGCATATTGTGACACCCGCATGTAAAAAATTGCATATCTACTGCTAGGGAAAGATGTACGCCATTGTATGGATACGGTAGCTTCAAGTGGTCAGCTTAAGCGATCTAATGTGTTTTACATGTCGGCTATGCTTCTCGATGTGGATTATCGGGCGTACTCCGTACAGTACGTCCGATTGACCGTACAGCGCTGTGGATAGTACTATAGCGAAGGCGAAAAATAGTTCTGCCGATTTCTGTTGATCGTTATTATATTCCGACAGTACATAGTATACCCCAGGGATCGCCAGTGTGTGTACGATTTCGAATCGGCCATCGCGGTTTCGTACGATACCTACCGATACCTACCGAGCATGTGCTTACGTTGCTTTCCCTTAGCTTCTCCACGGGCTAAGAGCCTGAATGGGAGCCTTGACCCCCCTCCTGGCTAACCCTTGCGCCTGTCAGATCCTTGACACCATCCCGGCAGCCGCCCTTCGAGCAAGATCTGATACCGACAGGGTGCCATCTACTATAAGTCTAGGCCTATGGAGCCTTGCCAGGCTCTCGGTTCTCGTTCATGGTAGCGATCTGAACTACTGCCCAGTCGAGGAAAGTTGCCCGCACAAATATCGGTCCTTTTTGGGAAGTTGACGATGTCAACATGGCCTTGAAAACCTCCATCAGCTACCCATTTTGGAATTACCTTGCAGCCGAGTTTCGACTAGTTCCGACCTAAAATCTATTATGCCGGACCACTACTGCGTGGGCGGGTGCACAAAAGACCAAAAAGGCCACGGGCGGAATTGAGGAGGAATCGGACTTGTGAAGGAAAGTTGGAATAGTGACGTCTTGCCCATCTGCCCATAAATTCAGGGGTTGCAGGTGCGGGAATTGGCCGCCCTTCGAACCGACCTCGCCGTCTTCACCGGTTTAAAATTCGCCGAGGGGGGCTTGCGGCGCATACGCCCTTCAATATGTAGGTGGATCTCACCGAGTGTGTTTGCCCAGGAATGGCCTTCTTGAATGGCCTTGTTGTGTAAGATCCTTGAGATCCTTTTGATACTGACCAGGCATCTACACGTGCAATCCACATGGTAGTATCTATTTCCCAATTTACCATCCCCAGCATCGTCATCTACCATGAGCCAAATCGATCGTGTTTTCGGGAAGGGGGAAGTAGGCCCACATTGAATATGGATATGGATATTGGATATTATCGTGGAGCTCGACGCCACCGGTGGCCACCGGTGAAAGGAATAAAGAAGTCCCTAGGGATAAGGACCCCCCCAACGAATGCAAGATGCCTCGCCGCTCTGCCTGCCTTCAAAATTTGCGCCACAGACGAATTTGCTCACAGAATTGTCTCGATTAGAAGCAGGGATAACCAGGTGCTAAATATTTGATAGGCTTTCAGCCAACCTCGTAATGATGCCTGTATGAGGTATAAGTGGCGCGGAAAGCATTAGAACCCAGGCTTGACAAGACGTGCCAATCAAGTCCCCATGCTGTTCCTGTCATGTCACTGGCATGTGTTTTTGGTCGCGATGTAACCCTCTCGAATAGGTCATCCAATTTAAGACTTTCTACGCTGTTAGATATTGTCAGGCTGGCAGCTACGCTAAGGTGCTATGAGGCAAGAGGTCTAATTGGAAAGCAGGCTTTCACAACACACCTCTAAGAGGATGGCCACAGCACTCTGGCGTGCATGATCGGTATGTTGACGGTAATCGGGCTAGCTTCTAGCCACCCTAATCCGAGAACTGGGTCGACGTCGAGGTAGGTAGGCGTTGCATCCAGCATGTACCAGGCCAAAAGGGGCAACGGTTCAGTGGGCAGGTGATAAACACGCACACACACAAGACATGCAGTATGCATATTTCCGATAAGCAGCCTCAGATCTCAGGCTGGCAGCTCTTGTTTAAAATGACATGTCTCATCGTTTTAATAAGATGACACTTATGCCGTGCTGAGACCTCAACAACAGCAGCTGTGATGAAGAAAGAAAAATGCCTAAGATAAAATAAAACTTTGACACGCTTGAAACATGCTAACGAACCTGCAGGATCGTTCAATAGCCTGGACTGACGGCGGAAAGCCTCTTGGCGAGAACGCCACACGATGGAAAAAGCAAGTAGGAGAGCGAAGATCCGTAAAGATTGACCAATGATAGGCGTCTCTCGTTCGAAATTTGTTCTCTCGAAACAGTGTTATAGAGGTGCGAACATGTATGAGAGCATCGAGCGTCGGTTTTGTTCGGCCCTTACGGCATATATGAGTTTCAGGTAGGCATTTCAACCTTGACGACAGGTGTGTTCGTCCCAACCTCGAGCTCGCTTGATCGGAAACCTCCCGCACTGATGTGACAGAGGACCGAATTCGTCGCGGAAGGCGCAGGCAAGTGCCCAACGGCTGACGTGCTCGTGTCACTCAGGAGTACCAGTAGAGGTCAGTACCAGCTCACCCTACCACGTTGGCGGACAAGTGCTTTTATGAGCCACAAATAAGTCCACCGAACCATGCAGAAAGCCGTTCGTGCTGCGTGGAATAGCGGTGGGGATGCTGTCTAACGACGAGATCTCGGCCAAAGTAGGGCTCTTGTTACCGTTCGAAAATCCGCTATAGATACGTGACCGCAGGCGGCCATCCCGAATTGGTTAATTTGTAAGATGGCACGCGGTCTGATCGGTCAAAGAAAAGCTTTCTGCAGTCGACTTCTGGAGCGCCACGAACGCCTGTGACCGCCTGCGAGATTGGCGATGTTGCGCCAACGGCCCATCATTACCTTGTGTTCCCACACTTTTTTATTCTCTCTTAGCGTGCCAAATGCTACAATACTACATGATGGAAAGGCAGAATCGTCGAAGCCATTGGATAGCTGGATTACAAGTAGAGCCGAGAAAGACTTGACGACATTGAAATGTCACCACTTCACTTCGTGGGGGTACAATGGGCTTCACATACTTTCCATTTTCAGCAAGAAGCGTAAGATCGAGAGCCGCAAGTTAGAAATTGTTGGATCTGCTAGCTTAGGCAGATGAGGCTGATTCACTAGCGACTCTGTCGGTACTGCACTCAAACAGTGATGACACTTGATATGCGTATATTGTTATATTATCATATATTGAAGTGGTGCGATTTTTTTGATACGATGGAGACCGTCAAGGAACTCTTCCGCTTTGCCTCCTTGGATCAGATTCTGGTCGTGCATAAGCAACCGTACCAGGACGTCTAAGTAAACGGTACGCATGGTGCTACTTACGCGTACATACATAGTAGTTTGTGTACGGGCGGAACTCGGTAGACAAAGTCGGGTTGTAGGCACGTTGTTCCAGAAGCAAGGGAAGCCATTGCCAGGGGTCACTAAATGTCAAGGGGGCGGACCCACGGATGCGGATTCATCCCGGTCTTCTGAGCACCGCATCTTTGCCTGTTCTAGGAACTATCACGAATGATAAAAGCCCCAGTGGATTCCACCGGGCGTGTGGGCTTTTGGTGGATCATTCAATAGCGACGGCAGTACGGGTCGGGATGGGCTTTCGGCAGGGGCATTTAGATCAAGACACCGATCAAACTATCTAAGGTGATAGCAGTGACGGGAGTGATGAAGAATTTCATCAACAAAAATGAGAGAATGAGATAGGTACGCCAGACAGGCCAAATACGCATGTCTCTCATTCATTCTTGTATGTGGCAAATAGGCAAAAAGAAAGCCGCGCACGCATACATATTATCTCATTAGATAGTACATATTATGAACAAGGCGCACGCGTAAGTGACACCTACACGAGGGACACGAGGTGGTTGCATACATTGCATACATAAGACACAAGACAATCCATATGTATGGTTAGACTATGAGTTGCCGCATCACTAGACGCACCTGATCGCTGTCACCTGTGCCATTGGTCCTTGGACGGAAGGATAGGGGCATTCGAACCAGGGCATTGGGTATGACAAGTGGTCGTGAAAGTGCCCTGGATGCAGCAGACCGTTGTGTCATGCCGAACAACTAATGGGGGGACGAGGGACGGCCTTGGGGATCTTCTGGGGATCTTGGAGATAGTGGAAAAAGATGCGTATCTTGTATAATTATCTTGGATGCATACATACTAGTAACGAATTTGCTGGCAATCGCCAGTCTGGAATACATTCGGATCTCGTGTTCAGCCTGTATCGAAGCACGACATGTGATACAATGGATGTACGCCGAACACAGTATCATGTATCAAAAGCGGTCCAAGGACGGAAGATGTGTTCGAGAATTAGACAGCAGATGGTGAAGACGCGGGGAGGTTCGTGGGGAGTCGTGGGGGACGAAGGATTCGCGGGATTCGCGGTGGCTTATTCGCTGGGTAATACTCCCGGCACTGCTGACTATCAGCCACAAGTCGGACTTCCGACAGCTCAGCGCAACCATGACGGCTCCGGCAGACTGGGTGATATTAAACCTGGTACTTGCCTACATACATACCGACATAACATCCATAGTAGCTGTATGTATGGTGTGTATGTACCTACCCTTAACCTACGAGGGCATAAGAATCTCGGAAATACTATCGACGTCCTGCCCGTACAGAGTCAATCTGGCTGTCTGGCAACCCCAACTCTTCTCTCCATCCATCCATCTGCATATCTGCTCACCCCCAACTATCCTAGGACCTAGGTACCCGACACTATGGGATATGGTAGAGTGCATGATAGCGTCCGTCGGTATCTATCTAATTTATAATCTTACGATACCAACCTGCCTAGGACCCAGGTACACACTTAATTATCGTGAGCGACGAGCCTATTCCAGGTTCTTCTCACCGTGAATGCCCAGGTGTCTAGGATAGGGAGCACCCTTGTCGGCTCAATTTGAAACAGATGGCGTCCAAGTCGCAATTTCGATAATTCAACAGAAAATCGACGACCGTTTGAACCAACGAATAGGTTTTCGTGGAGACCCAGGGTAAGCCCAATAGTATTACCTGGTGAAACTCGATATCCAAAAACTGCTAGGCATCCCCGAGGCAGGCATATGAGCGAGCACCGGGCTAGATAATGCCCTATCCCTTTAGTATTCACTATCCTCCCAACATGGCTTATGGCTTGATGCGTCTCGACGGGATAACGATAACGCATCAAGTCGAGAAAAAGAGGCACATAATGGTGAAAAAAAGCGTTGGCAGGGTTAAGGGACATATGACAAGTGAGGAAGATCAACGTGGACGGAACCCGGGAACCGGGTTTTGTGCCATGGATCCGGATTCATTGACCTGCAGCTTTTCCGCTGTCGTTGTCTCTCATTCCTTTTTTTCTTTTTGGTTGTTGTGCGCCCAAGATGCAATTGGACGAGTCGCACACCACGTTAGGAGCACAAGGCGCTTGGGCGGCGCACGGGATGGGTTCTTGTCGACCACCCCCAGCTTCTCGGGATTACGAAAGACGGCCCTTGCTTAGATGGGGTAAGAGATCTGCAACCCCCTTGGCAAACCGCAAACTTCAGATCGTACCTAGCTCGCGCTCTTGGGACCAACCGGAACGAAGTCCCAAGAGCCTAAACATCCTGAGCATCTGAGAAAGCTCACCATAAACCCTACACCCTACACCTTGTAGAGTGAGCGGACCCACGACCCTAGCCAGCCTAGCGAGTATCTGATGAGATATTACGATATTACGGTACCATAGTACCATAATATGTACCATGGTACCGTAGACTAATCGTTAAATCACGTAAGCCTTGGAAATCCGCGTAACTGAACCAGTTATTTATGAGAAACGAGTGGGACCTATCCCTACAGCTACAAATTGATGCAGTACCAATAGTGGCAACCTTTCCTCTATTCAGATAATGAATCGAATCTGCATTACGATGATTACATATTCGTACATATTCTTGTTGTGCTAGTCAGTCGTAGCGCAGACGAGGGTATGCTTACACCTGGTCCTTTTTCAAACTTGATCACATAATATGTCGAATAGAGAAAATTAATAGCAATATGTGCTAAGGTACTAGGTTAGAAGATATTGATAGGGACAGGGACTAAAACGACCTATCGTGATGGGCTTTTAGATGGTGTTCAGATCGTCTTCAGATGAGAAAAGGCGGTTTTGTTTTTGCTGACTCGAAAATCTTTAAGGAACAGAAACATCACGAATCGCGTGACATTGATCAATAGGAGCTGCAGAATTTAGCGCTCTCCTGAAGATTCTTACATAGTAGAACGCCTCACCTATATAATAGAGGTATATGATAGGACGCCTCTGATATAGCATTGTTCTTTTTCGTTCCTTTTTGACAGATTTGATGGCAATGGCACTGGGGGGAGATCACGGCTCGGCACCGATCTGTCTTGCAGCTTTGGCTGATGCAGATCGCCCAGCGCCCACACAAGCCCACGCCTACGCCCACATCCAAACCAACGGGGTCCGGGGGTTTGGCCAAAAGCGTACTAAGTCCAACGAGATTTGACAGCCTGCGAGAATGGCCGATATGGAGAGGATCAACCATAGTACCCATCGGGGCGGATGCCACTAGGGGTGGGCGAAGGGGGGGTCGCGCATACGGCGATATATAGCAAGACGCTATGCATTCCCGAATGGTCATCGTCGCCGTCCCTAAGGGTAGTAAGGGTAGTTCTACCTAGGTCCAAGGTACGGGTAGGGAAGGTAGTAGACGCTTATTCTTCCTTTCCGTTCCCACTCCCGTTTTTTTCTATTCTTTCCATTCCATTTTCCGCCACAATTTCCATCAATTCCGTCAATTAGCTGCCCAGACTGCCAGGTGAACACCTAGGCACTTACTTAGTAGTATACCAATGACTCGAGAAGGGTGCCCACACGCATCCCAATAATCAAACCGGTTACCAAGTCAGTGGGACGCATCTAAGGTTCTTAGCCTAATGCAAATCATGCCTGTCAACGCAAGGAAACTTCCATGTTAGGTTCTGCGAGCCAACCTCAACCTATGCTTGTGCCTGTGCCTGTGCCCTGGATAGGTGGATTGGTGGATAGGTACAATATTAAGGAACGAAGTTACAGTGATGGTCGGGTGTCCCAGTGGTTCTTTTTTTAAGGAGGGGCTGCAACATTGGCATCCATTGCATTCAATCGGTGCTCGGTGTTTGTTCCGAAGGTAAAGGTAAACAATGCAGGCTGTCGAGTTCTACCCGGCCATGACTCGCCTCAGGCTTCTGGCCTTTCTGGCCTTTCTGCTGCTGAAAATTTCCGATCCGCTATAATGTCCATAGCCTGTTTACTTATGGATTTTGATCGTCATAGGACGTCTAGATAATATCGCCTCTAGGGTTAATATCTTACCTACGCGGCCTGAGAATATAGCCTGAGTCGGCCGTTATCAATTGATCTGATCTATACTTCATATGTGGGATAGAGACTTGCACTAACAAGGGAGATGAGAGATGCGAGATAGCAATCAACAGGGACTTATGTTCGTTTTATGTACGTTGTTATAATAGGTAACCTGTAGCATTAAATCAGTATACAGTACGAATTATGCATTCATCTATACTATACCAACTATATTCTTACATAATAAGTAATGTAGGTACCTACCTATATATCAGTGTGTAAGTCGATTAACTTTAATATTCGGATGTAGGCGTTCATAGCTCAAAGTGGCGAGGCGAGGCGAGATGTGTGATATGTGCCCCTTTTTATTGTGCTTATTGTTCCTTTGATCGTCCATCGTTCATCGTCCTCTGAAGTTCCAGAGCGTTAGAGTTGACCCAAATTGTTCTGTTCAGGGGTTTTGGGGGGTTACTTTTAGGTCCTTGGCAAAATCTGGTCGGCTTTTGGATTTTGCCTAGATCTCTTGTCAGCTCGTCAGATGAATATCGCCAAACCCGAATCAATCGTCAATCGTCTAAAGACGTCTAAATACGCAATAGTAAAATAACATGATTCAGCACTCTTGAATCCGACTAATCAGCAGCAGCTGGAACTCAATCGCCATCAGCGTCACGAGGGGTGTATTGACATTCTAATCATGCTATTGAGTCAACCAATCAACAGAGCCTACGCACCTTGAACTCTTATTCTCGCTTTGATTCGTCTAATGACGAGCACTCAACCTTACCCTTTGAAGGTATCTCCTAGGTAGACGAGTCGATCATGAACAGATTCGACGCTCTTGGAATTATTACTAACGACGACATTGATCATTAACTTTATTCTATTCTCCTTGATTGGACGTATTCGACGTTCGGGATCGCCTAAGTTCTGACGCTTACTGTGTATTGCGAATAGCGGGAAATGTAGTTGAATGTTTAAACGGTTTTTAAGGGGAGAAAGTAAAAAAAACTTCACTAAAAGAGTCACAACCTTTTTCGACGGTGCCAATTCCTCGGGCGCACCTGCGTCATATGAAAGGATCTCCCTGGGTCCTTGGGGTCTGAGCCAAATTGCAGATGCGCGGAAACCTTCTTGTAAGCGTCTTGTAAGCCGGGAAGGTACAGTTGAGTTGGTACAGTTGGTACAGTTGATTGTCGTTTCTTGAGATGCGTTTCGACGTTTCTCACATAATATCATAGTACTGTATGTACACATCATAATATCATGGATGCATTTCGTATGTTTCTCACGTTTCGTATGTACCGAAGACTTGGAAATGTTCAATCCTTAATCGGCATCGGCGCCACATCTTGTTTTTATCGCACGATCGACTACCCAGCTGGCATGATATGATAATCGCTAAGCCAATCTGCAGCATACTCGTGGATGAATACGTGGTAAGGCAAAGTCAGTCATGTTTCCATGTTTTCATATTGTCCGGCGGTTTCGTCTTATCGTGGGTGTTTTTTTATGAATGCTCCCTAAAATCAAGACCGAATTAAGAATATTAGGAAGATTAAGAAAGGGTCCCCACCTCAGCATCATGTGGGTAACTTCGACGTAGGATGTAAGAGACTCAAAAAGACCTAGATACCCATTTGGCATTTCGCGAGGAAGGAAGAATTCGATCTGGTCTTCTAAATGCACGCACGTATGCGATGGTACGTGTGTAAGGTCTACCCCGGCACCATCTTCTTTTCCATCGGGCAATTTCATCTGGCACCAAAGCAGTAACCGTCGCGGTCCGGGGTCCTGACCCCTGCCCTGCATATACATCGATACTACCACCGACGCTTGCCCTTCCTACTGTGGTCGTGTCACTTGCCTCCCCTACAAGTTGCTCCAGTCGCTCTTACTCTTTGTCGCTTCAGTGCTCCCAGTGTCCCAGTGTCCCAGTGCTCCAGTGCTCCAGTGCCATCGCTAGCACTTGAGGTATCAGAGCCAAGCCTGTCTTGCTTGCCTTCTTACCTTCTTGCCTTACCTGTCCTCGAGGTTCCTACCTCCTACCTCATACCTCATACCTAGTCAGATACTTAGGCTAGTCGAGGTCTACCTGCCGTAGTCTGCCGTAGTTCTACCTTCATACCCAGCTAGAACCCTTTAAACCATGTGCGCTCTCGGTAACCCAGTAACCTTAGTACGTTGTGAGGTGTGACCACCCAAGAATTGGACCATCCAACCATCCAAGTACCTATCCAAGTATCCAAGCAAGAAGCTTGTCAGTTCCTTTTCAGTCCGTCTCCCTCGCCCGCAGAGGCAACGCCACAGGCACCCACAAGCACCCACAAGCACCCACAAGCAACCCACAGAGCATCCAGCAGGTTTGAGTCGTCTGTGGGGAGGTGGGTAGTGGGTAGTGGATGGATAGTGGGTAGTGGGTAGGTGGGTTAGTCGGTATATGGGTACAAGACTAGTCCGCGCGGTACTATAGTACAGGTCTAGAGGTTCTTTCCATTTTTCTCATCGTACCCTGATACCCTTGAACGCTGTCCATTGTCTTAGCATCTATGTCATCCTTGCTCATGCCTCGCATTCAAGGCTTTTTACGGTTTAGTTACTCTATCGAAACCGCACCTCCACACGCATCCAAAGATCCATCTTTGGCCATACACAGTACATACACACTACATATGTAGAAAGAGCCTTCCACTTCCTTACTGTTATGGTGCTGCTTCTCTTTTACTTCAGCCTTTTGGGCCATTGTCTTGGAACTTCCTCCCCTTAAGTTCTCTCTTGTTATTCACATCAGAGCCACCAGATTCAACTCTTCGAGATATTCCTTTACTAGGTATCTCTCTTGGATAATCTAATCATTCCTCCTATCCTGTGGCTATATCGTATCCTCCCGGGCGTCTAGTTGAGGGATAGTATTAACTCCTATCTGTTCATAAAGAGGAGGCTTCTACCACCACGTTCTTACACCACGGGAAATACCTTGGAGGGATCTATTAGGACTCGTCGCCGCATAATCCAAAGGGAATAGAAATATTAGCCACAGACGCCTTGACTTTTGTCCCTTGGTCTGCAAGATATACTTATCAAAGTACTGGGGCTAAATAAAGCAAATGGTTGAAGTTTGATAAAGCAGGGTACGCTTTGGAACGAATCGAGGAATTTGCCTTGGACGATAAAAAATACCTGGAGCTTTTCCCCGGGATATTACCATACATATATAGGTTCCTATTATTTACTAATTCAGGTAAGGCGTTATGCTTCATGGAGAGAGATGCAATAGGTGTAGCCGTCAATCCTTCAACTAACTAACAATTACCAAACTTAATAGACGCCGCACGAGACCCGGTACTTAAACCTGGTGGTTTTTATAAAGATGTCTGCTCTAACGATGCCTTCTTCGCCATATCATCATGGATTTCCTCATGAATACTCGTGGCAAGACTCTGCTGAGTTATCATCTAGACCACGCGAGAAGATTGCCCTCCCGTCTATCAGACAGGTAGAATGATTTGCCCCTAACTAGAGATCCTTACTTACCAATTACTAGGCTTTTCCAGAGCTCCAGCTTCACTTACAGCATGATATCTCAGCTAGAACATCACCATCCGCGACGACCCCGACTGGAAGATCATTTACTACAACATCTCCACCAGAGTATATTCACTCACAGTCACCACAACACCAAAAGAAGAGGCCTCTTATCATGGACCAATTTGAGTATAGAAAAGATCAAGAAACAAATTCATTGCCAAGGATATCGACCCTCTCGCATGATGACAGTCATCGGCACCCCCCGCTAGCCACTCGAAGAGCAAACGTTGAGGTATGGGAGGACTCGCATCATTCAAGTCCTTACGCAAGGTCTGCTCGGTCGGCCTTAAGTACGGAACCATACGAACGACGAGAGGCTCGTCCCATTCTGCCAAATTTACCACTAATGCAATTTATCGGAACGTCTGAATCACGTCGGCCTGGGAACCAAAATGATGATTGGATGAGGGGGTATATGAGGAGACCAAGCATGTCAAGCAACGGTAGTCACCACACCGAAGGAGGATCTCCAACGTACCGACCTGAAGGTTTTGGATATGACCCCCATCACCCGAGCCGAGTACAGTCCCTTTCCATGGGATCAGTTCATAGCTATGACAGGACGCCCTTTTCGCCAGGACTCTCGCCACGACCATATGACCCACACCAGTACCATGAGAATTTAATGCGGATTCGCGATTATGGAATGGTGATGAATGGTGAGGGCAAGCAACGGAAGCGTCGCGGGAATCTACCGAAGGAGACAACGGACAAGTTGCGTGCTTGGTTTGTCGCTCATCTTCAACACCCATACCCATCGGAGGAGGAAAAGCACGACTTGATGAGGCAAACGGGTTTACAATTAAGTAAGTTCTTCTCTTTCGGACTAGGTCACGGATTTAGGTCTACTAGTTCTGTCCAGAGACGGCTCTACCAGTACATTAAATCATTTAAAGTGTATTTGTACTAACTTATTTCCCAAATAGATCAAATCAGTAACTGGTTTATCAACGCGAGAAGGCGACAACTCCCAACGATGATTAACAACGCCCGTGCCGAGTCAGATGCAATGACAGTGCGCGGTGGCGATGGAAAGCTGCTACCATCGACTGAACGGCCGGACTACGAGCCAGACACCAAACCCCTTAGCGACTGCGATGTGGAGTTGGAATCAATGAAACGACGTAGGATCAACAACGTTAATCGCGGTAGCATATGATGGAAATCATGCTATCCCGGAAAGGGGTTGCTTGTAATACTATTGGATATCGGCATTTTTTATATTATAGAGAGCTTTGCAGGTCGAATTCCGAATCGACCGACTGATTGACTTCACGAATAACGTTAAAAAGATTGCCCTACGAAACAAATTCTCGGCAACATTTTTTCCATACTATCAACAAAACACTTTTGGGCATTGCAACAACAATTGGATACCACTCACGGAATAGGCGGCGCATTGGGAGGGGATATTGCATTAACAACAACGGCGGTTCGAGCACATCAAAGTACAAAGGGACGGTTGTATATTACCCTGGATTGATTGCAGATTGGGACCATGACGGCGGTGGATATGTGGAATTGTTTTGCTGTACGTGTAAATTTAGCCTTAAGTGAAAAAAGTGCACTATCCGGATGATAGAAAGACGTTGAATCTTAATATCGTTTACCGGGACAAAGCTTGCATGCTGGCCGCCTTTACGGGTCGTTTCCGACCCAGAGTGAAGTATGGACCGTCCAACCACAAACCGGGGTCTGTTCCGAGTGCTATAAGAGATCTACCTGGCGACCAAGGTAGCTGCAGTGGTCCTCGCATTAGCATTTCAGAATGATATATTGCTCCTGCATACCGCCCCTTCCGATCGATAGATTAACTGCAGATGTCCGTAAAGCATGGAGAGAGGGCTTCCTCAAAATCCGTTGGCTACCGAGTTCATCGTCACGGCCACCTAATCTCGCCGCATCGCACAGTTTCATCAGTCAGCCAAGATTATCACTTAATGGTAGGCAGATTCCCATAATGGATTTCGGATGACGACAGAGATTGCAGAACAGCTGACGTGCCATCGGTGCTTTGCTCGCAAACTAACGAGGTCTGTGAACCCGAAAAATGAGCTCACTTCCTGTCTGTAAGCAGATGTCGTGCCATCCGTTTTGTCTTGCCGGACCAGTCACCAGGTAGGCAAAGTACCACTGGCTTGGGTAGCCAGCCCAAATGTTCCTGTCGAGCTAGAGGCGTGGGAAACACCCGTCGACGAAGACGGAGAGACGGCATCTAGTCGGCTCTAGACGAAGCTGATAGATGAACTCTACCCGCCTCCTTGGTATGCAGTCCCATCCTGCACAATCTGGGGCCAGACGCGCCTCCCACTTACTACCGGGGAGCGCTGTAAGCCTGTGATACATACCTACTTACAAAGAATATTCGGCTACTACGGAGGTTACCGTCTAGTACAAGACTACAAGTGAACTGGACTAGCGTACTGTTAGAGTGGCATCTCAGCTTGTCTTAGCCAAAGATAGCGTCGCCTCTCCGAAAGCTTCGTCCGCCGACCAAAGAGCCAAAAAGCGCTGCACTACGAAAGTATTTTTTTGACGTAGCTCACCCACAGCACACTTCGGATGAAGTTTTCCTCAAAGCCTTCGTCCCCCAGCGTTTGTCCTGCCGAACATACGAAAGTAGCAGCAAGCTTGTGGCACGGATCTCCGGCCGGTCTGTCCTCGAAAATGAGACAAAATGGCGTTCTTCGGACAAAAAAATTATCGATATCGAGCGTTGTCTTAGAATTTTCTTTTTTGGTAAAAAAGGGGGGGCTAGATAATACTCGTAGGTACCTAATTTCATCACTCCCCTCATTTTTAGTGAATGTCTCGAAAGTTCTTTTCGAACGGGGTCTTAGATATTTGATGATGACATCTGAAACATCTTACTTGAGCCGCGCTGGAGAAAAGACGGTTATTTGTGACGGTTATATGTCTCGTCGTCAAACCCCTGATGCTGCAACTTGGGCGGCAACTTCACGACAATGCATTCTCCTTTTCCCCCTGACCACTCAGAACGCAGATTCTGATATTGGGATTGTTCGCTTGTCGCCCTCCCTACTCAACCGCTTACGTCCACAACAGGGGCTGTCGTCTTTGACAAGCCTACCCACACCGTTCTAGATTAGTTGGTGTGTATGAGATGTTTGTATATTGTTCTAATAAGAGGCTATTCACTATCTGTTGGCGTATATAAACACAACGCTAGACGACTAATTGAATTTTTTTCCTCTGAACTACCTAAATGTACCTGCCAAGAGACAGGTATGGGTGTCCTCGCTAGATATATGGGGATGGTATTGTCAGCAGATTCCTACGATATGGTAATTAGCTGAAATGTTAATAGGGTTGGCAAACTCAACCTTCGCTAGTTCCACCATTGCTGACAGCGGGGAACGACCTGAGAGCAGACCGTTACCCTCGTTAGATCGGTCATGAAGTTTACTCGGCTTGACATCTTTCTCAGGCTGTTTTTTCCTGTCAGATTTGAAAAGTATAATCGCACTACACCATCACCATATTACTTGTCAACCGGTATACCGAGATTGCGTGGGGGTTTATCAACTATTTGTCGACAACGTAATATATGATTACATAGCCGTGTATATTACATTTGACTATACGACTTTTATCAGCTGCAGGGACGACGTAACTCTACGAATCGCTTCAAGTAACAAAGAAGGTACTTTGCCCATCGGGGACTCCTTCATGAGGTTCCCCTGTATTTTGCTAAGGAGAAACAGACTATTGAGTGCGGAATACAAACCTTGCTTCATTTGAATAAGGAACCAAAACTTTCCGCCTTTAAGGGTGGTGATCGACGATGCTTGATCCCTGTTCCCAAGCGCAGTTTTAACATTCGTACCTACATTTGAATCATGTCCTTGTCTCTGAATCATTGCTGAAGAAAGTTTTTACCGAAGAGTCAAAACTGACCCGGACGTTTGGGACGGAAGCGTTTAGTTAGCAAACCGGTCCCTGAGTACGCTATCAAAAATTCAAAAATGCCATGACTCGAACCATTTCGGCTATACGGCCAAGGTCTTCCCCGGGTCACAGGAGAGCTGTCAAATCCCAAAGTGCCTAGGCTAAGGTCTATATTAGTCTGCGTCTTTGTGCCGAAGTATTCCATCGTCTAGGCCGTACGTCTGGACGCTCGAGATCATTTTAGACTCTTCCGAATGCACCTACGATTGTAATCTAGCGAAATGTCCGTCATTCACTAGGTCAAGATAGCCGCCTTATTGTTAGCTGGATTTTGCCAGTCTGGGCGATCGATTCGCTGCTAAAGAATTCGACGGACGCGGATCTTGGATCTAAAATGATCTACACTTGTCACATCGTCAGCTGCTGAACCGGCTCTACATCATCGCCTAGTGCCGGGAGCACCGTCAGCCGTCAGCTTAGAACGTCTAGTTTTCTGCTAGCCGACGGCCTTCGGCGCCGTACGGAATGTCAGCGCGCGAGAATATTCAGCTGTTGTACGCGTTCGAGTCTGGATGGATAATGGATTGGTCCCACCGGACCTATGGGGCTGCCCATGTCGTCGGGACTGCCTAAGCAGTATAGTGCTGTATACTAGCTCACTTCTTTTGCAAGGAGCATACTCCACAAACCCCCTCGAGTAATCAGTAATCATTCCCATCATTCCCAACTATGTACTCAAGGATTCGATGCATACATGCTTGACTACATACCTAGTACGCATCATGATACGTAGGCTTGTGGATTCTGCAACGACGGGCTTTCCCTGTCTGGGCGAGTATCATGCTATGGCCGCGTACGGTTGTAGATGTGACAGGTCGTATACTAATGTTACTACACCTGCATATTTGCCCTTCTTGAGTCAGACGCATGCCAGTATGTGGCCATGGGCCAGTAGGACTTGATCCTTTAATGAGTATCCCGGCGATGAACCATGTTTCTGAGATTATTCGTGTTCGGTTTGACCGGTATACTCAAGGAATAGTATTTGGAAATTAGGCATTATGATAGACCAACTAGTGGTCGGAACAACGAAATACATTCAGACTGAATCTCCGGGGAAAGAAATGATAAATCAAAATATGAAGAGAAAATACTGTTCTCCTATATGCATACTTATAGATGTGGCATCTAAACGGGTTATTCTTGTTGAAACCATATGCGACAAATGATGAAACTTATGCTTGTACAACTTGAATTATACACAAAATTATTAAGCAAAGTGAAAAGCATAATAATAATGCTTATTCATAATTCGTCTTGATTAAGTAATAGGACTTGTGTAATAACGACTGCCTGATTTCGGAGTAACCATTTATCCTGCAGGGATTTCTCAGGTTACTAAAGGGGTATCCATATCACGGGTACCTACCGACCAATGATCGAAGACGACTAACGGGTGGTTGCCTATTTCAACTTTTGACACTTAAACGCGCCACGCTCTCTGGGGTATGCAAGCCTAAGGCCAATGAGGCTAATATCGTGACAGATATGATGGGGATTGTCGGCGATTTATATATATGATTTTCTCAATCTAAACAAAATGCCTGAGGATGGCCCCTCGCAGGAGCCTTCCGGAGGCGGTCAGACCGGATCCGAGATCTTGGTAACTTGCCGTCGACCCCTTACGTGATATTGAATCTGCTAACGTTCTTAGTAGTCATGTGTGTCGTGCAGGGTCAGGAAACTCAAGTGTGATCGCACAAAACCAAGGTGTAAACGCTGCGAGAAATCTAACGCTGAATGCGTCTTTCCGGAGTCTCGGAGAAAACCGGCCTTCAAGCGGAGGAATGTGAAAGAGCTTGAGGCCCGCCTGGGTAGTTATGACCTGATGTCCCATGTGAACATGAAATATGGGCTGAGACGTACATACATATAGCTCAGGTCGAGGTACTTCTGAAAGAGGCTGGCGAAAAAAACGCTCGCTCATCTCAGGGGAATAACGCCGAGCCTGTCGACGTTCAGTCCAGCGAGACACCGGCGACAGAAAACGTCATTTTCGAGGGGTTAGATTTTACTGCCCCTGAGTTCACTTATGATGATGGAGCCCAATTCTTGTTTCAACCAGATGCGGTGCCATCGTTCCCGGCTGGAAATTTTGGCGGCCAAGATCAAGGCAGTACCCCTATGAATGGGTCTCTAATCGATCTTGGTGGCGTGTATGAGAGATTACCCCCTTTTGAGGTAATGGAAGATCTGTGAGCGGCACCCCTATGAAACTCATTCAACATCTAGTCTAACTTATGATAATAGTAATCGGATATTCTTTGACTCTCAGAAGCATCTAATCCCTATCATTCACCAAACGCGTTATTTGCAAGCCTTTTATTCTCCCCCACATATGAAGCCTCCTATGTGTCTTCAATATGCTATATGGGCGCTTGCTGCGCATGGCCACACAAAATATAATTCGTATCATGACATTTTCTATCGTCGTTCTCGACATTATATTGATGTGGATGAGATGAAGGTTAGTTGTTGGTGTCATCACTGAAGTATCCTCTTGTAAACAAGCCTACTGATTACTCGAAGTCATACGGCGAACACTTCATAACTGTAGCTCATGCTCAAGCATATTGCGTAATAGCGACGTACGAGGCCAAGACTATGATGTTTACTCGAGCGGCTATGACTTGTGCGAAAGCAGTTCGCCTTGTCGAGATGATGGGCCTTCATCGGCTTGATGGTGCCGCTGAGGAGATAAGCCCGACTCTATTACCTCCGAAAGACTGGGCCGAATTGGAAGAACGACGGCGGACATTCTGGGGAGTCTTTTGCATCGATAGTCATTGCTCGATTTCGACCGGCTGGCCATTTCTTATTGATACCGCTGAGGTAAGACATGACCTCGAAAAGATTAGAACCTATGCTAACACATTTCTCAGGTCACAACCATGCTTCCTGCTGTGAGTTAATATTGCGTCCTACAAGTCTATGGAAAAGGACTCTTGGCAAAAAACACCTTCCCGCTATTTTCAATACATACGGATTTAAGATATCGTTTTCGATCTTATTAACCCTGAACCCTATAGGCAGAATCCGCATTCGAAAGCGGCGAGAAGGAAGAGACGTTCAGCATTCATGACGCATTCAAGGGGCAGGCGTATTCATCATTCGCTGGTGCCATTCTGATCTGCCATATGTTAGCCATGCCCACCTTCAGTATTGGTATTTCTTCTCACTAACCTGATTTCTATTCCAAGACATAATCAAATCCTTAGGCATGTTCATAAACCTAAGCCTAACGATAATCCCGATAACTACGAGTATGGTGAATATTGGCAACGCCATCGCGACATCGACAATGTGCTTTCGAGTGCGTTCGTCTATTTACCACAAAGCTTCCGACTCCCCGATAATTATCGTGATCCGATCGCTGTGCATACGAATCTTAACCTACACGCATCTGCTATTTGCTTGCATCACTCTGCCATCGAGAATATAGACACTTACAAATTGCCAGAAAGTGCCAAAAAATCCAGTCAGGATCGTTTGACTACAGCAGCGCAGGAAATCGTCAATATTATCAAATTGACTAGCCATGTCAATACAAGCCCTGTTAGTAACAACCTAGAGCGACGAGATAACTTTAGCAGTCGCTGACATTTTAGCAGAAAAGCCCGTTGACGGCGCTGTCAATGTATTGCGCGGCGTCAGTTTACATGTACCTTTGTAAAGAAAACCAAGCGCCTACGAACCTTAGTAATCTGGACTTCATCATCTCTGCGATGGAAGCCCTCGGACGAAACCATTCGATAACCCGAGCCTTCCTTCGCCAAGTAGTCGTTGATATTGAGCGAAACGACCTTGGCAATATTGTGCGACTACCCCGTCTAGACAGACTGAGTGGCGAATTGGGGCTTCAGATTTCGCACAATATACCTCTGCTCGCTCGCTCTAGCGTCTCGCGACACACCCAACCCCAGCCTCCGTTGCCAGGCCGCCTTCCCTTAGGAAATCCTGTTGGCAAACCACTCAATGATGAGTACCGCCAAACCGAGTATGGTACTTGGACAACGGAATTCCAAGTGTACGACAGGAACGTGCACGGACCCCCACGTTCCGAACCATCTCAACCTGGCGGGAATAACAAGCGGAGGCGCATGTCTCGTTCAAATGAGACCAGAAACACTATGGATTCGCCAGACCGTGGCGGTTCCACATCATGGACCTCGACAAACACAAATCCGACCACGACCTCGACCCCTCCGAATGACACAATGCCGGCGCACTCTAGACAATGCGGCGGAGGATATGCCACAAATTCTAACGTAGAGTTTAATTTGCCTCATCGGACAGGATCACCGCAGGTAACTAACCCTGAAGCCGCGGCGACGGGACCATTTCAATCTCTCGGCTCGGACTGCTCCATGCCAGCCGCGTTCCGACCAGCGGCACGTGCTGGACCTGCTTGGTTATCGGGTAAGCCGGGTGACTGCGACCTAACCCGCGGCTACCTGCAGGCTGCATTCGGTTGGCACGGTTTGCTACCTTCCTCCCCAGCCCCCACCCCGACGCCCGAATCCCAGCAGAACTACCCCCCGCAAACGCAAAACCCTGTCCCACAAAATAATCAACGAAACGAAGGTGGAGATATACCGTGGGATATGTCGGGCACGGAGAGCATGAACGTGAACGCGAGCACAGAGTGGGATGTCCTCAGTGAGGCCCTGGGTGTGGACCTTCCCGGACTTATGAACCTTTCTGGAGGGAGGGATAGGTCAGGTGCTGGTTAAATTGCGTAGAGGCAACTAACTAGTCACCGATATATCTGGTATATTCAACATTTGTAGTGTCCAGGGGACGTGGCTCAGATAGATAGGATAACGTAGGGAGTATGATCATATATAGCGAATTCGTCTCGTACGTGCAGGCGATATAGGGAGTTTGTGTGGAATAAAAGGGTCGTGCTATATCTCCCACCCGGTCATTTTGTCGAATATAAATACTTGATATCAATATTCAGTCCATCATTGTTACTTATTATATATATCTAGCGCCTTTGCGATGATGGAATCTATGACCTACACACAAATATTCCATGTTTCATTATTCGTTAAACTCACTTTTAACCTCATAACATTCCTTTTCCCTATATCGTCCCAACATCTCACGTCGGCGCCGGCATCACCGGCATAACAGGCTCAAAGCTCCAATCGAAATCATCCATGAACGTCCAATCGATATTCTGCAACGCATCAGCCCCCAACATCGCCGGCGTCTCGCTTCTCGCTCCTACCCCTCCACCCACAGCTCCGGCCCCAGTACCACCCAGCTGCCCGTTCGCCGCCGCAGCGCTACCGAGACACTGACACGTAGACAGCGGCTGACACTTATGCTTGCACCCCGGCACATGATCCGTCTTCCACCTAGTCATACAATCATACATAACACTCGCACTAAGTCTATGCGAAAAACTCGACACCGGCTCTTCATTATACTGCGGCACCCCCTCACAATTAACAAGCCTATTGCACCAGCTATCAAATAGATTCCCCAACCTAGTAGGCAAATCATTATCCGCGACCCTAGCGCGCCGCGAAGCGGCGACCGCGTCCGCGGCGGCGCGCTCGGCGTCGGCGCGGTCCATGAACTGCAGGTAGGAGGAGTGGAGGACGCGGTAGATGACGCCGCCGGCGGACATGATGGCGCGGAAGTAGAAGTGCGGCAGGTGCTGGAGGAAGTCCGTTTTAGCGTCCAGGTCCAGCGAGGTGCGGATTACGAAGCACGCGGTGCTGTAGGTGCGCATTATGTTGCGCTTTAGGGCGGCTGGGTCGTAGCCTGGGAGCGGGATCATGTAGTAGGTTTGGATCTCGAGTTGGACTAGGAGGGCGTTGAATCTGTCGATGTCGTCTGTAGGCCATGTTTAGTGTCTTGCTATGGGTAGGATAAGGTAGGCATTAAGGAGAGGGATGATTAATGAGAGAGAATACGCACCGGCACGTTCCGAGCATATCAGTCCTCGCACGTTGTTCCATTCGTTCTCGAGTAGTAACACTATCTGCGCCGACACCCCTCGCGATTCTTCTAGACAAGCTGCCAACGTACTCGTCACATGATTGCAAAATTTCTGGCACTCCAGGAGAACACGGAATGTGGAAGGGACTTGGAACGGTGTTCTGCCGTCAATGATATTTTGAACTGTTTGGTTAAAGAGACCGCCGATGGTAGGGAGACCTAAAGACGAGGATACTCGCTGAGCAACGATGTTGTAGCCAGCCCAGGTGAAGGCGGCTTCTTCATCTTTGATGCTGTTTTGGAAAACACCATGACTGTACTCCGGATGGTTTCCTTTCCCGCAATGTACTCCTAGCTGTAGGATAGCATTCATCACAGCGCCGGTGAAGAGTGCACACGGGTCATTAACAAACCGTACATCCGGGAAGATCCATGTGCAGAGTAAGATGAGTGCATTTATTGAAGGTAGGCTCAAGGGCCAATTCGTTAAGGTTGAGAAAGCATCTTTTTTAACGGCATCTAATAAGAAGGGAAAGAGGGTAGGACTCTTTGCATAGCGGCGTGAAGCTATGTAGATGATAGTCCAGAATAAGAATGGACCAGACTCATAACATTTATTTGGATCTCTGAGCCGCACAATTGGCATATATGGATGATAGAATTCAAAGTATCTGGCACGACATTAGAATTAAATTGATTTTTTTTTGAGGGGCCGACATACTTTTCAAAATAGTAATCGATATCTTCACCGGAGAATGGCTGAGACCCTAAAGCTCTTGGAAGTGCAGGCTCAGGTGGGGGGACCTGACTGAGCATAGGGGTTTCAGGGGTATGAATTACTGAAGAGGGGGCGATAGTGGCGTTCGACGAGTTGATGCTAGTAGGGGCTCTCACTTCTCCGGTGGAAATGCTCACGGGGGATGGCACTCCCAGCCGTGGCGGAGCAGAGTCCTTGAAAGGGGCAATTCTCTCATTCTGTTGAGCATATGTGACTGCTTGACTCGGTGGTGCAGTTACTTGCCCATTTACACTCTGCTTGATGGACTGTATCTCTTGAACTAGTTCCTCTAATTTGCTACGGGTTCAATATTTGTTAGTTTCCTAAACGGGATTCAGTATGTAGAGAAGAGCTATACCTTTTCCGGCTCACTCTTTTATGAGACCTGTCCACGACACAGCTAAGGCGAAGCTTCGCGCAACGCTGGCACGGCTGAGCTGGATTTGAACTAGGGTTACAGCGTACCTAGGAGGTTGAGGTTGATCAATATTGATAGTATGAGGTACTGCTACTTTGTGATCTGCAAGACATACCTTGGCATCCCGGCAACTAGTACAGGCAGTATTCCTTTTAATTCGGCTGGGCGTGGTAGTGGGTGATGCTTCTTCGTGGCTGATATCGGGCATTGGCGCAGATGTAATTGAGGCTTGAGTGACGCCTAGATGAAAGGCGTCGGGTACGGAAAGATTGTGTGTTCAAATTGCCGTCGGACGAGGAAGATACGCAGTAGGTGACTTAGACGTAGTTAGCCGGTCGGCTATGTCCCAGTTATAACTTGGCATTTGACCAGGGATGGAATTGAAATCACTGGGAATGAGGCTTACGCCACGTGAATCTCGGTTACAGATCGGTACCGGTTCCTGCAACTAACCGCAGCTACCCTCATCGCCCCAGTATTTTTACCCGATCTTTCTTTAAAGCCGTTTTCATGAAGAGAAGATTCCGACGGACTTAAATATTTTAACTTTATTCAATTCTCTATGAATGAGAACATTATAGTAGATCTGGTATGCTTGTTACAATACAATACATATAAAAGTCTAAAATCTTTATGTTGTTTAGAAAACCTGTCTCTATTCCCACTTTCTCTCCGCGACTCCAATCCACATACCCCACGCCAAGATTTTACCCACGATAGCTTCGGCAACCTGCTCTCTAGTTGTCTCTGCGCTAAATAGATTAGGACTCAACGGTTCCTTCAGCGCTATTACCTCGAAGAAATCTACGAGAAATCAGTTTCAAGTTGCTTTGTTGTTTATAAGCTTATAGCTTGATAATACTTACATCGATGCGGCCCATGGTTCAGTAGCGGTCGAGGAGCGATGTAAGGCACACCAGTCCTCGACCGTCCATAGTGAAAACCGCCTTTCAATAATGCTTCTTCTGCGTCTTCAACCTCAAAGTCGGCATTCTCGACACTAGTTTTCGAAGGCGGAATGCCTGTATAGATACTTTCGTCGCGGAAATACTTTAGCCACTAACTCCAGGACTCTCTCAACATGTTTAGGTGCTTACCCGTGACATATAGGCGTGGGTAGGGGCGCATCCGGGTCCTCGGACACCAACAGCCACTCCTTTACTTCGCCCGCGATATGCGGCGGCGCCTCCCAACGCAGAGTGGGAAATTTGCCTACTCCATCTTGCGTATACTCAACACTGAGTACCGAATTATCGGGGCCAACTTCCGGCGCCGTAACGGTAATCTCTTGCTTCCCTTCGAAGTCAGCGAACGCAGGCGCCTTGAAGAAGCTCTTATCGTCGTGACCTTTGGCGTTCTTGAATAGCCAGGATAGCGATACTTCGATGAGGGCTCTCATTGCTTTTTGTGGATCCCCGGAGTTCGCGTATTCTGGTGTTACTTGACGTATATGGTTTTATTACTGCTCCTAAAGTACTTGCGAGTTGATTTAGTCAAACCAGGAACTTGGCAATCAACACAGGAACATCAACTTCCAATTGAGAATTGATAGGCCTCACATCATCGGAATCCCGCTGATTATGTATGCGGTCATAGTGAAAACCTAGTCCATTTCGGAGCCGATGCCGCCTATCTACCCTGCGAGTGTTTGGCAGGTAATGTGGAAATGCCAAGACCGCTTAATCAACGACATTCACCCCTTTTAGGAACTTTGTTTTCAATCGTTACTTATTAGTACATCTTCATATTTGAAATTGAATAACCGGACTTTTATAGTTCAGCCACCATTCCGGCAAACGTCCACTATGGCTTTGAAATGGTTGCCTTTCAGAGGGGCCTCTTCCGACACTGAGCCTTCACACCCGTATTATCCCGTCGGTGTTTATATCCCGGCTTACGCCCCGAATGAAGCTCCCGTCTATGTGCTTCTAGCTGCCCTAGTTGGCATGCTAGGATTTGCCGTTTTAGGTGCTTCTGCCGTGGCATTGAAAGTCAATCCAAGATTGACAAGATGTAACCTAGCAGTGTTCTGCTGGTTTGTGATGAGTGAGTTGCTCGTCGAGCTTACCTGCTCAAATATCTGACCGCCTCCTTTTTCACTAACACGAACCCACTATTTAGATGGCTGTCTCCACTGCTTCTTTGAAGGTAAGACTGCAATAATATTTCTCAATGGTAAATTGGTTGGCTAAATTAAATTGAAGGATATTTCGTCTTAAGCCATAGCACTATCGTCTCATCCCAGAATTTGTTCGCTCAGTTATGGAAGGAGTATGCACTATCTGATTCGCGATACCTAACTTCTGATTCGTTCATGCTCAGTGTTGAGAGCATTACAGTAGTAAGTGGCTGATCCTTCGACAACAGGGACTATAGACTGATGACGGGTAAACACATGACAGTTGATCTGGGGACCCCTCTGCTTCGCAAATGCTGTGTCAATCGTTCGAGGCAGTCCTTATCGCCATGCTCTTCGCATTATTGTCTGCATGGGGCACATGTATGGCGTAGCACTATACTATTCCACTAGCTTATGTGAGGAATACTTGACGGATCTTTCTCATAGCCGACCTGAGTTCTTGTACTTTTGGGTTTACTATGTCGGATTCAATTTGCCCTGGGTTATTGTCCCATCGAGTGAGTACCTATCCCATATGCATCAACCCCCTGAGTAGAAAAACTAGTGCTAATTCTATCTAGTTCTCCTATATAATAGTGTACAGACTATTACAAAGGCGGTAGGGACCCTAGACAAGCTAGACAGTACGATGAGAACGCGTCGGCATAGAGAAGATGGAAGAAGAGTGCCAACCGAGTCTCGAAAGACAAAGTAAATCCTTGGTCAGACTGTCAGTAGACTGTACGTAAAAGGATCGCCTGCCTTAATTGCGCAGGTAGAAATTACGCTTTAGATTTTCATGCTGTCTAGATAGAACATCCTAACGTTGATGTGCTATTTGTTTAGCACTCACACCAAACTATTTAGAAAGTGTATGCTACTTCTATAAATGAAGTTCATTAAACTTATTCAATTTCATCAGGCAAGCTCGTATAAAGAGCGCCAGCTTAGTCTACCCCAACTCCTGTGTTAAGTGCTAACTAACGAATTCTCATCAGCGTATGTAAAGATACCAGCAATGGCATCATGAGGCATACCGCAATGACCTGGGTGTGAAGGCGGGAGAACAGGTGGTAATGTTGAGTCCTCTTTTGACCATCTCTTATCACCGTCCGCATCTAGGGTATTTCTCGGTGGACTATTGTTTCCCTATAACGTACACTTTATCGAACGTACTTGTTCATGAATCGTTTGTGGAAATCTGATCGCAACATGTCCTGTCCACTGTTGTTAGTATGCCATACAAATATACTTGGAGAGGAGAGACATACGTTGATGAATTCCTTTTTTTTGTTCTTGTCCTCAGTTCCTCGTGCTTGGTTCTTGAATACCACATCATCGTCCCATCTATATTGACAGGATTAGTATAGTCGCGACACGGTATTCCATAAAAATTGGGCATACCTTCGTTTCGTATTGAAGTTCGTAGGATTCAATAGCGGATTACCCAGCGCAATCTCTCGTTCCCGCTCCTCTTCCTCAGCCGCAGCCTTGGCGCGTTCTTCTTCCTCACGCTTCTGGGCTCGTTCTTTTCTGACTCTTTCAAGTTCTCGTAATAACTCAGCTTCTTCGTCTTCATCGTCATCGTCATCATCGCTGTCCTCTTCTTCACTTTCATCAACTTCCGAGTCTTCATCTATATCCCGTGTAGCTGCTAACACGCGCTGCCGTTTCGCCTCGGGGTCTTCGACTTCACCATCACCATCTGTTTGCGATTCTAATTGTAGCGGTCGCTTTGTGCTGGGGTTTGTGGTAGATTCGGAGTCGTTGGCGATAGGGGCATCGGTCAGCTTGCCCTGCTTTGCGAAGTGGGCAGCTTCGGCGGCAAGGAGCTCGGCTCGTAGGTCGCGTGGCTCGTCGGCATCTCCTCCTTGGCCAGGTTGTCTGAACTTTAGCTTCGTGTGGGCAGGAAGGAGACGTTGGTGGTAGGCTGGCCCTCGAAGAGCTTCCTTTCCACGTGCCTATGGTTTTATTAGTATTTCTCCCCTTTGAGCATCGCAATAGGCAATATCGAACGTACAGGATCGAAGGTAGGTCTGTGTGCGGTAGTCATCTTTGATTATTTTATCAATGAATGACTTGGTTGACCTTGTATGAAGACGAAGATGTAAATGCGAAGTTCCAAGTTTGGTTTGTTTAATGGCCTATGCCTGGACCGTTAAAGTTCTAGTGGATTGTAGTTGCCATGTCGGTATTTTACGCGCTAAAATACCGACCTTGCAGGGGTTACCCACTAACGCCCATTGACCGCCTGGCAGAAATCTACGGAATTTTGAAGCTACGGAACCTTAAGAAATGCGCAAACACCCCACCATCAACTACCAAGCTTGTGAGAATAATGAAGTAAAGCAAGAACAAAACTGATCCTCACTTCCTCTTTTTCTCTTCTATAATGCCTCGAGAGGCCGAGCCTTCACTCAATGAGCGCGCGTTCGTAGTGAAGGCACTACAGGAAGGCCTGCGCATCGACGGCCGCGCTTTTGATCAGTACAGAAACCTCGAGCTCAAATTTGGTGATCAGTATGGAGTTGCAGATGTCACATTAGGGAAGACAAGGTGAGTCAGAAAGCCTCTAATAATTATATATATGTAATTTTATTAATATTTATGATTAGAATACTCGCGAAAGTTTCCGCCGAAGTCACAGTTCCCTACGTCGATCGACCGTTTGATGGCGTCTTCACTATCACCACAGAACTCAGCCCTATGGCATCACCCGCATTCGAAGTCAACCGACCAACAGAAACAGAAATCCTACTTTCAAGATTAATCGAGAAGACGGTGCGCCGATCTAATGCCCTGGATACCGAATCGTTGTGTCTTATTGCGGGTCAAAAGTGCTGGTCTATAAGGGTTGATCTGCACGTCCTCTCGCATGACGGTAACCTAATCGACGGATCCTGCTTTGCCGTTGTAGCAGCATTACGCCACTTCAGAAAGCCGGATACAAGCATAGAAGGAGAGATCTTGACTGTGTATACACCCGCGGAACGAGAACCCGTGCCACTTAGTTGGCTACATTCGCCGTTTTGTGTCACCTTCAGCTTCTACGGAGAAGAAGGGGAGATTGTGTTGCTAGACGCAACTCTCCTAGAGGAACAGTTGAAGGTATCTAGCTGTACCATCAGCCTCAACAAGCACGGGGAGATCTGCCAGATCGCGAAGTTGGGCGGAACACCTGTGGAGGCGTCCGCGCTGCTCCAGTGCACCAGTGTGGCTCTCCAGAAGGTAAAGGAGTTCTCAACATTATTAGATCAGAAGCTAGCCGCCGACTCCAAGCGGAGGGATAAAGGTGGATTGTTGGCAGAGTTGTCCGCCGAGAATGAGAGGTAGCAGATCACCCATACGGATACTGCTTCCGTAGATAAAAAACAATAGCCGAACAAATTAAAGATACCCATGATTTAGAGGCCGCCAGCCCTCTAGATAAACTTGAACCCATCCATAAGTTCCAACCCTCGAACGCCTTGTCCATGACGCTGAATGCAAAACCCGGCCACCAGGCCATCTCTAAACCAGACACTTTGAGACAATGTGTAATGTTGTAATGGTGAAATCTCAGACTTTCCGGCGTCCTGACTCCCTATCGCATCACTGGCGGCCTCGACTCTTTATTCCATTTGACTCTCGACCTCACCCACTCCACTGCTTCCCTCACGCCGGTACCCGTCAGAGCACTAACGGGCAGCACTCTCGAGTCACGGATACTCGACGCCTTCTCGCCCTCGAACACTTTCTTAACAAGGCCCTCCTTTATCCGCACGACCTCGACGCAATCCTCGCGATCTTGCTTGTTGGCCAGTATAAGCAGGGGCACGCCCTCCGTCTCCGAATTCTGCAAAACATCCTCAAGCACAAGCCGACACTCCTCAAGACGTCCAGAGGAATCATGTTCGAGGTTACCGTCGCCGATATCCGTGCTGTCGATGATGAAGACGATAGCGTGGCAGCTGGCGTAGTAGCTCTGCCACAGCTTGCGCAGGCTGAGCTGGCCGCCCACGTCCCAGATCTTGACGTACATGTCCGGCAGCGTCAGCGTCGACACGTTCTGGCCCACCGTAGGCACCGTCTTCAGCTTCGGGTCCGGGTGCTCGGGCAGGAAGAGCGCCTTCGCTTGCTCGTGGAACGTCGTCTTGCCCGCGTTGTCCAGCCCGAGCAGGATCACGGAGTACTCCTCTTTCCGCCGCGCGAGCAGGTAGAGCGATTTGGCTAGGTGGTACATCGTTCTTCGCGGAAGGTACTATATCTAGGTATCGTGTCGGGAGGTATTTGCGGCTTCGGGGTAGATAGGAATGTACCGTCAAGTCTCGTCAGTCAGTACTGTAGACTTGAGCCGATAAGGAATGCTGAGGTGATGTTTTACATTGAGTTGACCAATGAAATTGCTTATGGCTTGAGCGCCAGCGATCATATGTTTCCAATGTTCTGGGAGTAATGTCGAAAATCCACTATCCGTCACACGCTAGGCCCATAATGGAAAGGTGGCCTTGGCACATCAACTACCGCGACAGTTTCATTTAATTATTAAGTAGTAGTTGTGCAAGATGTGAAATATGTTATATTATGAATAATGTGAAACTTTCATCGCATCGAGGACATATCTCATATCGAATTTCTTTAATACCTGGTATTATCTTTATTCATTCCTCCACAAATATATGGACTTTAATGGTCTGTGGAAATGTTAATAGCTCAATATTTGTGACGAAAAACAATAGCGTGCAGATGTAGGTACATAGGCACAAACGCATACCTATTCTTCAATGTTCGACGTGGGGTACGCATATAAATCGTCCCTTCTCGTTGGCATTTTGTACCTGTAGACCAGAGACATGGCGTCATAGCAACACCCAATCAGCTGGTATTGATTTCCCCAGTTTCCCGCCACGCGGCAACGACCCGATGCTGTATGCGTTCTGCCATTCCTACCCTTGTAATCTTGAAATAATCACAAACTTTGAACTTGAACTTGAACTTGTAATCTATCTTTTCTAGTTACTCGAGTCTCTGAGATCACCACTTAGCCCAGCACATACTTTGAATATCAAAGTATGGAACCCTATTTATCATAATGGTTCAGATGGTTCGTTGATTATTACCCTGTATTTGTTCACCTGGATCCCAGAATAGTATCGTAGCCCAAGATGGCGCCGGTACCCTTTCAGCACCCAGTGAGGTAAGGCTTCACAAGCTAGCTATTTCATCCATGAACAGTTTACTAACTGCCCCCACAGCATTATATCACTGGCTACAGTCGGTGGTCGCCTCATATCAATCGTCTACTTGACCTATACTGTAGCTGTCAGCCTTTATACATCATACAAATCCTTGGGTCCAGCCCAAGACACACGATCACGTCTTTCGCAGCGCAAGAAATTAGTCCCAGTCTTTCTCGGACTTGCTCTTGCAGCTTTATCTCTAGCCGCCCAGACATCTTTGCATTCGGCTATCTTGTCGTATCGAACATGGGCATATGAACACGGCCTCGATCAGCCGGAACGGTATGAGCTATCCCTTACTAGCTATAGATCTTGAGTGGTGAAAGTCTAACACGATACTAGCTTCATGCCCGACGATACGCTCTTCCCAGAATCAGAGGACTCAGACATACTGGATCCTATCTACATCGCTCATTGGTTGAGTGACACTTCACCCTACTTCGACAGCCTCGAAATTGTTGCCGAGAAGGCTCGTCGCTTTTGGTGGAGCCAGCAGATTGATCTTGCCACCATAGCATTCAGTTTCCTGCTGTCAGTTGAAGGACGCCGACGGAACGTTCCACTTACTGCAGCCTTCCTCGCCCTGGCACATCTCGTCAGCCTGTCCTTTGCCCAGAACTTATTCTTCCTGGCGCTTCTCTTAACTCCGGCACCATTATCACAAGAAAAAGCAAGCTTTGGACCACCGGTGTTACCCTCAAAATTAGTCCAGGTTCGCAACAAACTCATCCCACCTAAGCCGAAGAATTGGTATTTGAGTCCTGTCGCATTCGGACTTACTTTGGCCATCAACTACTTGGCAGTCTTTTTACTCCCTCTGGCTGCTGAAACGCCGTCATTTGTGAATGTGGCGTTCTTCTCTCGGGTCTCAACTTTCTTACCCCTGATCCTACCCGAGATAGCTCCGACAAGCTGGGGCACTGTTCATTCACACCCACACGATGCATACCGGCCGTTTACTACAATATACCGAACCGTTTCCTTCATGTCCTTTGTATACCACTTTAAGGCTACCATTGCAGGGGTTATCGCGAATTTCCCGAACTCACACCATCACCGACACAGTGTTTTCTTCGCATGGGACACGGAGGAGCGCACCAATTGGGAACGTAGTAATACAGCAATAAGCAAGGTGCTTGGCTCTATGTACGACCACCCTGCCGTGATGGGTGTCGGTTGGGATGTCTTAAATTGCATTATCAGTCTAGGAATCTGGGCAGCTGTTCGAGCTACGAATACCCAGCATATCATTTACTCAACATATCTCAACTATGGCTTCAGACACAAATTGGAGTACCCTGTGGAAGACTACAAGGCACCAAGTACACCTGTCAAATCCGAAGCTGATTTTTCTGAGGATGTCGCGTCAGAACATTCGATGACCCTGAGACATCCGAGACGATCGACCAAGTCAAGAGTAGGAAGTGCTGCGAGTTCATCTGCCTTTAGTGAGGAAGGTGGCAGGACTCCTGGGAAGAGGCGGGGGCGGCCAAAGAAGGCTAAGCAGCCTGAAGAGGACAGACCATACGAACCTGCTCCGTCAGAGGTTAGAGAATTAGTGGAAGGGGATATCTTGCCAGCCGATGAATCGGATTGGGAAGCGGCAGCCCTAGCTTGGGGTATAGCCGCGTTCTCTGGATTGGGCTCTGCTACTGCTGGCGTCTTCGGGGCAGAATGTGTCTCCAGATGAAAAGAACCAAACGTTAAGCTAGGTAGTTATACCGAGTTTAATACTATATGATTAGGACACAGGAAAAAAACACGTGAATTGAGAAAGAATCATGGGACTAGCGGATGATTTAAATGATTAATAAAAGTAATAGCAATGTTAGTGTAGCATACAATCCAGCGAATATTTTACATGGAAGTGATGCTTGCGCAGCATAGAAACCTCCACGACCGGGATTTGGTGGCGTAGTCGAGCTATAATATCCACCAATAAGGAATAAGATCCGTGGATGTTGCGCTACGGTGGCTGATCTAATTATTGATAGGGGCCAAGACAATATGCCCGTCTCATTGGTTGAACATATTGGCAACAAACGCCTCTTCATCACCACTTCCCCCTCTCCGGGGTTTTCTCTCTACAGACTCCGTCACGATGAGTGATGTAGGTGGGACCAAAGAAGCTATCCTCAATTCTTTGCTCGAGGATGCCCGTAAGTATGGAAAGCTACGAGACCAAGTTTACGATGTATATATGCCCCTGTTGCTCAATCCGCGTGAATCGCCTCTGCCCTGTCGCGAGACCCCAGCCGAGTTCGAAGCAATCAACTCGAGCTTTTCCTCTCAGATCCACACTCTCTTTGAGGCGCTCCACGATTTTGAACGTTTGAGTAAGGCTGAGGAAGGTAAGACGGAAGATGTCGATGGATACATTCACAAAGACGGTTTGATTTCCACTATCAGCGTCAACCCTCAATCTTTCGACATCTATCCCGATTGCCGGCACCGCAATTTCCACTCCCGCCGCCTTTTCTTGCGTGATTTGGCTGCCCTACCGCAATTATGGCGCGTGTCCGAGCTCAGACTGTGTCCGGTGCCGAATTATGGTAATTACACCGAATTCGAGGACTCCCGGCCTGTATCGCTGCGCTTTCCGCTGGAGCTTGTATCGAAGCTACCTGCCCTGCGTAGCCTTGAATGTCCGTGGCTATGGGAGCGTATGCCCGTTGCCTTCTACCTAAGCACGGTCCGCCACTTCACGCGACCGTGGGAAGGCCCGTGGCGGGACGCGCGCCACGAGTTCGGCAAGGCGGTGCGGGAGCTGCACGAGCACATTCCTGCATCGTTGGTTAAGATGCGCCTCTGGTTCTGGAAGCCAAGCGCTTTCTATCACGAAGGTGATCAGAGTATCGAGATGCCGGATCTAATCCGTCCGGAGGATGCTGATCCCGTGTCGCTTGGCTTGCGAACTTTGGCATCGCATCTCGAGGAGTTCGACGTACGGGCTTTTTTGACACCGGATATATTCAGGGCACCGGTGGCGTGGCCTCGTATGAAACGCCTGCGTGTCGAGTTCCATCCCTGGTGTCCTGACGGGACGTGGTATTTCGTCGGACCGCGCGATGAGAACCCGTACCCGGACGGCGGCTTCGAGATTACTCGCGAGCAACATTATCCTCCTGTCTCTCCCAATGAGCAAGATGAGGAAATAGACGAGAAGTATATCGACGACGACGAGGGATGTGAGGAAGAGGACCAATGTCGAACGGACATGTTCCGCACGGAGCCTCTGTCATCTAAGATAGAACTCCTCTTGTTAGCCTTTGCCAACGCGCTGAAGGGCATGCCTGCCTTAGAGGAAGCGGAATTATTCACATACCTGGCGTGGCAACCCTCGAAGGAGAGGACACGCGCATACGAAGATAGCGACGAAGCACCGTATAATCGAGAACATGCCATCTACAGATGGGGCGTGAGCTACGTTCCGGGCAAAGAAGGCGGTCACGGGCTGCTGACATGGCAAGTCGGCTCGTGGAGACCCGGGGAGGACGTCATCCGGTCGTTCGAGGCTTTGGGCGGCGAGGGTAGCGAGATCGAGATTGCGTGGGAGCCCTTCGAGTTTACGGAGAGGAGGGAAATAGATGTAGGGGCTTTCCACTAGGAGACACTACAACGGTTAGTAATGAACATGTTTCTTTTTCTCTTACACCAATTACAATCCCAATTCTTTTTCCAGCCCACGGATAAGCCCGAAACAGTAATGCAGTATGCTTCTCCTAGCTATTAGATGGTCAGGAAGTCATTGCTGACGGCGCGATACTAGGTAGGTAGGCTAAGAACTGGACTGGGCAAATGTCGGCGTCAACAACCATGCTAGTGCATGGATGTCATACTGTCTTCGACGGCGACCTACAATTTGCATAGAGTAGCTCTACTCATCGAATAGGTTGTTACAGTTCGTGATTTTTTTTTTGGCTGTATTGGACAAGAGAAACTTAGCAAAGGAGATGCCGAGCTCGGGGATCAATGGATTACCGACCGCCACATCGGTCGGCTTTGCCCTCCGCACAGTGGGATTAATTGACGGTGGATGCCGATGCCATGAAGCTGCGGTCCGGAGCAAACACGGACACCTCGGATCCACTCATCTGCTCCAAGTCCGAGAAGTCATAATCAACGAGGGCTATTCTTGTCCTTTTTCTGACGAAAAGATTGAATTCTATCATCCCATACCTATGCTAGGTATGGATTGAATTCGACAAAATCAAACAATTCTAATTTCCACACCAGTATCTGTGTTCTGGAGGATTGATGGATTGCAGGCAAGTGCATAGTTAGTGACCACGCCATCATCGATACAAATCTCTACAATTACGCAGTTGATTGTTCCCGGGGATACTTAGTATTCCTGGATTTCGACGGGCGAGGAGAAGTCGTGGTTGTCATTAACTGACCGGCCTACCTCACATAGTCGATGAAAAGGTGGGCTAACAGCTGAAAACTTCGAAGCATTAGACATATGTCCGAACCATGGCAATTGATCATAACAGGACTTGAGCTTGGTTCTCGCGATAGTTCAATATTCTTGGAAGTATCAAGATATGAACCCTAGGATACATATTACACGGCCTAGCAACTCTTCCTTGCCAATCCAAAGATACCACTAGTGTTAAGATGCTGGCCCCATTGTTATATGATAATTCCCATACACTCTTACTGTGTATCTGTGAAATAATATCTATATTTTATATTACCTGGCGATATTTTGTGGTGGTAAATGGTGCAGAACTACGCGGTAGGACGCCTCTTCCTTGCCTAACGATCATACTAACAAGTCGTCACGATATTGACAATTTCCATCCTCATATACATAATAAAGCTTGTTTGATTGAAGACTGTGCTTGAATAGCTTCTCTCTTCATTTACTACAGCTATTGTATGCTATATAGGCTTTCATGAAAACGCCACGTTGTAAGTAGAAAGGGATATGTGCGAAATCAAAGGTATCAGGGCCACCGAAGTGAAGTTTTGTTCGATACATGATACATGATACACAGGATGTAGGCAGGTACGTACTTTTGTGAAAAAAAAAACACGAAGCTATCTCTCAAATAGACATACAATGAGAAGTAACTTGGTAGCAACTGCATGTAATCACTTCGCACTGCTCTGTTGTTCAAGAGCGTAGCAGGCACCTACGCAGTACCTGCCTGCTTGCTGTCAAGTAGCTGAAGATGGGGTGGTGTTTAGTATCTGAAATGTACTTATTACAAGTTGACACGGCCCGTCCGCACATAAGCACTCCACATTATGAGCGCCGACAAACTTTGGGATACTACCAGTTGGCAACTACCTCCAAGCACTCGCCCATTTAGGATATCTACATGGTGGCTTTTTGATATACGTACCCGTCGTGACTTCCTTCTTGATTCAATATTTAATATTTATTTTTCTGCCCGGCCTTAGCCCTCGTCACTCTTGTCACCGCCCTCGTTACTGATTCTGCACCCTCACCCCGTCCAACCTAAAACTATATAAACCCCAGACCATTCCACGATTCCTTTCTTCTTCCTTTCATCTTTTTTCCATACACGATTCTAACCAAGCACCAACGTCCACTTGTTGGACACCTACCCACCCGTCACCCGACCACACATCCATACTTCTAGGACCATACACTTTCTCCCAAACCTACTCGTCCTAATTTTTTCTTCCAACTTTCTCCCAACTTTCTTCCAACCATCCCCCATCATCCAAACGAAAACATCAATCATCCATTTTCAACACCAACGCTGTTCATCTTGCACGATAGGTAAGCTACTATTTCATTCTCTCTCTCTCTCTCTCCTGACTTTAACCAATTCTCTCTTCATCACAATTCCTCACATCTCAATTTTCCATCACTTCCTCTGTCATTGTTGTCGTAGTCTTCGACTTCGACCTCGACCTTGCCCTCGTCACTGTCCCCGCTAGTAATGACACACCACACGGTGCACACCGTATGCCGATACAAACTGCGCACAACCTACCTCGATCTTTTTTTTGATCACACATTATTATTTTTTCGTCTCTGCATTATATAATCCCACCCACCATAGCTTTAATTCTCCCGTTCACCTTTACTTCATCCATCACTACTTCGTCCATCACCAATCCATCCAACTTCATCACATCTTTCCATACAAGTCTACTTCACTCATCCTTCATCCAACATTGTTTCGTTCATCACTCTACCATCAACGCGACAATACATATGCACACGCAACTTCATCTAAGGTAAACAACCCATCCAAACATATTTCACACATGCCATACCCTATTCATCTATCCTTCGTCCATTGCCTTCACCCATGTTATTTAACTTCATCAACATCGATATCATCCTTTCTTTCCATCGTCGCCCATCACCCACCATCCATCATCCATCATCTATTATCCATTATCCATCATCATCACGACCTACTATCTACACCCATCATCCATCTTACCTTCTCGTCATCTATCCATCTCACGCATCGTCTATCATCCATCATCCATCTTCCACCATCTGCTATCCACCATCTTCCATCCATCATCGTCATCCATTATCCATCATATCACCTTATCATTCATCCATTCCATCCATCAAACAACGTCAGATCAAGATGAACTTGTAACTAACTGTCTTCAGCCAGCTTTAGTTCTTCGTGACATAGTACAAGTGGACTTAGCAGTCAAGATCCTCATACCATACCTTAGTTCGTTCGATCCTGCTTTCGTAAGTCAAAGTATTCTATGATATAATAGATATTCACCACTAACATCAATTAGCTGAACAATTCTTGACTATCGTCACTCTATCACACGATACTTTTCAAAGGAAAGGACTTTTCACAAGATCACCTCCCTTTACCATATGAAAAACCACTCGGTGTTCTCAATTGTCTGACCATGAGAACTTCGAAGGTAAGTTTAATGACTTGAACATTATCATTCGTGTATCAATTCTAACACAAATTTGTCATAGTCAGATCAAGATTATCAAGGCATATAACCCTTGTTATTCAAAGCCGTCTACAAAAAGCTAGCAGTACACCGTCAGTCCCATTGTTGACTTGACGTCCCCTCTTTACCCTCCATATTCGATCCGTCACGACCTTCACATATCCTTCTCGCCGTCTTCACAATGGGTTCACCCTCTCCTAAGACGGCTGAACCGACCACCTCATCTGGTCAGCCTCCCCAGCCTCATCAACATACGTCGCAGCCTGAGCCTATGCCGCCTAGCATCCTAGTCAAGACACCCAAGGTGTATACCCAACATATCCGTTGGGCTGACCCCTTACCTACTCGGCGATCAGAAGCGGCGTCCGCCGGAGCTCAATCGACCAACCAGGCCCCTCAGAAGAAGGCTTGATCACCACACTTGGCCACCGATATCCCTTCGCTAATAGTACTACCCCATAATAAAGTACAATGAAGGGCCGAGGAATGTAAAATAATTGCCTATCAAATAGGGCGGGCAATGATAAAGTTACCTGGCCTGAAGGCAGGGAACGCCCAGAACATACGAGTAGGTAGTCCTGAATATAACCCCCTACTTAAAGGTTCTCTCTAACTAGAGTTCAGTTGTTGGTGGCGTTGCAATAATGGTTGGGTTGAAGTAAAACCCTATTAACGATAAATCCTGCGTTATAGCCGGGAACCAATCTTCACCATCGCTCATCAATATCCACATCATTGCTGGACCCTTTGTCCGGTTTAACTACGGTGCCTACCCTAATGGAGGAAAACCCAAGTATAAGTCTTGAATACCAATTCTTCCTCTCTAACAATTTCGTCAGGCGACACTCTGGCTCTGCCCTTTTGGGTACTCCAGACGCCCGAAAGGCGAGGCATACTCGCAGGTAGTTTGGCTAAGCTAGCTGCCACCTCTGCGGCGTAAAATAAATCATCATCCCCTCTAACAAGGGTGAAGATCACCTGAAAGGAATAGCAACGTTCACAAGCACCAGCCAATGCTTATCCTAGCACCCAACAGCATCGTTGCTTCTCAATGGGTCGAGGAAATCGAGTCCGTCACGAGTGAAAGACACATCAAACAGATATTAGTAGCAGGAGACGGCATCCAGAAAAAAGCAGACCAGACAAGAACTTACGTCTTGAGTGCGAAAGAGTTCCAGGAATGGCCGCCAGAGTTCGACTATGTATGGGACCGAGTGTCACGATGCAAACCAAGAAGCATGGAAAAGACTCTATTGTTGCACGAGGAGCTCTAAGCTTGACAATACGCCTTGAGTGCGAAAGAGTTCAGGGAATGGCCAGCCGACTTCGACTACGTATGGGACCGAGACGACGGTCAAGCGTCCAAGACTATCTTAGTCATGTCTATTGGGTCTCTTGGCCGCGCCGCCCAGGTCAGATGAGTCATTCTGCGAGAGCTGTTCCCGAGCCCTCCATCACCTAGTCATGCCATGAACAACACAAGATGTGAGGACGGAACATCAAGAATGGGTGCTGGTTTGGCAGTGACGCCCGCATCGCAGCCGCAACCTGGCATGGTGGTTACCTTTAAAGCCCCACATTTAATAGGGGTAAGGTATCGCCATGAACGCCTGCGGGCAGGCGTTCGTTGTCCAGGAGGCATACAGTAGCGCGAGTCAACCTAGCCCCTTTAAAGCGACGGAGTAATCCGTCGGAAAGCTCTGGAGTGATAAGAACAAGAGGAAGAGCAGGAGCAAGAGCAGGAGCAGCAGGAGGAGGAGGAGGAGCAGCAAGAGCAACAAGAGGAGAACGGGAACTTTGGAACCCTAAGTTCCAGGGGAAGCACTAAACCCTCCTCCGGAACACTAAAACGACGACGAAGAGGCTCGATTACGTCTTAGAGCCAGTAAGCTCCAAGATCGAGACGGAGATGCCTGACCATCCGTTGACTCCTGGAGGGTTAAATGTCAGGACAGAGCTCTTCACAGCGCTGGTCGCTTGTGACAGCACGACTTAACCGCATCATAAGGCCCGGTACTCGCATAGCCCATCTTAGGGCAATGGTGTTAATCCGGCGCATAACACAATCATCATAGATGAAGTAAGTCTCAGCCGCATGGGAGGGAGGGAGGGAGGGAGGGGCGGCAAAGCGGAGTAATCGACGGCATTAATTCATCGAGCGGCTAACGCCGACGAGCCGTCACCGGCGCGGCATTAAGCCGACAACGGTGGAGAGTGGGATTGATATTAAGTACAACCCTACCTATCATCCTAGAATCACTAAGGGGGCAAGGCTCAATGAGCAGCTCCGGCGTCTGGACCTCTTCGTTGCCGATTTTGCACGACAGAGCAGAAACGCTGTGCCCTCTGGTGGATTCCTCCGTACGGAGGAATTCCTAGAGGGCGTAGCGATGGTCGCCAAGAACAGGGCACTGGTGATTAACTATTTGTTGGGCAGGAGGGTCTTGCCAACCCTCCAACAAATAGTCTTCAACTACCAGCCAGTGCCCGAACCCGAAACCGACGCCGGGAAGAAGTGGAACACACTCAAGCGAAAGGACCTAGGCGAGGATCTTGTAACGAGGTTCTGGGGGACCCCCCGCATGAAGCGCTACGGAGAGGTAGTTAGAATTACTGACTATGTTGGTTGTGTCGCGATGCAAACCTAGAAGCAAGAAAAAGACTCTATTGTTGCACGAGGAGCTCTAAGCTACCTCGCACCAGGAGACCTTTTATAATAGGGAAAGGTCTCTTTGTCTATCTCTAAACTACCTGAGCATTGAGGGATGCTACTAGGGAACTCCTCTACGGGCTGATCCTAGCTCTGTGGTTATCACGGAATCCCCGTTGAAGTCTTGACACGTCAATTGGGCAGGCTTGATCGACGCGAAGCTCCGGACCATCACCCCTTATTTGCAACGCAAGGAGAACGGTGCGATGTGGGAAGATCAAGAGCTAGTTGATCTGGGAACCTGCTATCCTAAAACAGATTCAAATCTGCTCGGTTCTTACTAACCCAAGCACCAATCATTGCTCCCGTACCCATGCACGTCCCTGTTCGCGGCCCGATCCAAAATCCTAAGTACGTCTGGGGAATAAGGGCATGGGAAAAGCCATCGCGCGAAGTTCGCATCCACCAGGAGCTGGCCTCCTCTTGGGCCTAGACCATACGCCTACCCTAAGGGCAGTAGGTTATAGTAATCCCCTACACAATCACATTTAGGAGAGGAGATCCCGCGAAAGAATACATTCTATGTTGGCGGGACTGATATCGAGCAAAAGCTCCAAGGCGAGACTGCTTCCATGAGTGTGATATGGGAGAAAGGGGCTTCTATCAATGTTACCGGATATCAAACCGACGACCGTTTTCCGCAGAGACAACGATCCGAGGACTACTAGACGGCATTACACTGGGGATCTAAATTATCCCTTCCCATATGTAAGGATGTGGGAGCCAATGTCGAACACGACACTAGTGTTTCTTCCGAGCCACAGAACACAAACCATCACTTAATTACCCTTCGGCAATCTTCCGCATTTTATTAGCCAGGTGTTGTTGGCTATGGTCTTGGTCCAGGGCATCTGGGACGTTCGGCATAAAGGCACTATTTGCCCTACCAGTGATGTGGATAGTCAATGCACTAGCACCCTAATTATTACCAGCCCTAGACCGTTGATTCCAACTATGGCTGCTGGAACGGATTACGGAGTAGGGACATTATAACCGATGACGAGACTAAAGATCTCTAAGCTTAGTAACCCTCTATCTAAGTTCCGCGCACCGCACTTGATGCCTTAGTACCGCCACGATAACCGATTCGGTAACAATCAATGGTGCCTTCCTAGGACGCTAATCGTCCTAGATGAAAGTTTTCCCCGGGGGACGGAGTTACCATAGCCTAGGCTGTCTCGGGGCGCTGGTCGTCCCGGACCGTGACTATACTCGTCACCGCGAACATCACAGTCATGGCTCGGCTAGCTGAAGGGCTGGTACCTTCCCGAAATGCTGGAGGAAGTAATGCGCACCAAGATGAAGCACCTCCACGTCGTCTTGCGTCCCGGTGTGAGGTTACAATGCCTGTCGTTAGGTGGGCTCGCCTCACCCCCTATGTGGGACGGTACTTCGAAGATGGGCGCGCATTATTCCCATAGCCGTTAAGTGGCACAAACAACGTGCCCCGTAATGAGGGTGCTGCCAGTACAGTACAAGGAGAGGCACTAGAATTTCTCCATTTCATCCTCTTGGAGGTCGTGATGTTCTTCATCGCACTGGCGTCGTAATCCCGCGCTTAGTGATGGGGTCTAACCTACAACAGGACTCAAGTCCCATGACGATTCGGAAAATGAAGATTCCATCCAGCTCAGCGACGCGCAGAGCCTATCAGGCGCCGACATAAATGGGCTAAGCAGCGTGAGTGGTCCAGCTCCTAATTAGTTGCAGCCAAGCCGTATGGTCAAACAGGACCTGTGGGATGGACAGGGCGATAGACGGATGGACTTGCGGAAGTCAACGTTTGATTCACCAAACGCCCGCATAGAAGTCTAGGAGGTTTTACAACCTATGAGTCCAGCAACCCCTCAGGGGAGTTAAATGGGGTTATGCTAACCATAATCCCGGCCAAGTATGGCAGCAGGGTCAACATAATCCTCATCTAACCACAATCCCTACTACCACCACCTTTTCCCACCAAATTTACCCTTAACCATTAAGGAATACTTAATCAAGAGGAAGTGAGGTCCTGAATAGCCCACCCTCTTCAGCACAGTATTATTCGCTGTGCGAATAGGCTAACCCTAACGGCGTTTCTTTACTCGGTCGCTCTATCGGATTCTTAATCATCGAGCTGCAAATAGCCAGCTCATGAACGAGGTCGGCGCTCCCATGATACAAAACACCAACTACAAGGCTTACCAAAAAGCGCCTGTGGGCTATTAAAACCACGCCCACTATTCATGGCCGCCTAAACCCCCAGGCCACTAACGACCTGAGGATGTGTGTAAGGATTCAGGATCTAAGGCCTCCGCGACACTACCACGTTAGGGACGGGACGAATTTCCCTCCGGTAGTATAACTCTCTGGATATATCAGAACAATACCGCCGAGTGTATGTTTCCGACGGAATTCGCACCCGGAGAGGTGTGTGGCATGGTGGAAAACGATGAGAAGAAGCTCAGAGAACACATCCGAAAGAATCATCAAGTGATTCAGTTCTATGACGCCAATGCCAAAAAGTTCCGGTGGAGCTGTCCATGGCCTACATGTGGTAAAACCGCAAAGCTTACCAAAGAAAGTGCAGAACGCAGCTTTGCTGATTACAGGTGTTCTAAAAAAAAGAATCGACGTCAATAGGGAATATGGAGTCAAATGGGGCAGAAGACGGAGGAATAAAAGATCCAATACATTACACTGACCTTGTATCCAACACTCTACATACAATGAAATTATGTTAGAGAATTACCATGAGTATGGACACATGTTATAGATATCACAATAACACTTGCCTTCATCTTACCAATTAATTTCTCAATGAATATGGATCTACGAAGTAATGTGGAAAAGGTCATTGATACGATGCATGAACAAATGGTCCAGTACGTAAATGAAAGGGGATCGTAATAACATACCTCGCTAATACACGCTTATCTGATCCCTATAATACTCTTGTCCCTTGTCTATGAGCAAGTAAGTAAACCCAACTCATCCCGTAGTGCTAATACTAAGCAGGGAGTGTAGTTAATGGGTCATGGACACAGCTGCTAAGCAAGCAGTGAAGAACCAGCTCAGGACCACCAAAATCGGGTAATGCCACCTTTCTCTCATATTCTGCACCCACAAAATCCACACGAGGTAGACCATCCAACCCCTGGATAAGTGACGCGCAAGGAAATCAGTAGCACATCGCGCCATCATAGCAAGGCCGATGAATGCCGCAGTGAATAGCACGACTTCGAAACGCCGTCCCTAGGGGCCGTCCCAAAGACCGAACGTATGCTTTGCGGTTGCGTTGCCGGCGAGCCAAACATGGTACTGCAACACATATGTCTCGAGCGATATTTGACCCAACGCGGCCGGCAGCCTCAGGTATACGTCCTTTGCCCCCTCGAGCTCGCGCCGAAGGGCTAGAAAAGGTACGATTGGGGCCCAGGATATGAACGGATGAACCATGTTGTAGGACACTTTATCGAAAAAATTCAACTGGGTGAAAAATAAGAAAGCTCCGATGTTCGCTAAACAGCTCATTATGTAGAGCCTCTGGTGCGATGGATCTCTGGCAACAAATTCAAGGATACCCTGTGATCTTCGGATGGCGGTGTCGTGGAAATTGACTGCCATAGCTGTCCCGACGAAGACGATATACCGATCTAGCTGAAGCCTAAAGCGCATCTCCCTGACATCCCAGTCCACGTTGAGATAGTCGTGCGAGAACTTAGCAGCCGCCTCGAGGATGCCGTGCTTCGATATCATTATAGTGGTTATCATAGCTGCAGCTGCTACTTTTGTGAGCACCATATTTACATCGTTATTGTATTGCCGGAAGATACGGAGCGTCCCGTATACAACCAGAAACCAGAACGAAATGACTGGGGCGAAGTAATATAGATTGTAATCGGTCTTCATGAAAAATGGCAGGACAGCACTCAGGAGGTTTAAGCGAAATAGGACACTGCAGACACGTCTGAAAGAGAAGTCGTTCGTCCGCAAAAAGTACGTAGTGTGACCATACGCAGTAAGGAAGAAGTATCCGGATATGAATAGTCGAATGATCTTATATATCCACAACGCCTGAGATGCGTGGTGGTAATGGTAGAGTAGAATGAAACCTTGCATAAGGCCTTTGATTTCATTGGAATGTTTCCTCGATACCATTCCTAGGTCATCGTCGCTTGGATTTCGTTCTTGTCTGGGTCTTGCTATTGACTGAGCCAGCAACTCTATTGGCTGGAGAATATTCTTCGCTGAGAAAATGCTGACCACCAGCCATACAATGCACATTATAATAAACTCGATCGGCTGGTAATGACGTTCTAATTTGCCGAAAAATGTAGTTCTATCGTAGTAAAAGCTGAAAAAGATGACAGCGGCGATTATTTTAACTGCGTTGAAGATCCCGTGCTTAACTAGGTTTACGCCTAGCATACTTTCGATGCCGAGTGAAGCAAACGCTATAAACATTCCCACTTTAAATGCTCGCACAAAGTTTTTGTTCTCATGGTTAGGAACACAGCAGGTTCCTTTGAAGGAGCCGCTGCGGCGACTGATCGTGTTGCAATGAGCATTGATGGCGATATCAAGCTTGAGTGCTGCGACGCTGTCTGAAGTGTGTAAACCGTCCGTGGAGAAATCATTCCCTGAGCCGACTGACCATTTATTATATACCCAAGGGATGTGTGATGACTGGTTGTAAGAGAGCTGAGAAAGGTAGTCGTTCATTTCGCCGATCCGTGTTGGTGTAATGGTCCGACGCCGGCTAGGGGACAGTTGTTCGTACTCTGGAATTTGAACGGGGGCTAACAAAATGTGGTTTGCAATATCATCCGCTTCGAAGTCCAGCACCCAAGGCATGTTTTCATCGAATCTGTCTGATATATACGGCGCGATGTGATCGATTCTCCGTTTGAATATATCTAGAAAGTGATCCCTGCCGTATCGAGCGGCCCACAGCCCTGGTGCACCTAAGAAGATCAATGCGGGGGATGCATCCTCTTCTTTCCTGATGGTAAACTCTTTTGGGGGGAAAGGCAGAGCATGGAAGTTCCTCAGTGTCCTTTCTAGTTTGCTGGAATTCAGCCAAGGGTCCCAGATGAAGTCAAATTTCACACCATCGGCCTCAAACGACAGATCTTTATGTCGCTGCCCCGTGCTAGATGAATTTCCGACTGCAATCTTCACTCGTTCGGGTTCGAATCGTTGTGCGGCAGCCCAGAAGACTTGGCGTATGGTAGAATCTCCCGCAAAAACGACTTTTCGGTCGGCTAAGCAAGCACGCACGCTTGGGTATTCCACCATCCGGCAATTCTTGGGTTCCCATTTCTTCGAGCCGTCCGAGGCGGCGGGTGACCACGCTCCGTCGTTCAAGAGAGCCTGACACCGGTAGGGATCGAATTGACCTATTAATCCATTAGGATGAATACAACTCCAAGCCAGAGAGTAGATATCCGTTTCTCTCTCGGGCGTCTCGTACCAAGTCTGTGCTGATGATATTGTTGAAGGAAGATAACACCAAGCAACGTAAAGGCTACAGTAAGCCTAAACCATTGTTGCCCCAACATTGCGAATTCGAAAGTGATCCGACTCGAGATGTTGACAGTTGCAATTGGGATAAGGAATGGAATTAATGAGAGAATAAAATTTCGGGATTCATACTTGTTTTAGAACGTGGAGATGCTATAAAATTCTCATTACCTACATGTTTAGTACTTGGGCAGTTACAACCCAAGACAAGTCGTCCCTACCTGGTAAGCTCTTAATTATTACCTCATCATGAACGCTATGGGAAGGAAAGTCGAGAGCACTTTCATGATGCTGGGACGTTCGTGCGGGGAAACAGAGGTATGGAATAACAACCTTCCCAACCGTCGTTTTTCAGACTCCATGTAAAAGATGAGGCTATTCGAAAATTAGAATGTGAAACAACCCAACAGCCTACCTATATATTCTGGGATTTATGAATGAGTTTTATAGTAATATACTGAATGAATGCTCAGAACAGATGTACTGATATTATTTCGCTCAGGGAATTCACATTTAGAAACTCGAGGGCTGTAGCTGATGGGGGGTTTGTGCAACCGGACCGGAGGTCAGGGGGTGGCTGATCCCTAAGCAGATTGTGGCTAGCTACATGCGCCACATACGACAAGCTGCATATGGTCCACTTTTCAAGCAAATTTCTTTTCATCTAGCACTGAATTCTCAATTTCCTCCAACGAAGATCACAAGCAAGCAAAGTCGCGTCGATCAAGATACATTCGACTGCGAGCAATCAAGACTGCCAAGGGCTAGAGTTTGCTTTCTTGTGATATGCACAATTGGCTGGCTCGAGTTTCTACCTATGTATTATATGAATACGTTCTTAAAGAGGAAACAGAAGGTAAGATAACATCCAGCTAGACTACTGCGCGCTGGAAAGTCGCCAACATTGTGCATGCCAACTTCTTTAGAGACAGCATGTACATGAACCCGTCTTTTGCCATGCTCGGTCAGGCTCGATTCCACGTCTGATCTTGAGCCGGATACCTCTCTTGAGCGTACGAGACAAGAATGAATTCTACACTGATTTTGAGTACGGGACTTCCTGGCGATAAGCATCGAGGCTTTCGTAATTAATCTTTGTAACATTCAACAGCGGCGTTTTTTCAATGATACACTTTCACACTGGTTCACCTCTTATCAATGGACAATTCAAATTGAAACTTGTTTCCGAAGTTGTATATTGGTGAGCTGTCTGTCTGATGTACGGTCGAATTCATTGAGGACCTAGTCATTCTACAGCGCAAAGCCCTTTCATTAATACTCCATAACAAATGCAATCTAACATATTGTTCGCCGTAACCCAATCATTGTGTTTCGTAATACAGACACTAATCACACATGATCTAAATCATCATTCTTCAAGCATACCATTCACCTCCTAGCCATCTGTTGAAGAGGTCCAAAGAGCCCTCGGGCTGGTTGAATGGAACCATGTGGCCTGCCTGGTAGATGCGGGCAAACGTGAAGTTGCCGCTGCTCTTGACCTCACCGTACTTGTCAGAGCCAGTTGAGAGATCCTTCATGCTGGCAGAGTTGAAGCCCTTCTTGCCAGACCACTCGAGAGCCTCCGACCAGGCCTTGTTGCCAAGCCAGTTGCAAATGTAGTCAGCATCACCAGCGTAGATAAGAACGGGGATCTGCTTGATGATGTCAGGGACGAGGCGGTGGAACGGCTTGGACCAATCACCCTGGAACAAGAAGTTCCTGTTGATATCAGTGTTGCAGCTCTCGTAGTTTTGTACCTCAGCGCCGACGGCCTTGATAACCTTGTCCTGGTTCAAGTATGAGCTGATCCAGGCAGTCTCGGTGTAGCAAAGGTTTTCTTGGTCCTGGCACTTCTCACGGATATCGTAGACATTGTATCCGGTGCGCTGGAAGGGTCCGATCATGGCATTGTTGCAGTAAATGGCGCTAGGCACGCAAGACCAGACGCTCTCAGATTCGTAGCAGCTCGAGATAAGAGACTGGCAACGAGGAAGAGAGTTGTCCATTGACTGGCACTCACTCTCATCAAGCACAGCCTTGTAGCCACCCTCACCACAGGCCATGGGGCGGTACTGGGCATATTGAGTGTAAGGATCCGTCAAGCCGTTGCCGATGGCAATGCTCTGTAGGTTGATGTTACGATTCTTATGCGACAGAATCTCAGAGGCGAAGACGGGGATGTAGTGGCCAGCGTACGATTCTCCGGCGATGTGGAACGGCTGCTCGCTGTACTCGGGGAAGTTGTGGAAGAATAGGGTCAAGAGGGCGTAGATGTCCTTGCTTGCGGCAACAGTGTTGTAGACAGGGTTGCTACTGTAGGAGTAGCCGGTATTGACGGGTTGGTCGATGAAGATAACGGAAGCATTGCTGTTCCATGAGTACTCGTTGTACTTGAGCGAACCATCCTTGTTGACGCTGGAAGGTCCGAGTTCCATGAAGAGACCCATCATGGAGGAGCATCCTGGGCCACCGTTCAACCATAGTACCACGGGGTCATTCTTTGGGTCGTTTCGAGATTCGAAGAACCCTGTGCATTTATGATTAGTTGATGATATTAATCAGAGCTTCAAATTGGATAACTTACAATAGAATAGATGCTTGTCATTGGCTTCGTCATCAAGGTATCCGCTGAACTGCTTCACCTTGTCTACGCCGAGTTCGGAGGGGTCGACGTTCTTCGCTCGGAGGTTGTAGGCCTCAAGGGAGCCATCTACCTTTCGGTACTTAACGCCGTCCGTCTCAACCCACATGCTCTGGATATCAGCACCCTTAACGACATGATCCCATTCCTTATCGGGGCGGCGAGAGTGTGCCTTGGGGTAGGAGATGAGGTTAGAGGCCTTTTCGTAGAAGCCGGGGACCAGGAGGCTCATTTCATCCCAGAGTCCCTTGGCATGCGCTGGCATCTCCCCAAAGGCGCTGCCGATATGGTCGAAGGGCTTCTTGACGGCATCGCTGATACCGCCGAGGACCTTCTGTTCTTGCGCAAAGGCAGCCGAGCTGGCGCCTAGCAGCAGGGCGGAGCTAGCTACTCTCATGGTGGTAGCAAGCGAGTATCGACGAACTACCAGAATTGACGATGACTACGATGGGGAATGGGGATGGTAATGATGATGGGTGATATGGATGAAGAAAGAAGAGATGGGATGGAAGAGTTGAGAATGAATGTTGACGATGGGTTGATACAAATAACAACGAGCAAGAAGGGAAGATTGGGGAAGCTCCAAGCACTGAGATATGGATGGGCGATGAAACGGGACGGGGAAGGAGAACCCGACTGGCCAGTGACTGTCTATGACTGGTTAGTGGCCGGCCAACCACTAGAATTTTGGTGCCTTGGCTAAGTTTCCCCTTATTGCTTACAGGGGAACCTTCTCACCAGTTGAATATGGGAGGCAAGACCCACTTATGCTAGTAAGTAACTTGCTCGCCCTGTATTCAATGCAAATAGATTACGACAGCTGGGTTTATGCCCAGATGTTATCGAGCTTCGTGTCGCGTGATAGACCGAGGGGTACATCGCGATAAGCGTCATAGGTCACGATTAATGTACACTAACTATATTCAGTAGGTATAATGAACCTATGATTCAGATTAATGAATAAATACGGTCCATTTTTGACGATGCTTTCATGAGTTTCTCAGTGAAATTTCCATACCGCTACGCTGTTCCTGCGTCCTAAGTGCCCTGTCTAAGACTCGGGGAAGCTTGTTATGTGCTGGCTCGTGATCCACGGATGCGTCAATATGTCGGTAAGGTTAGGTACCTGCCTAAGTACCGCGGGTTTCTAAGGCTTTGGCCCCACAAGCCCAGAGCAACCTTATTTCCGGTTCGTCCTGGAGAAACTACGGTTTTATGAATTTTCCAACGAGGATATGCATGCACATGCTTTTTTATGACATCAAATCTGACTGTGTGTACGCTTAGTAAAGAAACTTTCAACAACTTACAACTTTCTACCTAGTAGTCGCAAGAAGACAAGATGTCGCGACAAATAAATCAACCTGGTAAGTAAAACGGTCAAGTTCTGGATCATGAGGAATATCTGTTTTCAAATGTCTCATCTTCTTACATGTTGCACGATGCTAATATATTGCAGTATGTAATTAAACCCCACCGTCCCCGTTTGCGTCTCCCCGCGTTTTATATGCCGATCCAGATTCTTGACAGTTGCGAAGAATTTTGGCGCCTAGCTACAGCCACAGGAAGGCTAACCTGAATATCAGTCTAATCAAATACGGCTTACAAACGTCTCGCTTGTGCGCTTGAAGAAGGGAAAGAAGCGCTTCGAGATTGCCTGTTATAAGAACAAAGTGTTAGAATGGCGATCAGGCATCGAGACCGACCTCGACGAGGTTTTGCAGATCCCTAATGTCTTCCTCAACGTCTCGAAAGGGCAAACAGCGCCCTCTGCAGATCTTGCGAAAGCGTTCGGAAAAGATAAGCCTGTGAACGATATCATCCTCGAAATCCTAAATAAAGGCGAGCTGCAGGTGGGCGAGAAAGAGCGTGCGGCGCAATTAGACAGAGTACACAATGAAGTCATTGGTATCGTGGCTAGCAAACTAGTAGATCCGCGGACGAAGAGAGTGTATACTACTGGTATGATTGAGAAGGCGCTCGATATGTTGAGTTCTCAAGCACATCAACAAGGGGATAAGAAGGGCACAGATACAGGCAGCGGTACAGGAACACCTGCGACGGGCGATGACACGGAGGCGAAGCCGAGAACAAAGGACCACAACTGGACCGGCGTGGTTACGACGAAAAGTGCGAAGAGTCAGGCCCTCGAAGCCATGAAAGCCCTGATCGCGCATCAACCCATTCCTGTTACCAGGGCACGGATGAGACTCAGGATTACGTGCTCTACGAACGTTCTTAAACAGGCAGTGAAGGCAGCGAAAGGGGGTGATGCAGATGGAGAACAAAAAGCTCCTGGGACGGTAAAAGACAAAATCCTGAGTTATGTTGAACAAGTGGAAACTCAAGATGTTCTCGGATCAGAGTGGGAGGTTGTCGGATTTGTCGAACCTGGCGCTTTCAAAGGTCTATCCGACTTCGTAGGCAACGAAACTAAAGGCCAAGGGCGAGTCGAAGTCCTCGATATGGCAGTAACCCATGAAGATTAGAGAACCTAGCTTTAGCACTCATGAATCATGACTGATATCCCGAATTATTTGGCAATATGGCACCGGTACTGGGTTGGCTTGGCATAGAGAAAAAAGAGTACGTAACATCGTTTCAAGACCGATGCGGCTCAATATCAAACATATAACATCATCACACGTTCTTTGAAAAGCAGTTTAAGGTGTGTTGGTCACAACGATGTCTCTTTGCTATTTAGAGTACACCTATGACTTGCCGAGTCCGTAAAATCCCCAAGTGCAATGTAATTCAGTAGAAACATCGATGCAGTAATTTCAGTCCAGCCTTCACGCCTGTCCATCCGCAATGAATGTTCTGAACCAATGAAACCATGCCTCCGCCAATAAAACTTTTAACCACCCTTCTTCTTGGAGACACCGACGGTCCGGCCGCGACGACCAGTCGTCTTGGTGTGTTGACCACGGACACGGAGACCCCAGTAGTGTCGGAGACCACGGTGGGCGCGGATCTTCTTTAGGCGCTCGAGATCATCACGGAGCTTAGAGTCGACACCGTTGGCGAGGACCTGGTAGCTCTTGCCGTCGGCAATATCGCGCTGTCGGTTAAGGAACCAGGCGGGGATCTTGTACTGAGTAGGGTTTTGGAGGATAGTGACGATTCGCTCAAGCTCTTCGGAGGTAAGTTCACCAGCGCTGTTTCAAGTTCCATTAGTCTTCGCTTTGCTCTTTCTTTCTATCAATCTGATGGCAATCCATACCGCTTGTTGAGGTCGACATCGGCCTTCTTGCAGACCAAGTTGGAGTATCGTCGACCAACACCCTTGATTCGGGTCATGGCGTACATAACCTTTTCCTTTCCATCGACGTTCGTGTTGAGGAGACGCAAGATCTATTGAATAGAGTTAGTAAGAGGTATCTGTGATTATCAAGTCGGGGATCATTGATCAAGTATCGATGAAGAGTCGCGAATTCGTGCCACTCTCTGTCGAAACGAAAGATAGCGAAGGTGATGCGCGTAAATTAAATTGAGGGATTCACTTACGAACTGGAAGTTCGTCTTCTCTCCTGAGACGAGCGACATGATGGGCAACTGTGTTGTTGAGTTGCTACCTAGATGTCGTTTGTCGTGAGATTTGTATTGAGAAGATTGCGAAAGAGAAGAATTGAAGATTTAATTTTGGTAGGCTCGCTTAGTGAATTAGGGTACAGGCCGAAAAATTGCGGGCACCAAAAAGGCCAACCCCACTTTTCGACGGATTTTCTGAAGGCCGAATCAAAATCGAACTAACCAAAGTATGCACAGACCACCTTGAACTCTAAGAGTATAGCTCATATTGCAGACAGAAATTTTCTCTTCAACTTTCCTAGAGCAACATTTTCAAGTTGAAAATTCCGAATTTTGTCACTCTCTTTTCAAGTGGTCCTAGACCTTTGCCGCCAAAAGAGTATCAAAAACGAAATGAAGAGCTTGAATGCATGGGCAACTAGCATAGCTAGTATTATCCCAACATTGAAGTGACCAATTCAATGGAGGTTGTTGAACACTCCAAGGATTTCGATCTGCCACGGAATTGGAGATCAGTATCATCAAGTATCCGAGTATCAACTTTTCCGCCTTTGCTAAAGAAGCTTGAAGGAGCAAATAGCTGCATACGATGATTCAAATATCATTCCACACGGATTCCATCGTAAGTATCACGCATTGTGAAATCGGAGCTTGCTACTTCGACATTCTGTCAAGATGATCTCGAGTGATATCATCATTGATATGCAAGGTACACACCATGTTCGGCCAGTGATGAACAATCTTACACAGTCTATGAGGATTACTCCAATGAGTTATCAATTTACACTGAAAATTCTGAGGCCTTTATTGCTTGGGTATTACTACTCTAGCACACTCATGTGTTTCTTCCCAAAAATTAATAAGATGATCTTTTCCCAACCCGCTAACGAATATGCCACCCTATTCCGTGTATTTCCCGTCAAACGCCAATCAATGAAGTAAACTCCCGAGGTATCATATTACATCCTTCCAGCTGTAACCTGCTGGATCAAAGAGCTTCAAAATGCCGCAACCGATTTGATAATATACATTCGCTGGCTATTTCACCGATTCTTCTCGAGGATCTTCGCGAGTGGGCTGACGAGCTAAACTGCTGTCGAACCGAGGATGTGACTCCATTGGGTCATAATGAGATGTATGGCCGCGGTCGACGCTGTTATTTCTTGAGGTACTTGGACTAATGCCGCTGGAGATGCTTCGACCGCATTGGCCCGATTTGCTCCTCCCGAAGTTCCATTCGAAAGCATTCAGTATCTTCTGGTGCTCCAGGTTTTGCTGGTTGAATGGCCGATTCAGATGGGCAAACTCGTCGCGATCAACTGATTTCTTGGATTTATGTGACATGAAACCCCCCGTCAAAGTCCGTAGCAGGCGAGATGGGCTTTTAGATGAATCCTGAGCTTCGCTTTCGGTTGGCGTTGTAGTACCGTTCGTCGTCTTATTAGTGCCAGAGCTGGCGGTGGACTGTTTTCTGCTAGTCGGGAACGTCCATCTACCCAACGCCATCGTGACACGATAACGGCTATAGTTGCCAAAGTCTAGTAAGTATAATAACTAGAAGTTCGTGGCTTGATTCGAAATATGTAGTAGTCTCGATTTCGGAATCACGGCGGCGTTGAGCGATTATGGCCTCGAAGGGCAAATGGTATGAAATTTCAGAATCATCTGCAGAAGATGAAGTATGAAGTTGGGATATGAGTGAATAACGAAACCCGGCAGATCGGTATTCTCTTCGCTTATTTAGCTCATCTATGACTTTTAAGTGGCGCAATGGTGGTTGCACCCATCATCAATCACATTATCTCACATTGTCACATTACTTAGGATGGGGCTATATACGCATATCTAGTACCTAGTAGTATTGATATTCGCGGGGTCGCCGGGGTCTAAGGTCTCCCAATTCTGCGAAACCCCATGCTCTTACGACGTCATCCTGCCGACAAAGAAAACGGCCGAGACCACCACACACGCCGGTGGCTGTACTAAGCAGTTAGGAGGATTTGATAGGTCCCTAGCCCCAACTTGGGGTCTACAAATGTAATGTCACGGGTAGGTCTGGAATGTCCCATGAACCTAATACGTTCATATCATTTCCATTTTCGGCGATGATAATGGCAGTACATATGGCCTCTTGTGCTACCTCAGGCTCTTGGTCGTGTATCCCGTTGTTCTCGGGATCCATCCATATATGTGTGTCTAAGGATTTAGGTAATAGTTGGGTTTTGGTTGATGGTGGCAAACACTATACGCGGCCGGAATGCCGACATTGGTTAGCTCCCGAGGTCCTAGATAATCGTCCGTTACCAATCTAGCAGCCTAGGCAGTTACAGATGTTGGAGATTAGTATTATTCATAGTTCTTTAGATCATCAACTATCTAGATATATACAGATATCGGTAAGAAATGACATTAAATCTTAGAGATTACCTAAGATATCAGTTGAGTCTTGGGGGCCATAGATATCGTGCGATATGTAATAGGTATCATCCATCATACTGCTAAAGTGTTTCTAGACATAAGCACACCTGGATATCTAACCCGTCATCAACCTATCGTGCATAAACCCTCAAAGCTCCCAGTGCCCAGCACCCTTATAGCCTCTCCCTAGTTTGACGCGGGTCAACAATATTCGCTTGGTCGTCCACCTCCATGACACACAATATTAACGTATCCTTCAGCGAAGGAAGTCGGTATTCGTGGTTAACCTCTTGGTAGTCCCTACTCGCCGCCATCGCCGCGAAATGAGAGACGGACGGGTAATGAACGAAAGCGATCTCGTCCCACCCGTCGTCCCCCGCCGGACCACCCGCTACCCTTCCGACAAGCTTGACCTTCCCGCCGTGCCTAGAGCCTACGTTCGCGGTGAACGCATCCCCATACTTCTTGTATTGGTCCTTCGTTCCGGGCTTAAATGCGAGCAGGTTTAACATGGAAACGGGACGATCCCGGATTTCGGTCGGTAGTGCGCCGATCCACTCGCATAACTCGAGGCTCGTCTCCAGGTTTTGTGAGGAATTTGACGGTTCGATGTCGTGTGGCTCCGGCGGTGAGACAGAGCCGGGCGGCGGATAGAGGAGCTTTGAATTGGCGGCCGCGTAGCCCGACAGCGCTTTGGAAGAGACTCCACAAGATGCGCTCCAGATGGCTTCGATATCCAGTTGCGCCTCGTGAGGAATTGGGTCGGTCTCCTCTAGGATCAAAAAGAGGTCCCAGCGGATGTTGCGGCCGATCAAATGACCTGCTGATATTTGCGTAGGGAGAATCATCCAACGAATGGCCCGTGCCTGGACGATGGGCTTGATGCCATTCCAGCGGAGCTTGCCCAGAAATAGGGCAGGCGATGCTTCATCCCGGAGGGAAATAAGGTGTATATTGCAGAGAACCATCTTCTTTTTTGGAAATTTGCAGATGATGACCTCTTCCTGGCTCTCTCTCTACCTAGGTAAAATCGGTCAGCTGTTTAGGGCAACAGGTCAGTTCCCAGTTCCAAGATTAATGGCTGATAGCCGATAACAGCCCAAGACGAAGCTCCACATTCGCAAAGATGCAGGATTGGCCGAGGTAGTCCGAAAGGGGTAAAAATGCTCCACTTGATCTTCTCCATGCTCTCCATGTTTGTGGACCCAACATCATCAGATCTAATTTCGTCTAGGAAAGCCTAGGAAAATGTTCACCCGAGCACATGGAAAGAGCTGCTAGACTGCTAGAAATAGGTGACACTACTACCCTACTACCTAGCCAACCTTACTCAAGACAAGCTTTGGAACCCGTCAAGTTTCAAACATCAGACGCGGAAAGAGACAAGGGTCTACCTACACTCGATCGCAGAATTGGTAGGTAACACAAAAGTTAAGATCTAGATCATCGGGTAAGAACTTGGAGTAGGTAACACAACTGCACAATCGAGTTCAGCAGCAACGTTCAATATTGAACAAACGCAAAATGTTCAGAGCAGATTCTTTAAAGATATTTCTTGTTTTTCCTTTCTTTTTTTATTAGGAATACTGAATACTACTAAATAACCCCGAAACTTCGAGATTTCCTCGTGGGCTAATACCTCTTTTGCTGCTCCCATCCTATCCTGTAGGGCGGGAGCCTGCATCTTGTGTGATCCTGATAAGGTCATCTACCTTATCAGCACAAGAATGCCTTCCCATCTCCTTCGGACATCCGGACGCCTCGGCTCGCGTAGCTCCAAATGTGAATTAAAAAAAATATACATGAATGTCCACGACGGGTATCTTAAATCAGGGAACAAGTCAATGTTCCCGCGAGACTCGCTCGCTTAAAAGAAAATAATCAACTAGGTTTTGCTATTAACCATACCAGCTTAGATGATGACGTTGACCTGGTTTTGCTGTTGCTTGACAATCGAAACCTCGCCATTCGCGACAGTGATCTGCTCGAAGGATGTGAACGACTGCGATGCCAGATTGGCAAACGCATTGTTGTTCGACTGGTAGAAGCCGCAGTCCTGGAGGAATGTGTCGGTGCTTTCGACGAATAGGCTGTTTTGGTTGGGGAGGATAATGGCGGCTGGGTCAACGAAGACAAGGTCGATGGCTGGTGCCTGTGCACCAATGGGTAGAAGCAGGCTCTGGTTGATATTGCCGAAGGGCGCGTTGGGGTCTTGGTTCACAATTTGTGCCGGGGCTGCCGATGGCTGAGCGAGGGCGGTGGCTGCTGCAACGCCCGCAAGGTCGACCGTCTGCGATGCACCAAGAGTCATAGTCTGCGCATCCGAGACCATGACCGTGACTTGGCTCTCAGGTTTTCCGTTATCGGCGAGCGCTTGATTCACCATATATCTCTTCTGGTTTCCTTTGCCAGCTCGGGCATCGATTACTGTGGCTACTGTGATAATCACAGTATTCTATTTACCTGTTAGATCGACAAAGCTAGTGAGTTGTGGCGTCATGTGATAACTTACTACTTGTGAGAAGCGGGCCTTGAAGTGGTTGAGTCGGATGTTGTTCTTGACATCTTCTAGTTGGGTAATCAGGGCAACCTGTGCTTGCACGAGCGCAGCAAATTCCTGCTCCGCTACCCGTTGAAGGGCATCCAATTCTGCCTTGTTATCCTGGACGACGATGATGTTTGTCTCCTGTACTATCTGCTCGATAGTTAGAGGAGAACGCCGCGATCTCCACTTCAACCCCCGATTCGATGCCGGAATGAGCGCATCAGTTGGAGCTGATTGTACTGTTAGTCTACAATCCCACTCAAGTAACAGGGTCATGAATCTTACCTGAGGCAGCGAGCGATGACAGGCTCATCAAGGCCATACAAGCTTGAGTGAAACGCATGTTGAAATTTTGGCTTTCCAGAAGCAAGAAGGAATGAATAAGAAAAGCCTTTCAAAGGACTGTGGTAAGTTTACTATTATGTATAAAGAACGGAAATCAAGACTACCTCTTGGGTGTCAAAGAAGAAAATGAAGGAGAGGGAAGACGAAGCGGGATGATCTACCAGAATGCGATCATACGACTACTCATAAGGAGATCATATTCACTGCAAAGGAGATCATTCTCTATATATATTCTCTTACCTAGGTGGCGATCTAACGACAGGCTCTCTGGTCGATGATTCTCATGATCCCCTTCTTTCCTCCGGATGGTCGTCCATCCGGTTAATCTTCAAAGCGCCAAGATCTAGGGCTTATCCCATGTCCTAGACACCATAGCTCCCGACCTGATTCGTCCGGCTCCATGTGCGGCTCTACCTGGGTCACTTTAAGGTGATAGTTAAGCTCGTTTGCCTAGACTTGGCTCCTGGAGCTAAACTCACATAGGACTCAGGGTCGTGGTGCGAGTGTCCCGTGCGGCATATATCTAGCGATTTAAGGGAAAAAGTCTCCTGCTCTACCCCAGGAAAGCACACAGCCTCGTCGGAAGGTAGCGAATCATCAGAAGAATATTTCGATGTTTGGGATGGGAAGCGATGACAGGTACCCAAGTACCCCTCAGCAGAGCCTGTACGGACCAATCAGGAACAAGAATCGCCCCCCTGTCTCAGGTGCAGCACACGGAGTCTGTGCCATTTGAGACCCAGACGAAACGTCGCCCGTCTTGAAAGACCTTCACAGGAGTTAATGCAGTAACCCAAGACAGCAGATGGCGGATAAGCTTCACTACTAAACAAATCCTCATGTAACTTGGTACGATATCATGATCTGCTAATCCATAAGTGCGATCTCGCAGATTGCACGAAATGATCACCCAATTGAGCTGGGTCCATGGATCAGAAGATCTACGAACGTTTTGAGTCTTTGGATCTTCATAAGATGGCAGTGCAAACTTATCCAATGCAGTTGATAAACGGCCAAACACCTAGTCCGGATGATCACTTCATGCCTTATGGGGTTGCGATACTGCACAACATCAATTTCAATTTGAGCCTCACCGACTCTAGAGTGGATACAAGTCTACCTGCTGAGGTAGGAACGTGATTTTCGTGAGGGCTCTCTAATGAGAGGGGATGTAGGTATGTTTGATGTAGCTCCTGAGCCTAGAAGCGTCCGAGGACATATCATGAAATGCCGCAAGTGTAGATATACATAGAGGCGGATCGACATGATCCCGACCCTTCCACTAGTCCCGAATCATGATTCAAACCAATCCTTAATGGGCGAACCTGAAGTCCAGCCGCCGCATACCCTCATCCTTTGTCGTCAAAACGTAATTCTCCTGCTCCTCCGGACTCATAGCGTTCCAAATACGATCCCTGACCTTATTTCTCCAGATGTAGAACAGCTTGACGAAGTAAAATAGGAAGATGTTGAAGACGGTGATACCCAACAGGATCTTGTTGCCGCGCCGGTACAGCGGTTGGTCGTCGTCCCGGTAGATGTTGGACGCGATGATGTTGCCGCTCTGCACAAACATGTTATACAGTGCGGCAGAGACGGCACGCGTTCGTACCGCGTTACTGTTCTTCGCGTTCCAGCCTACGAGGATCGCGTGGCAGTACGGGTACGAGAGCAGCCCCGTCAGGAGCGCGTAGCGCACCCACGGCGAAGCGGAGGCAGGCAGAAGAACTAATGCGAGGATCCACGGGAAGATCCATATGTTAGAGCTAGAGCTGATGATCGATCGCTCATTTACGCGTCGCGATATCCACGTCACAATGATTAGATTGACAGCGAACAGGAATTGCGACGGAATCGCGAGAAGGTTAGCGTTGAAAACGGAGAAACCGATCTTCCGCAATATATAAGAAAGGTAGTTCGAAGGCGGCGATGGCGGGATATACGTTGTGAGGCCGATGATGTAGAGCGGCCACTGCTCCCAGTCCGAGGTTGCCTTGAAGAGCAGACTGGGCCCCACGGCTTGTCGGTTATTCATGTCGCCCTTGCTTGGGTCGTCGCGCAGAAGTCGGTTGACCAGTATAGACTCCTCATGGTCGGTAAACCATCCGTTCTTACCACGGAACCAGTGCTTAGTCTGGGTAGGCCCCGGCGGCATGAGACCCCACGAGAATATACCGATGAGCGTCGTTATTAAACCCTCGATTAGGAACAGCCATCGCCAACCGCTCCACCCGTTGATCCCGCGCATCTGCAAAATCCCCGCGGCCAGTAGCGAACCGACGATATTTACCGTGCTGAGCGCTGTCCAGAACCAAGCCAGGCGGAGCGGGAGCTCACGGCTCTTGTAGAAGTATGTCAGCCATAGCACGATATCGGGGATAAAACCGCCCATGAGTAGGCCAAGAAGAGCTTTTATGGCGTAGAAGGAGGATCTATTATGAATGAAGGCTTGCGACATGGCCGTAACAGACCATCCCACCATAATTGTAGGGATCCATCTGTCGGCACCAAGCTTCTTGCTCACAAGCCCGCTAGGCAATTCGGCGGCAAGGAAGCAGGCAAGGAAGATAGTCTGGCCGTAGTTGTAGTCGTTCGTGTTCATGCCTATATTCTAACGATCAGTCTTCTATCCCGCTTATAATTGCATTTAGAATGAGTATAAGAGACTTACCAATCTCAGCCAACATATTATCCGAAATAGCCCTATTAATATTCCTACGGTGCATATCGAGAGCGCAAAACATGAGCCAAGCCCAAACCATAATCCTCGCATCGATCTTCTTGACCAACCGCCTCTCTTCCTCCGCCGTCCATTTAAACTCCGGGTCGAATCGGTGCCGGTTCTCATACTTTGCATTCTCGTAGACCTGGCGCCACTTCTCGGCTATGGACGGGTCCGAGAAGACATGGTCATCGGTTGATCCGTATTCCTGATCGCCATTCGTCGATGTTGGTATTTCTTTGGAGGAGCGGCTCGAGTTTACGGTTTCTTTCGGGTTGGCCGACTTCTCGATATCCGGACCCGAATCGGAGACCTCGACGGTCTTTAGATCGCCCGCCATTATACCTGTGTAACACAAGTCTCAATTGCACACGAATCGGGGCTCACAACAGGTATAAGCTTCAGGACTCGAGTCTATTATAACGGAAACGGTGCCAATGATCTCGCCGGGTCTCACGAGGAAAATAGACGAAACTTTATATCCGCGTAACGCCTTCCCCGGGTTTACTCGATCTGGAGACGAGTTTTATATTAACAAACTCTTTATGGCTCTCCATGGCCGCTAACATGATCCGGTACAATACCCCGAATTCTGCGTGCGACATCTGGCGATCACGTCATGCACGCGCGCGAAGACTGGTTGCTGCGACCTTATCTATTGCACCATTCCAGGGGTCGATTGTGCGAATGCTTCTTCTGCAGGTCGAGCTAGCATCACAAATTCTCACCGAACCTTGGCGCCCCGTGCAATAGCTCGCTGAATAAATTACGTCCGTCTTCTGTCGCCATAATTGGCGGTGGTTGCGAATCATATTAGAAAATTTTGAATATCGTGTATGTTCGCCGTTGGGCTGGGGGATGCGACCGAGCAAGGACCGGTCCGGCGGGCTCCCGGTTCGTGATTCGGAATCCTTCCGCTATACTGACCTTACCCGAACCTAGCAAAAACACGGGGCCCCGGAAGTAAATGGATCATTAATTACATAACTTATTTACGCATATATCTACAGTATCCGAAGTTCATCGAGTAGGTTAGAAAGGTGTACTTTTAGCAGTTCCATCATTCCGGGTCAATTGGGGTTGAATGAATAACCAAGAGTTCGGCGCCTGGCCAGACTCGTACTTCTCTCGGTCTAGAGTCTAGCGGCTTGTGTTAAATGAAGACGCAATTGCCAAGAACAAGGATCATATGGTCAATGCTAAGTCTGATCACTAGACAAAGAACGAAAAACACGAAGAGTCTCTTGGATTCTGAGTCGATTAAACCTGCGGGTATCTAGCTGGATCAACACGACCAATTAAGATGTAGGATATCTGCCATAAAAAGAGCATCCTGCCAACAATTGCCCTTCGTCTAATAAAGTATGGAGAGACTATGAAGACGTTATCTGAAAACGTCCCTTGCTAATAGCAGCAGCAGCAGCAATGTGTAGACCCTAACCCTTCAGCGGCAGTCCAAGATGGATGAGAGCAATAAGCAAATTTTCGTTGCGACATACTCCGTGACCGATGGCGTTGTGATTATACTCTCACTCAATCAACGTCCTCGTGGGCGTTGGTATCTGACCTTCGGGAACTCTAGCGGCAAAGCCAAAATTGCCATTTGCACGTGTGTGCCCTTCTCGCCACCCCTCTCAATCTTGACCTTTCCGCCTATCTCACGGAAATACTGGCCAAACTGCTTCTCGTCTAGACTCAAATCAAATCTGATGCGACTCGTGTCGAAGCTATAATTGGAAAGGATCGATGCGAGGGCACAGCAGTAAGTGTAGACCAAATCAGTATGGAATTTTCTCATCTCTCCATTGGATGAGAACTTTCGTCTGATGTTCTCAACGACGGGTTCGGGTGCTGGCTTTAAAATTTCCCTTAGTTTGTCTCGAGGTGGTACCCGCTTCGTACCCCTCTCCTTCCCAGGTCTAGCACTTTTGACAAATTTGATAATGAAGTCGAGGTATCGAAGAGCTCGTAGTCTGTGCACAGGGTTTGGTCCTTCTCCGACGGGGACGAGCCTGTTCGCAACGAATGAACTTGTCATTGTCTTGTTGGCTCCCTTCTTAAGCTGCTCCTGCCAATCTCTGACAGGAATGGAATTTAGTATGTCGCCCCCGATAAGGTCTTCAGGAGTATACACATCCTGGATTTCCTGGGCGTCGAAGTTGCCAGGGGGTATTGGTTTGGCCAGATCGGCTTGGGCTTGGAGATCCTCTTTAGTTGCCATCCCTGTTGTGACATCATTGATCGAGTCCATCAGTGCCTTGGAGGCGGAGCTGAGCTTCTGTGGGCTTCCTCCAGCGCCAGCGACAGCCTGCTCTGGAGCAATAGCGTTCTCGGTGATTGCCGCAAGGGCCTTCTTAGCTTTCTTAGTTCCGAATGCCTCGCCAAGATTGCTTCTCAGTTCCATCATGGTCTGTAGAACAGTTAGAGATTTGCCGATTAGATAACGAAGATTCACTTCGCTTACCTTGGATGCTTGTTTCTCTGCGGCGTCCTCTTCAGGTGGCTTCTGCGATCGAACTACGCCTCGGACAGCCATCTTCTTAGCTTCCACTACGGCTAGCTTCCCGGTTTCGGGATCGAAGACTCCAATGTAATGCTTGAGATGCGATTCGCGGCCACCGGGTCCTTCCTCTTTCGCTGTATAGTCTAATTTGCTGTGCGAGGACGAGTGTAATAGGAGATTCTGTGGACGGGAATCGGATTTCTTGCTTCGCTTGGAACTTGTAGGCTGAGGTGCTGTATACGCCTGGAACTTCATCGAATTTAGAAGGCAGAGACCAGGTGAGGTTGCTAATGAAAGTTAATTAGTTAACTGAAAGAAGTCCTAAAATGATACTTGGCAATGAGAAATACCTATAACTGGAGGACAAGCCTTTGCTGTTTGGATGGAGGAGACTTTCACGACTTGAGGTTGAGGAGGAGTTTGAACGGCCACCTTTTTCTTTGGACGTTGACCTCCATCCTCAGCACGCTTTCGTTTCTTTTCTTTATGTTCCGCCATTTTCGATATGTCTAATCTGAAGTAGTTGATTTGGAATAATTAAGAATTTAGGGGGTTTACGGGTTGCCTGTATAAATTGAATGATCTGACGGCAGGAATTGGTTTGTTAGAAAAATTAGACAGAGAAGAAAAAAAATGGAAATCTGCCGTCAATGCAGGTAGCACTAGAGCGGAATTGAATTAGGCAGGCGGTGAAACCACCCCACAGTTTAGAGTATCTATGTACCTGAGTAACCAAGATTGCGCTACTCGCTTAGCTGCAAACGGATCCGTACAGCACAATTTCAACAAGCTCATACCTCGTCTAGCTCTCCTGATATGTCAAGCTCTTGGAATTTGCTGAAGACATTCCAGCCAGTAACCGGCTTATTGTCTTTGATCAAAATGGAAAATTTGTAAAGCTGTTTTCTTTTTCGTCATTGAAGACCTCCAAGATTAGTGACGAGAAGTAAGATTGTCTACTGATCGAAAGAGGGGTAGCTGGCAAAGAAGACGTCATTGGCATTCACAGATATTCGCCACACAAACTGCACATAATTCAACTTCACGATAAAAACATGGGTTTTACTTGGGCCAACACTTGCTAATTTATTGACTAGCTAATAGACCCTATTTCTTTGCACTGATCAGGAACGATATAGCAAAATTGCTTTTGTCCCGCGATGCGTAAACAGTCGGTCCACTCGATGGTGTTTGACCAGCGCCATCCGTTCAATCAATGTCATTAGGCCAATCCCCCATAATTCCAGCCCTTCCTTTGACGTCTTCGGTGTCATGTGTAAACACCAATTTGAATTGAGAGACTGTCATCGTAGTCGAGTTTCAAGTGCCGGATGCGAATATTTGACTAATGTTGGTGGATGTCATGAAGTGACTCGGTGTGGCGGAGGGACGCTGAGATCGAGTAGATGCGATTTGTTTACTTGCTGTAACAGAGAGACTGATCAGTATAAGATTCACTAGAAAGGAATTGCATGAAGACATACCTGCGAGCCCTCATCTTTCTCCTCTTACGCTTGAGGCGACGAACTCTCTTCTTTCTCCACTTAGCTCTCATCGTGGCGACTGTTCTGCGTGTTGATGTTAGTCTTATATATTTCAAGGCTGTGGTGGAGGTAAGTGGGTGGCGTGCGATTAATGACGATCGCGGGGAAGATGGGGAAGAATCGTACGAGTCAACTGCGCGAAATGAATAGAATCAATGCGCGCAGGTGGTAGGACAATCAAATGATGAATTAATGGTGATGATTGATGGTTTGCGATGTACTATTCCAGAAATTTGGGGGTTGTTTTGTACTTACAAGTTGCGTTGGACGAGTTGCGTTGATGATGAAGCTTGGTGAAAGGAAAGGAAGTTTCAGAAGTGGCACGAATTGAAGAAGTATGGTTGGAAATTATGTTAGGGTTGTGATCGGCTATTTCTCGGATGTAAATACAGTGGAGAAAATTCTAGTAACTTTATTTTCTATTGTGAATGTACAGTGACGCACCTGCCCCGCGGTTGGCAAATTGTGAGGTCCGAGCGAATAATTACGTAAGATGTTTGCTTTCATCATCGTGAAGCGACTTTAGAAGCCACAAACCCTCGATAAAATAAGAAATTATGTGCATTATTATGCATTGAATAGTAATTGGTGCAGAACTTTCAAAGTTGGGAGCTTTTGGCTATTCTAGGCTATGGCTTCCAATAGACCACCGCCTGGTAGATGGATCCTTCCTACGATAGTTTCGAAGTTTACCTACCAGGACAGTTACTTGCTCAGCAAATAGATTGATGACTGCCTCCTATATATAAATGCAGGGAATTGATGAGCGCGTTCAGAGTTTCTTGGGGGATGCCTTCGTATTAAATACTGCAATGTGCACTTGCCTGGGTATATTCAAACGAGGCTCTGCTTGCCTCTTGTGCTTGAAATATCTGGGCAATTGCGATTGTTGTATTGAGAATTACGCAGGTGCCTTTCTTAGGCGATAGTATCAGCAACATTCATGAAAGTCAAACTCATTAATATTTACACATTACAATTATGTTCACATATGTATTCTCCTAAGTATACGCACGCCTCTTCAATTCCCTATTTGCGTAGTTTGTTACAAGCACCATGGTTCGCCCAATCGCGCAAATTTCTTTTTGGGTTGACGAAAACTCGCTAGAGGATTGTAAACCTCCAGGCAAGAGTTCATACTCCAAGCAGACTAGTCGTGATTGAAGTTCTAACCGAAATTTTCTCCAGAAGGATTTCATATAAATAAGTCTCTCGATGGGAAGGCTAGTCGTCATAACTCACAGGAGTTCATGGACATTCCCTTGTATTCAGGCCAGTCAATATCAGTCGGTCGAGATCATCATATGAAGTATGCGAAGCGCTAGTTACATTTCTTCAACTGTCTTAACTAAGATGATTGATAGCGATGTTTCCATTAACCACCCGTATGTGTCAAGGGCACACTTCGTCATCTATTCTATCATATTCGATCCACACGATGATCAGATTCACCCTCCAGTGATATACGTCCGAGATTGTCAATCTCTTGAAGGCACATATGTTGATGGAATTTGTATTGGAAATAAAGAGAAAGGTCCATCACCAGGGTTTCATCTTAGCCGGGATGTTGTAGTTACCATCAAACCTCATTGGAAGTTTCGGGTTTCACTTTTAGACCATCAAGATTTGAAATCACCACTGACTGCAATTCAACTCAAGGAATCCAGTGTAAGCCAACGAAGAGTCATCCAGACCTCATTTACGGAAGATACTAATTATGAGCCGCAGCTTTTCGGCAATCGGTACATGATCAGCAACAGAGTCTTAGGCAGTGGAGCATTTGCATCAGTTCATCTAGCTGTTAATGTGAAAACTGGGAAGCAACTAGCCTGCAAAATCCACGACCTTGACCATCTTAGACGGTTTATAAATCCACCAGATCTGATTCAACGCATTCTAGACGAGACTGATATACTTGGGAAACTAAGACACGTACGACCCAGCTCAACTTATATTTTTGTAATAAACCTGCTAACAACGATGCAAGCCAAACCTCCCGGCTTTTGAGTATGCTTTTCGGTCAAGGCATACTTTGTATACCTTCACTGAACTTGCAACCGGCGGGGATCTGTTCTCGATGCGGATATCACGAGGCACGTTCACTGAGCAAGACGTTAAGCTGGTCGTCTTACAAATCGTCAACGCCCTCAAATATCTTGTGCGTTGGAGTTTTTCCTTTTGCTAACCCCTAGAGACGGTGATTCTTAGCGACATGCATGCTAGGTAGATAATTGCAATAACTCCTTACGTACTGACTCTTTTTTATAGCATCAAGGAGGTATAGCACACCGTGACTTGAAGCCAGAAAATGTGCTATTTTCTCTTGGACCTGATGTCACAGGCAGAATCATCGTCAGCGACCTAGGCTTTGCCAAATCAAAAGCTTCCGGTAGAATGCGTAGTCAAGTAGGAACCGAACAATATATGGCACCGTGAGTACCGAGATATGTTACTTGCTCCCAAGAAACAGTTACTTACCCTCTAGCAGAGAAGTAGAATATGGCCAAAATCATAGTCTGGCTGTTGATATCTGGTCTCTCGGGATGATTGTGGTGTTCCTTCTAGCGCCTGATCACCTTATTACTCCTAGTGGCCTCATGAAAAGAAGCCAAGCAGTAATAAATGGATGGATTGATAGTATTTTTGAAGACCCATCTCTTCAAAATATCAGCCAACAGTGTCAGGAGTTTGTAAAGTCTTGTCTAATGTTTGAACCCGCTCGCAGAATAAATGCACCATTAGCGAAACGCCACCCTTGGTTTCAGAAGGACCTAGATAAGGGACATTTAAAATTTCGCATGGACGAAAATACGAAGACCTGGAAACCATTTCATTCTATATCTCCGCCTGTACAGCAACTTCCGGACGTAGAAACGGCTATTCATTCAAACGAACTAGTCGATGCCGATGTTTCTCGTTCTCCAGAATCACCAACTAACCTAGGCGAGAGAAGTTTCAGCCCAGATCTGGGTACCAATAGTTCTCCAATATCACCATAATTTGTGAGGATGGATTCGATAGGTAACCTCTAAGTGACTGAAGACTCCGGGTCTGTCGGGTATGAATGCTAGCCCTGTCGATTGTAAGATAAAATGGATTGTTTGGGACAATGAAGGGAGAGATGGAACAAAGGTCTATAGCTATGGCTGTCAACACCACAATCTCTTTCAACTTCCTTTGGAAGTAGACTTCTTTGTGTTCGAAGAGTCGGCGACTTAGCCAACTGGCATGTACAAAGGCATTGTTCGAATTGTTCGTAGTTATCATCAATGCATTCAAAAATAAATAAATAAGGCCGGTTCGCGCCAATATTCCATTTCGAGTCCCGAGTATCAAACCTCATATCTATTAAACAAAACAACATGTCGTCAATTCAGTCTCAGGGAGCTTCTAGCAAGGCAGGAGCGAAAACATCCTTAACCCGCAAAGATTCTGTCAAGAGTGTCCGCCAGACCCCGGGGAAAAAGTCCCCTTCGAAGGTTTCTGATAATAAAGCTGAGGACAAATCAAACAAGGCAGATGATGATGATGAGAAAGAGCCACCTAAGAGGGACTTCACTACGGGGAGAGTTTTGGTTGACGACGGCGGTTCTTGTTTGAGATGCACCGAAAAAGGACTTAATTGTACTTTGAACTTCGTAGGGGTTGAGCGTGTCGACAAATGCGCTGCATGCAGCAGATCGGGTGCTAAATATTGTCTCCGGCAGCGTCCGGTAGAGAAGTTGATCCCCTTCAGCGGACCGCCTTGGAAAAATCCAAACTACTTCACTGTCGGCGACCAACCGAGCTTCGAAGAGACGGAAGAAATTCTCCGCGAGCATTACGAGGGTCAGAAAGTATACTGTAACGGCGAGTACATGTGCGAAAGAGATCGCAGGCAGCTGGCGCTCCCTCCTTTTAACGGCAGCGACTTGCCTATAGAAGAACGTTCGCCGAAGTGGAAGTCAATGAACTGGCAAGACGTTCTTCCAACCTGGGAGAATGCAAGCCTTTACAAGGACGCTAAAGGGGATAAAGCCGTGCTGGACGCCCTGGTAAAGCAGCAGCCAACTGTCAACCAACAAACATTAGACTACTTCCGGGCTCTTCGGAAGTACTCGCCAAGAACTATGCACTTGAAGGAGTACAACAACGATGATCTTGGGGAAACTTGGTGATTTGGAATTTTTCGCGCTGATGGGAAGACCGGCACATTTAAATCGGTCGATATAACCAACGAGGGCTATGACGAGGTAAGTAATATAGCATGATCAAAGATGTATGTATGATCAACCAATAAATATCAATTATTTCTTCATATGATGGTTGTTAATTGTAATTGAATGTTACACGACGCTCAGAACATATCATCGTCGCTGTAACCTCACTGGTCAGCGCAGTGATCGTTGGGTCCGTCGCATCTCCGAGTGACATAATCTGCATTGTATGCCCTATAATATGGCCCATAATGAACTCCAGGGCTGTACACCTTAGCGGCCTTTAAGGGTTTAGATTAGCTGTTTGTCAAAAGCCTTTTGAGGACCCCCACCGTAGTGTCACCTGCATAGAAGCAACGGAACTCATGCCGCTAAGAGGGCCGACGACGGCGCGATCTGACATTTGCGAATAGAATTATGTCCCCAATCCCTTACTTGCAATTCATAAATGCACCGTTATATCTGATTGGTCACATCAACAGAAGATTAACAGCTCTTTCAGCAAGCAATCTAAATGAAGACTATAAATAAAATGCGTAGCATACCTAGCCAAGTGATGTCCTTGCATGAGCCTTCAACTTCGTTTCTGTTTCCTACCACCAGGGTCTCACGTTTAATCGCTTGAATAAGCCAATATATCATGGAGGTAGCACTTGAGGCCTCAAATGGGACCAAGTGGTCACAGCCACTAGGTCTGTTCATCAATAACGAATTCGTGAACAGTAGCGATGGCAAGACGATCCCTACAACTAATCCTGTGTAAGTGCAAAACTGACTTACCCATAACTTACTTCATTATAACACATCCTCATATCCCTGAACAGAACGGAAGAAGAGATATGCGCCCCTGCCGGAGCTACGGCAGCAGATGTCGATAAAGCCGTCTCCGCCGCCCGCGCAGCCTTCAAACACAACTCATGGAAAAATCTCACAGGAAAAGAGCGCGCGACCCTGATGCGCAAGCTAGCCGACCTGATCGAGAAAAATGGTGACGTCATAGCTACTATCGACGTAGTCGACAACGGCAAGACCTTCGCCACGGCGCGCTACTTCGAAGTCCACTGGGCCGCCGACGTACTCCGCTATTACGCCGGGTGGGCCGACAAGATCTATGGACAGGCTATTGACTGCGGGCCGGAGAAGATGGCATACACGGTTAAGACGCCGGTCGGTGTCGTCGGTCAGATTATTCCGTGGAACTTTAATATCGCGTTCGTTGGCGTGAAACTTGGGCCTGCTTTGGCTTGCGGGAACACCATTGTGCTGAAAGCGTCAGAAGAGTGTCCCCTCTCGGTCCTGTACATGGGCAAGTTGATCAAAGAAGCCGGGTTCCCGCCAGGTGTGGTGAATATCATCAACGGGACCGGGCTTGAGGCCGGTGCGCCGCTAGCCGCGCACCTAGGCGTTGATAAAATATCTTTTACGGGCAGCACGGCAGCCGGGAAGCAGGTCATGCGGCTCGCGGCGGAGAACTTGAAGAGCGTGACGATGGAGACGGGCGGGAAGTCTCCTGCCATCGTGTTCGAGGACGCGGACCTAGATAACGCGGTTGAATGGATACATAGCGGCATCATGAGGTACGCGGGGCAGATGTGCTTCGCGAACTCGCGCGTGTTCGTGCAGGAGAGTGTTTATGATGCTTTCTTAACCAAGTTTAAGGCCCAGGTTTCGCAGGTCTCTGTTCTGGGAGACCCATTTGAACAGACCACGTTCCAAGGCCCGCAGGTCTCGCGGGTTCAGTACGAGAGAATACTCGGATACATACGTAACGCGAGAGAAGAGGGCGCGACAATATACATGGGCGGGGAACCGGCGTCAATGGACGGAAAGGGGTTCTTTGTTCAACCAACGGTGTTCACGGACGTGAAGCCGGGGATGAAGATCTACCGCGAGGAGATATTCGGGCCGTGCGTTGCCATCATCCCATTTAAATCGGAAGAAGAGGCGTTGGAGATGGCGAATGACACGGTGTACGGCCTCGCCTCAAGCGTCTTCACGAATAATGTTGGGAGGGCCCATCGCATCGCTAAGGAGTTCGAGGCCGGCATGGTTTTCATCAATCTTTCGAACTCGACCGATGTGGGGATGCCGTTCGGCGGCACGAAGCAGTCGGGGTTCGGGGCGGAGAACGGAGAGGCGGGGTTGCTGCCGTATTATTATACTAAGTCTGTTTATATCAACCTTAATGTCTAGGGTAGTTAACTCAAGACGGGAGTTTTCGGTTCGAGTTCTGAATCTAATCTCGTAAGCACGCATTGTAAGAAATCAATGGTGGTGGCGGTGGTGGTATTTCGGATGAATTAAGGTGGAGAATGTCCAGAATAGGGGGAGAGGCGCAATGCAGCTAGTGGGGAAGTTCCGCCTAAGTTTTGCTTTTTATATTAGGCACCTATTCTCTCTACGATTCTTCTCTACCTAGGGTTTGAAAAGTTCAAAATTCATGTGATTGAAAGATGCTTGCCTACGACACCAAACAGAAACCGCCGACAGAATATCAATTACTACCTAGGTACTTAAAACTTGAAGATTACACTTAGCGATTGTGGGGATGCCAGGAAAATACGCCGCGCAAGTACCGTACGAACGTCCCCCCAAACCAAAATCCCGATTTCGTGTATGCTTAGTCAAGATGCAAGCGGCCTGGCCTTATAGTGAATCCAGATACACCGAATATTGTTTTAAATGGACGACCCTCATCGGAAAGATATGAAAAATGCTTCTTGTTGAAAGCATTCTCCAGAGAGAGGACCATACCGTCTTCATAATCCCATTTCGCAAGCGCACCAGCACGAGCTTTTTCGAACCACTCTTCTGCAACATCCCAGCTGGCATAGGTTTGATAGACCAATCCAATGGTGATCTGAACCCAAACAGCCCGCTCGTTATCATAACCGAATAAATCCATTGCCCTATCATTGACCCTCCGGAAGATATTCTTGGCGATATCAGGAAAGCCCCCTTTAAAAGTGTCGGCAGCTAGTTGCATAGCTGCCTCCATAACATCTATGCATTGATACTTGTTCTTGACCCAATCATACACGTTATTGACCATATTGAATATACTGCTGGAGTTCTCGAAGGTAGCAGCATTGTTGTTGACAACATCCAGTCTCTTATAAAGCTGAAGAAGTTCGCTTCTTGCACGTAATACCTGGATCGGAAACCTTAATATGTTTTCCTCGCAATGACGAGCAATCTGAAGCAACAGGGCTTCGGTTGCCTTGTCGCCCGCCATGCTATGCGAGCGAGCAACTCCTAGGGCGTAGTCGATTCCAGCCGGGTCGCTGTTATCAACAATGGCACGGGCAATCTCGGGCAATGTTTTCTCAGCAGCTTTCACCGATACTGCCTTGGACTTTCCTTTGCCGCGGGTTCCCTTTTGGCGTTTTGGCGCGAATTTCGTATCTTTCAGCAAGAGAGCCTGACGAAGTTCGTACGAGCGGTCTAGGAAAGCCAGAGCATCGGCAGCTCTGTTCCATGTATTCAGTAGCTCAACGCAATGGAGGACGTGCTGCTGCGTCTTCCTATCTTCATAACCTAGGACCTCTATATGGTTTTGCGTCATATCCTCGATGATATTATCGGCTTCTTCCATGCGGACGGCTTCTGCATATATACTCGCAAGCAGGTATCCAACCTTGACAGTATCATCACTAGTGACTCCTAGGATGTACCCAAGTCCTTCGCGGACCTCCAGCAAGAGGCTTTCCGCTTCAGTAGGCTTGCCTTGGTCTACTAAGTGGCGAGCTCTATCTCTCATGGCTAGTAAGCTTAATCTCGAGTGGCCTTGCCATCTGAGCTTTAATTCTGAGCCAGAATGATCCACTTCTCGTGAAATCTCTTGGATGGACTCATCATCCGGGCTACTATCCTCTTCCGAAGCTGGAGTCTCGGCTATATTCACGGGCGTCTTGTAACTGACGCTTCGTGGGGTTTCCATGTCTATTCATCATTAGCGATTCAACACCAGCACATTGGCAATGAGACTTCACATTACCTTCAACACTATCAGCCCGCATCTTCTTAGCTCGATTAGCGCTACTTTGCACTCGCTCTTGAGTCCAGATCTGATTACGATAAGAAAATACGGTATCCTTCCCGTCCTCTTGCTTCCTCTTCCTAGCCTTTTCGGCCATAAAGTGAGCATGCTTAGCAGGAAGGTTCTTTTGCCAACCCCAAATCTTGAATTTGTCTTTATATAGCTTTGGGCTATTTCACGTGAGCACGTGGGTTAAAGATGGGATAGTCAATACGTACGAGGCCTCGAAGGAATGCTTTTCCTTCATAAGTTGCATTGTTTCTCGGAGGTCTTTATTCTCTGTCAGATACAGTCTCTCAATTTCAACTTTATGGCCATTCCAGTCGAGATTCCCATATTTAGACCTTCGAGCTGGTCTCGCACGCGATGATGTAGCTGGCGCATTCTCCGGGTCTTGATTGTTTATAATATTATTATCCACGAGCGATATATTTACAACTTTCAAAGGAAATTTTATTAGCAATTTTTCGCTCTATTTAAGGTTATGCGACATAGGTATGAATATTAGTTCTAAAGGCTCGATCAACTTACCTGGGCCTGATTGGACAGTCTGTGGAGAGATGTCGTTTCCCCAATTGTATCCAAACTCCGCGAAAAAGGGGTTGTTCTGGTCCATCCTGCGCTCTGCACACGAACAAGACAAGCAGCGAGCTTATGTTCAAATCTATGTCTTACTCGAGTCTGCAAAGCGAACGTTACACGAGGCATATTCTCGTTCATCAAATAGGCTATCAGCTGTTTGGTTATGGGAGAAGTCTTGCTCATAGGTGCTTAAATATAAGGGATATGAGGTAGGTCAGTGACTTGATTGATTACCTACCCAGGTAGCCGAGCTTCTTCATGGGTGAAGAGGGAAGCCTGGCTTATACCCCTTAACCTCCCAAACTCAACAAAGTTGATATGGTTACCTAATTCTGGGGCAAATAGAAAGGTCTCAAACGTTCACAAAAGTGCCCTGACCCATGGTCTTACGGAACAGCCGACCAAGTTGGCGGTCACAGCTGGAGGCCTCCAGAGAGGGGTGTGTTCCACGACAGCCATGAGCCCACCATCCTGCCAAGTCATGTTTACACTGTGCGATGAGTCCAATGGTATAAAGAATTTTGAGGCTTTCAGATGCCGAAAATACTTGAATTTAGCGTGATACTCTTTGAATTATATCCCAAGGCTCCACTTTGGCCGTTACCGAGCTGTTGTTCAACCATTGTTCAAAAAATGGGCTATCCGACTATGTACCTAACCTCAAGTATTTCATAAGAGAGTGAGCTGGCATCATTAAGTCTCTGACGTTTATAGGGAATTTGGTGGCAAAAAACAGTGCCACTAGTATTAGATACATCGATTTTAATCATCGCCTTGTGCTTTACAGCCAAAGGCAGCAGAACCAAAATTGTCAAAAGAACGCAAAAGTGCCTCCAACAATAAAATATTCAGGGCCTGTTCGTAACGTTGATTGGCTTAACAGAAAGTTCTCAAACGTCCCCAACCTTTTCCTACCTACAGGTATATACACCCCTGGGAGATGAGAAGTTTTCGTGAGGTATACTTTCTTTCATGACGTGTCATGACTAGGAACCAATGATATGATTTCTCGAGGAACTCTGAAATACCCCCGGCCAGGAAACGCTGCATCCTCACAAGAACGCCTTTTCCGCCTGCGCTGGGACTAACTTTTGACAAATTCTTCCGGCTTCTACTGGACCCATCATGGCCTTGGCAGAGCCTTATCTAACAAGTCTCATAAGGGAGACTTCTGGCATGATACCCAAGTTGACGAAAGATCGCAAAAGGTTCTCATGTAGATTGGTCAGGTACATCGGCGTATCAAAGTCGTCAAATAGGCAACTTGTCTTCGTGCTGGATAGCCTGCTGGTTTAGGCGATTGAGGAACCGGAATTTTGCCTAGCTTTAAAATGCAATTCGATATCATCGAAAAAGGGATAGCAAAAGTTCACGAAGATACAACAGAGCAAGATGTGTTTTCATAGAGGAATTATAAATATTCAGATATCGCTCGATGGCGAATACTTTGGTAGGTAGCTACCTAGCCAGGCATACCGCAATAATATTCATCTTTGACTATCATAACTTATGATATAGAAACGCGAATTCTAGAGACTACCATCCCCAATTAGCCCATTCAGCTTAACTCAGGACGCCGGTACATGATCACATCTCTGTAACTTATCCTCTATTACAAGAGCCTATTGCCGAAATAACCTAGAACACTTCATAATTCAAAGGTACCTAACGTTCAGCCATTCCGATTATTTCGATATTTTTGTCTAATTATGAGATACGTACCTACCTAGGCACCGAGCATTGAGATAATTCAAAGACATCAACAATGAAAGATTGTAAAAGTTCTAGTCCTAGTTCTTGTAAACCTCGCACGGACCGTGTTCAAGAACGAGCAATTAAGGGAGACGTACCCTACATGATTCAACGCTGGCTGCAGGAAAAGCCCAATAATGAGCCCTACAATGTGCTCGACATTGTCCGTACCTCGGCACAGCCGCCCAAATGGGATGTTTCTAAACATGGGCTAGCCGCTAAGAAGTGAGGCTTTGGACGGCTTCACGCATGAGTGGTGTGTTGGAAGACCGCTGGTGGCCAGCTATTTGGAGAGCCTTTGCATTAGGATGTAGCGGGCAGCTACATCGTCCTACGATAGCCTGCAGGTTGAAGCCTAGGTACCTACCATTTAATAACACTTAACACTTTGTTTTTTTTGGTAGACGCTTGTAGAAACCATAGGAAATTGTTATAGTTGGACTTGAATTATTTGCTCGGGTACTTACCTACGTACCCCCTATCAATCAAGAGCTATTTTACAGATACAATATCGGTATCCATGCTTCTATACTCGGATCCAACTATTTCCAAACATATAAAATCCTATATGGTCGCTTAACATTCCCATCATTGCATTGTCCTCCTATATAAATCGTTAAGTTTTCCGAGTTGCTTTCCTTCTTCATTATGGCACCGGATCGCTCTAAGAAGCACCACTCCTCAATTCGACGCTCACAACGCCTCCAAGAGTCTTCTAAGCAACAGAAACAGAAGCCACAGACGGAAGATTTTCAGTTCAATGGCCTATATGCCACAGAAGACAACACCATAGGTCAAGATTGCGAACTCCACATCTACGAGAACCGATATAACACACGCGGGGAAAAGACTACTCTACGGGTGGATATTCAGTCGGGGATAGAACCCCAGAGAAACAGGAGTCACAGCGCTGCGTTCGTTTTGACTAGGGATTATAATGCCGCGAAAAGATTGGAAAATACTGCATTTGAGATTCGTTCGCCACATGTCTGTAAAGCTTTGCGTGACGTCATCAAATACTATCCCGGAGTCAATATTAATTCTACAGGACTAATTACTCTGTACAATCAGCCACGATGTTTATTCCACTATCGAGATCAATTAGTAGCGTATGCTACATCGTCTAGGGACTCTCAAATGGAACGACATCTCAATTTCTGCCTCATGTATATAGAAGAGACACTACAGAGGGAATTGAGTGCATGGAGCCAGCTGGTAGTAAACTTCAATATCCTACCGGGGCTGGAACATAGGGATCTTTGGATGGCATTTAAGCCAGGATCGTTACTTTACTCGAGGGATCCAGGCACTAATAGCGAGTTTGTTGTACGCCTTCGATTTTTGTCCCTCAAGAAAGAATCCAATAGACAGCCGGAGTGGCATATGGATTGCGAAAGACTAGAATGCAATGGCAGGAGTTTTGGGTTCAGCGCGTATAGTACGACAATAGATTCATACGACGGGATCAAGCCATTTATCACATTACCGGCGTTCCCTCTCGAATATCACACCGAGAGACAAAGGGTCTGCGAGGAATTACTATTGAGAGGCAGGAAGTTCGTCTCGATGTCAGGCATCCATCACCGCCAATACAAAGGAAGGGCCATGGTCTTTCGACCCAATCTTTTCCCACGGAATCAAGACATGCACATGGAGCACTCCATGGAGGTAAGTCACGGTTCCAATTAGGAAGCATAAACTCATGAGAACAGATCAAAGACAGAGTAATTCTTGATTGCGAAAGCTTCAGGAATAACTGCGGCGCATCACATGGAAATTTCTTAGAGGGATCGAAGGTATTCGCAATTACCTCAAAGGACCAGTGGGATATACAGGACGAAGACCTCCTCATTTGCCATCACTCCTGGCCTGGATATGCTCTTGGACACAAAAAGTTAGCAGTTTTCTGATTTCTTACATTCCTCATTTCGACTCTCCTATTCCCGCACTGGGAATTGCGTTCTTTGGAAGTCTCCTGGGATCTCTGAACGATATCACTACTAATATTTAGCTCCACAGGTGGGCGTACTTCAGCGTTACCGAAATTGAAGAGGTTGAGTTTAACTCGAGTGCATTTGACTCCTTAGCTCTCGAGAGCGACAAAAAGGATTTGATAAAGTCCCTCGTGAGTTTGCAAAAGACAGCATCGGACTACGATGGCCTTGTTAAAGGAAAAGGGAAGGGTTTGACTTTTCTATTGCATGGTCCTCCAGGTGTTGGGAAGACTTTTACCGCCGGTAAGACCAATCCACTAAATTCAGTTAACGACCTTAAGCTTACTCAGTCGATTCTAGAAAGTATCGCAGACTATACCCGCAGACCGTTGTACCGACTTGATTCAGGCCAGCTGACTGGAAGATCCCAGCTTGCTATGGAGAGCATGCTTGTGAACTGTCTCTCTCTGGCTTTCAAATGGGAAGCGGTTGTTCTATTAGACGAGGCTGATGTGTTCATGCAAGAGAGAGGACTTCAAGATCTAGAACGAAATGGTGTGGTATCTGGTATGTTAACTTTTCGATAGACCTAGGTAGGTAACAGAATATCGATGGATGGCTAATTCAAACCTCCAGTGTTGCTTAGACAGCTAGAATACTACGAGGGAATCTTATTTCTCACCACAAACCGCCTTCAAACGATAGACAGCGCATTTCGGAGCCGCATACATCTCTCAATTTATTACCCACCCCTATCCGTCGAACATAAGCAGGACCTATGGCGTATAGGATTGACCAGGGCTAATTCAAGTCATACTCCTCGTTGGCTCACAAAGAAGTTACTCTATAGACTGGCGGAGGCTGAATCCAATGGGCGCGAGATCAAAAATATTGTCCGTATGGCCCATTGTCTAGCTCAAAATGGGAAACGAGAAATGGAAGAGTCTGATGTGCTTCGGGGCGTTAGGGCCTTTGAGTTGTTCAACACAAACTTCGCCGCAAAAGGACACATTGAACAGGAAGATGTGGGAGGTGCACTCCCGGGGCCCGGAAACCACTAATATTGATTGACCAAGAAACACGTTGAAAGATGAGAGCTTATCAGTTTTCTAACGACATTGATTTGCTTATTTTTAGATAGAATGACATAGTTCTATTCTTCGATATTTCTTTCTACAGTGACTTTCTGAATATAATTCTTTTCCATTCAACGCAACCTTATAACCAAATTGCTCGGTCTGCGGTAGACCGCCTGCCGAAGCTACGTACTCCCTAGAATCCTAATTCTAACCTCTTCCCTAGCTTATTCAACAACGCCAATTATCAGAGTTATTTTCGTACTATAAGTATAATCCAGTGCCGTTGTGTTAAGTCCCGTGGGCCGCCAACTTCGCCACCTCCCGCGCAGAGATATACCGACCAGGATCTCGCTGAACTATCTTCCCAATCTCCTTGGCCTTCTTTCTTATGGCTGTAGCGGTCTTTCCATTGCTAAGTACTGTTGAAAAAGCATCATGAAGACATTTGGCAGTAAAAGAGGGTGCCGTTTCCTGACATGCCCATACACCGACACCAATGTACTGAGCTGCTTGTGCAATGCTGTAGTGATCTAGCCATTGAGGCAGGATTATGTGGGGTATGCCGGTCCTATTAAGAAATAAGGGTCAGTACATAGGTACCTCATTCAGGGGGCGGGGTAGGGCGAACGACTAACCCGAGTGCCTCGTTAAAACAGCCAGCCCCTCCGTGGTGCACCGAAGCAACAATATGACCAGTTTCAAACAGAGCCGCTGGCTCGACAGGCAACCAAGGCACCATTTTCAGGCGCCCATTCTCAAGGAATGGGCGCACCGGATCCATGAATTCGTCACCGAAAGTCACACCTCCAAGTTCCTTCCCCGTCTTGCGGAACTTCCATAGTACTTGCAGATCAGGATTCTCTTCTAGAATATCTGCGATAGCCTGTGCCATTGCACTAGCTCGACCTATATCCCAGGCAAAGAAGCTACCAAGGTTGACGAGAAGAGTCGGCCCTTGTGCAAGCCACTGGCCTAACTCCGGACTTACTTCTTCTGGAGTTGAGAGGGAAAGGTACATCGGCCCAGTGTAGGTCACGTTTGGCGGCACATGATCCAGGGGTATTGTGGCTTCAGCCAGGCCTTGTACTAGGAAGGGCACGTTTGTGCGGTACAGATCGTGGTAGGTGATGCGACCGAAACCTTTGGACTGGAGAAAACTTTGCCCTGCTTTGAAATGGGGCATGGAAGATAGAATGTGGAAATACCGCAGATTCATGTAGATGTTATCCAGCAGTTTACTCCACGGCACGGGATACGGAATCCCAGAACCCATCCTATACTAAACGTAAGTATTCAATCTACTAAAAGCAATAGGACATGACATGGAAATTCGCTATCTGATTGGATAGAATACACGGGTACGTACACCGGATACTTCCACAGCCATTTTCCAAAAGGTTGGTGGAGGGGAAAGACGTCGACTGGGATATTGGGAACGACGAAAGCATGCAGCCTTTTTCGGTCACGAGCGGCATCAAGACCAGGCCTGAAAAAGATGTCTAAGAGGACGAGGGAGGGATCTACCTGGTCGATGATCTCTGTGGAGTTAATAAGATGCAAGTTAGCGCTCAGCTCCCCCACGCAGAAAAAGCAAAAGCATTACCTGCAAGATTCTGATATAGTGCCAGATGCGCCTCTCCCGACCACGGCGCAACGTAGAATGCCAGATCCTTTCCGATTTTGTCGATGTGCGCACGGCCTGGCGGATGTATAATGCTGGTTGCCGTTCTCCCCGTCATCGCCATAGCTCTAGCGAATAGGTGCTGCGCAGGAAGCTCGTGAAATATTATATCCTGCGAAGAGGAATTCATCTTACGGCCATGCTTTGAGATACGTTCAATTCTGGGATACGTGGGTGCGAAAGAGGCAACGTGTATTTCGACCTCGGGGTGGCGCTCCAACAAGCCTTGCGCCGTCGCAAGGTGCACGTTAGAAAGGCCGAATTCAGAGTTAACGATAAAGAGAACGGTGTTGTTTCGGCCCACGACAGATGGCGTATACTGGGTTGACGGCCTCGTTGTCCATTGGGAGAGCAAAAGGGACACTATGGCAATGAGCAAAGAGCTCCCAAGGAGCAGATGTTTCAACATCGTGTAGAAATGACTAGTACAATTATTTCTAAGGGATTGTTGCTGAAAATTCCGTTGAGATGAAAACTTGAGACTTGTATTACTCTGGCTGATTTTATAATGAAAACAACATCCTGCAAGTATCACCATTGGGCCATATAATAGCTTCAACTGCCATTCTATTATCAATGCATCTGAGTCAGAGTGATGTCGGATTGTTTGAATATTCAATTGTTTTCAACTACCTCTGACACAATGAAGCTTTTCTGTATGCAATGTTCTGGGCTCTCATTGGCCAGTGTGGATACACAAGCGATGCAGTACCATTGCAGATATTGTAACCGTAGCGAGATGGCAATACCTCTCTATCTAGTCAGGTATCACACTGCGATCGTGTAAGGAAGACACCCACGTATCCACTTCCATCGCGACCAGTATCGCCGTGAGAAATTCGTAGGATAGCTGCAAAACTCCTTCATATTTCAGCTCATATGCGTGAGAATCCATTATCTTGTCGATCATAACGATAGCCCGGAGAGGGGTGTTAATAACGCATTGCCGTTATGAGGGTTGCCATCCCGCGTCCAACGTCTTAGCTTCACACCAGCTTCCTCGTCCCGACCTCTAAAAACCGACGAATTCCCCCTCTAGCGTGTGTCGTCAGCTTCATTGCCGGTGGTTGCATTGCTGAAAGTTCGGCGGCGAAGCCAAGGAATGACTCGTATGATATTAGGTGCACCAGTCAGAGTAGTGCATTTGATTTTTCAAGTATTGTGTTGATCTTTTTTAGGTATTGGTGTTGGTTTCGATAAAGCTGACATTTTATGCCGGTTGGACGAATGAGTATCGCGAATAACGAGAAGAGTTCCGCTTCCACGCGGACCCTTCCCAACCTTGGCATAAATATTCGTAAGGCGGACTGGGCATGTAGGAGATATGTCACTTCCATGCGTTGTAACGTATAATCTGGCCCTAGCCAAGTTGGTAGTGGAAGACTTTGTGTCGTAGTCTCGACAGTGTTCGTCGACATTTGGTTAGTCATCCGACCAAGGCATCCAAGGAAGTACCTATAGGTAGGTATATAGTAAGGGGGGTCAATCCAATCATATCCAGATGGATGGAGCGTCTGTTTTGTATATTGGAGGGCTTTTTTCTCTTCTCCTGTTGCGGCGACCCCATATTCTTCTATCTCTCCTACGTTTCTCGTCCTGCTCGCTAGGGCAACGTCCCAAATGCTTTATCTTTTTAAGCCAGTTGATAATTCTATTGCACCACCTGCTCAATCGTGGTGATGGCGGCAGCGACGCTGGCTCCGGCTCATCCCAAGCAGCAGGGTCTGATACAAATTCCCAAACCCTGATCGTAGGGTTGAATCTGACCTGCTTTATTATCGGGTTGGGAGGGGTATCATTGGGTATATATTGTTCCATCTTGTCGGATTCGAACAGTGAATTACCTACTAAGTACCTAGGTAGGCAGGTATATATGGCTCTGTCGGTGCTCGACGAATGTTATTGTAACTGATTGTGTCTAGGTATCTATAAGACCAAATGTAGTACCTAGGTGGGTAAATGGTCGAAAGGTTTCTGTCGAATACACAACTCAAAAGTATTTCTTGTGCGATAAAATTGTGGTTACCAGGGCCAACCAGACTCACACCTTGAAAAAGTGCGTACCATGAACGCCATATATATGTTACTTGCTGGTATTAGGAGAATGCTATAATACGGTGGCGTTGGAAGTTTGCGCTTAATGAGTGTTACTATATCAACCAAAGGCTTATCCGAAGACTTTAGGTTTGGACACAATGAGTGGCTTGAATATAGTTATCTTAAGTTATACTAATATAGACTCTCAAATGCAGTCATACCTTTACTATACTATAGTTAATGCTTAGCAACTATAGCAACACAACTCGTTAATTATTTCAGTTTTCAAATACTCTAGGTATGTTTTGTTACTATGACTCAGCTCTCAAGAGTAAATATTCAGTTGCTTGCAGTCATTCTTACCTATCTAGTACCTACCTACCTATAGACTCCAGTTGTTGCCCATGCTAACATCGATGTCAAAGAAACCGAACTCAAGCTGTTTAGGAATCTATTAGCGCTTATAATAATATTCCAAGTTTCCCAACTAACCTCGGGGTAGTTACAATCCAGCCAGTCAGACGCCGGAAAATCCAGAGCTTCTGATATAATCTCCTCCGAGTTGGATACCTGTTCCTTAGGAATTAGCATGTCGTATATTGAACCACATTAATCCAACGTATGTAGTATATATAGTACCAACAGTGAGGCAATCTTCAATGTTAGCTACCTACCTCCTAGCAAGTAGATAAATACAAGGCAAAGAAAGAAGGTACTTACGCCAGCACAGTCCGCGGAATCTGAAGGTGTTAAATATTGATGAGTCAGGAGAGACATCTTCTGCCTCTCTATCTGCCTATTATTGAGATCGAGAAAGCTTCGCGCACACGATGCTTTGGCGGTCTGCCGAGATTTCGTTCCTAGGTGTACCTCGAGCAACATGATCGCTGCATACATGGTAATGAAGCACCAGAGCTCGCTGTAGCAACATCGTAAATGCATATCCTCCACTAATGGGACACACCTTCGAAGAAGATCTACCGTAGATTGGTAATCAGTCACAACAACATTCGTGACGTCTGTAAGAGGTTAGTGCTGAAATGCTAAGAGTTCCTCCCGAATACCTTCATGCTTACCTCTAGGTTGGAGCATAGCCACACGAACTAAGTTCAATGAAGCGAGTATGAGATCTTCTCTAAGCATGACGAGACTCTGCAATCCTGCATCCGCTAACTTCGTGTTGAGGAGTAGAATATCGCGCGATGTGTGGTAACACACAGTTTCCGAAAGCCAATACCTCTTATCATTTTTCTGGATGTAGGGTCGGTGAAGAGCCAAAATGGCACTCTTTAGTTGAAAAGTCAAATATGCACGAGTAAGTGTCGGTATTCCGGGATCGCATGTTCCAGTTGAGTCTTTTTCATCCCACGATGGGATGCTTTCTATGGCTTGGGTTATCTCCTGAGTGTATCGTAAGACGTCGTCGTAAGTGAGTTCTTTAGAGAGCCCAGTGCTAAAAAGGCGTCGAGATATCTCTAGGCGTAGCGACCAGCTACGGGCGCTATGGGCTTGGTAAGATGTAAGAGTGTATTCGCTTAATGGTCTTGGCTTAGGAATTTCTTTCGATGTTTCGTCGAAGTCATCATCATTGACATTCGTGGGTGGAGCAACGTCGGGATCAATATTGTGTAGGAGACTAGGAAGACCATACTCATATGAGTTTTGAAGATCTAGCTCTCGAAGAGCGGCCCAAATCCTTCTCTTCATTTCCCTCATGTAAGGCGTATAGTTCGGAGGCGCGTCGCGATGTAGCCCATCGATGATAGCATCTTGGATTAAGGAGCTGGTTTCTTTCCACCATCTTTTCTTATCAATTATGATCATCCGTTTAGCAAGGTAAATCAAGTATGAAACTTGGTAGTGCACAGGTCTACCATGTTTTGGGCTTTGTTGCCTTAGCCATTCTTCACATAGAGAAACCCACTGCGTAGACACAGATCGGTACTTGATCGCCAAGGATGTAGCCTCAGCATGTTGACGAGATTGGCCCGCAGTAGCACAAGCAGATGATATGGATATTATTGCTAATATCAAAGTTGCCATAACTGGGTGATGCGTCTGTTGGTTTGTCCAAAAATTGTTATAATCTCTCCTAAATGTGGGGATATGGAAAGCTCGATGAAGCTGTCCTAGGCCATCTAGGTATAACGAAACCAGAATGTCTACATCTCCTTTTGGAGGGAGAAATCTCTCAAGACTTATGTTATGTGTAGAGAGCAAGTTATTATCTGGTACCCCTCTACTGGGCTTCTCCTTTGTAATATTTACTCCTAAAGGGTTGAGCCATTCCTCAGCGGTTTCTCTGATGAATGGGAATAGTTCAGGGATCTGTGTAAAATGTGAGTCCAGCTAATCCACAAGATATTAGGTGGATGGGTATCAGTTCACCTCACTAAAGAATTGAAAAAGAGCATGTCGGCTATAGTACCCCTGAGGAGACCTCTTCCTTGGATCTAAGGGTCGCGAGTCGCCGACATGAATTACATCTTCACCAACTCTTCCATTTTGGGAGACTGGTAAGTCTTGCTGATGGCCGCCTTCTATGCCGGATTTCCCCGCATCATGGGCATTATCATTTGAAATATCTTTTTCTGGGGGCTTTCCGTTGCCCAATGATAGCGGTTCAGACTCGATATCTATTACGTGTGAGGCTTCTGTGGCGTCGTCGCCCCCACGTAAGAACCCAGCCTTTGAAAGCAATGTCTTCAGCTCAACGACCTCAGCTTGAAGATTGTGAATCTGTTGCTCCTGTTGGCGGGAAGGACTAGGTACTGGTGATTGTTCGGCTATAGTTTCAAACGAACATTGTGCCGGCCTGCCTGATTTTATACATCTTTGGCAAGGCAAATTTCGATCACAAGACATCTAAGAGATCGCATTCAATAAATATAACCAATTTGATTACGAATTCATAGCCACGTACCTTCTTCTTCCTACATTCTATGCAACTTAGTCGAGCTCGTTTCTTCCGGCTTCTTCTTTCGCTAGTAGCGCGATCCATCTTTGTAGAACTTGATTGCTCGGTATTATTAACCACTTTATCGTTTCTAGTAACACAAGTACAACTTGAGATTTATTAGGATCGTTCAGATTTCACATATGTTGCGACGAAGCAAAATGTCAAATCTAGCCGGAGTTAAGAAATCGCCGGTTATCTGCGTTACTAATGGTTACAAATTTCCGGCCATATTTCCGATCTTAGTAGGACTATTTTCACGCAGATCTTCTACGCGTGAATAGGTAATAAGGTAAGAAGACAATATTGACAGTTGTATTTCAATTACACGCAATACTACTACCTATTCTATGCTTTAAGATATGGCTGCTGGGTCATATTTTACTAGTGCCGTCGAGAGTGATTGTAGACAGCACCAGTACTCATCATTGCACCGAGATACCTCGTCTATGGAGCCTTTTCTTTTTAAAGTCTCTCGACACCCCCTCCAGGAGGGGGGGTCCACGCATTGGAATGCGCAGCACCCCGGTAGCATCGTCCCATTGCATCTGATCTACGTCACTTCAGCCAATAAAGTCATTAACAGCTTGTGCCTTCGCAATTTTTATATTTCATCCGCTTCGAAAGATCGAAGTTTCGAAAACTGCTAAGCCGTAGCCTTTGATTTGGTAAATTGGAACCCACCAAGTTGCAAGCCGACTCTGGCGATATATACATAGTACCTAAAAGGTACCAATTAGAAGATATTTTCAAGAATATTCTCCTTTAGATATACAATAACCTCTTTTATAAATAGTTGTTATTAAAGGGGTTTTAAAGAACCCTTGTCTCGTATGGGTACCTAGTTCTCTCCAAGGAGTTTCTCACGGCAGCTCTCTCTGCTCGGCACATATTCTTAGCCCCCGCGCGAAGCCACGGCTTGGAGTTTGGGGTCAGGTCGGATGGCGTCCATGCTTGCAACTTTAATCTTAGTAATAGCAATCTTTTCGTAAACCAGTAGCTAGGCAACGTGATCACGATTGAACATGAATATGTATGCATTTTGGAACCTCATCAAAATCGAAGGCGGGTATATCCGCACCCGCACCCGCGTACCACACCATCGTGCCTTCTCGCCTAGAGACGCACCACGATGAACGCCGACCCGAAATCGTACCTTCTCTCCGAAGAAGAATCGCGGGCGATATTCGAGCGGTCCATCGTCCCCGCCGAACTCGGCACTCTTCCACCGGTCACCACCAACGACAACAGTGGCCGGAATTCTAACACCAATGCTGGCAGAACACCTCTCGCCGTCCTGATCATAGGCCAAACCGGCGCAGGCAAAACACGCACCGCACCTCTCCTCAAATCCTCCCTAACCAATCTCCGCTTCCCTAACCCCCTCGCGCACTTCGTCGCAGACACATACAAAACATACCACCCCTCCTACCTCTCCCTCCTGCACACCCACCCCTCCATCGCCTCCGCAGCAACCGGTCACGATGCCCGGCGCTGGCTTCTCATGGCCTCCCGTTTCGCCGCGGAACGGCGCGCAGACGTGCTCTTGGAATCCGCTGCACGACACCCCAGCGACTTCATCGAACTAGCTCAGGAATTCCGTGATCACGGATATCGCGTTGAGGTCGCGATATTGGCTGTGCCGGCGGCGCTGAGTAGATTGGGCATTTTGACGCGGTATCATGAGAAATTACCGGAGGCGGGGCCGGCGGGTGGGTTGCCGGTGCGGTTGACGCCGCGGAAGGTGCATGATGAGTCGTATGCGGGACTGTTAGAAGCTGCTGCTTTTATTGATGGAGAGGGTGGGAGTGTGGCGGACCAGGTTGTTGTTGTGCGGCGTGATAACGTGGTGGCGTATGCGGATGAGCGCGTTAATGGGGTTTGGAGGCGGGGATCGGGTGTTGCTCAGGCGTTGCGGGAGGAGCGGGAGAGACCTTTGACGCTTGTGGAGAGGACGGCGGCACAGGAAAGTGTGAGTAGGTTGAGAGAGATGCATGTGCCTGGTCTAGAAAGCCAGCTGGAGCAGATTGAGGAGTTGTTGAAATCTCTCTTGGTTGATTCGAACGATAAGACATATGCGTCGTTGAGGCCGTTGTGCCTGCCTAATTCATTAGACGATAAGCAATTTGATGTTGAGACAGGTCTTAGACTTGGGGTGATATAATAGCACGGATTGTATTGGAGCTGAAAGCACGCTATAGCATATAAGGCTTTCAGGGCGTTTCTGATAGGGCCTCATTGACATACCCCTTTAGGCACTAATGAAAGACATGCATGAGTACTTCCCTGACTAGCTGTGGAAAGCAAAATATAGGCCCTGGATTGGTCCGGCTCATGGTGCAAAATATTTGATATATAGTGCAATGTATCGCTAATATAGATATCTTGACTGCTCATCTCATCTAAATTCTTATCTAACCCCATTTTCTGTTTTCTCCCATCTACTTGAAAACAATTCAAAAAGCCACACCATACCATATACTCGCTAGTACATGTATCTAAATTCAGGGTTAAGATCTCCCATCTCAGTCTTCTCGTACTCCGATAAACCAACATCCCGTACGGCCTTCTTTCTCCTCTGGTTTTCGGTATAGATCGACACAAGATATAGGGCTGACGCTATGCCGCTAACACAGGTGAACCCGAGACATATCGAATAACCCTTTGTGAAGTTTGGAGAATCTTTGCTGAGAAAGGAGAAGGTTGCGATGATTCCGCCGATATTGCCGAATCCGATCTGCCAGCCAGTACCGATGGCCCTGCGATGATGGCCTCCAAGATTCATACTAAACCAGCACACAGTGATAGGTAATATACTATAAGTCCCCATCGTAACAAGGTGCAGCATTGCGTATTGAACCGGTGTGTTGTTGTGGACTTTGAGCAGTGTAGCGAAGGCTGCGATACACAAGCCAAGTGGTACAAGCGCGAACGCAGCACGGTGGCGTAGCTTGTCGGAGAGCGCCGCCATAAGAATAGAAAAGGCAAACGATGCCGCCCAGGGAGGTACGCTGTGTAGCTGAGTTTGAATCGCGTTGTAGTGATAAGTCGAAATGATAGTTGGTGCGAAGAAGGCGTAACTGTAAGCTGGGACGATTAATCCGAAGTACATGAATCCGCCGAGCCAAATACGGTGATCCTTCATCGTGTTCACGACATCACGGAAGGTGATTTTTCGTTCGGCGGCATTGTGACCTTGGTCAGCTTGCAAGCGAGCTTTGATGTACGCTCGTTCGTCTTCGGTCAACCATTTTGCCTCCTCAGGACTTCGCTAGGTTAGAAACATACAAGCCAAGTTTCGGATGGGGGTGGCTTACAATGAAGGGAATATGAAAAAGAAAATGATGGCAACGAGAGCTGTGAGAGATCCTTCAAGAATGAAAATCCAACGCCAGCCATTATATCCGCGCATACCCTGCATTTTCCCGATAGCCGATGCTAATAGACCTCCGAAAGCCCCAGCCAAAGAGGTGGATGAGAAGAACAGAGAATAGCGCTTCTGAGATTCACTTCGTTTATACCACATGCTGATTAGGTAGAAACATCCCGGGAACATTCCACTCTCAAATAGACCTAGGAAGAATCGAGTCGCAAGGAGGCCGGAATAATTCTGGACCAGACCTTGACATACGGAAGCAATACCGAAACCAAGCATACAGGTTGGGAGCCATACACGGGGCGAGAATTTCTTCATCAAAATGTTGCTGGGGATCTCGGCAACAATATACGGCACGAAGAATATGGTCAAAGCTAGCAAACTCCTGTATTAGTAAAGCGGCGTTTCCTTAAACAGATTTACTTACCAGTGTTGTACTCAGTATCCTTGAGGTTCAAATCTTCTACCAGACGGAAAGATTTCGCATTTGCGATATTGACTCTGTCTAAGAAAGCAAGGAGGTACAGTATACACAGGAACGGCACCAACTGCCAATCGATTTTGGTGATAAGTTTCCGCTCTGTCGTATGCGGCGGACATTGTACGTGAAGCTCATCATAGTCGACATCGGCAATGCCGGGATGGTAAGTGTTATTTCCGATGATCTCTTCTTTTGGTTTATCCGAATCGCTCAGAGCGTTCGCTGCGAGAGAAACAAAGTTAGACATTGTTATGAACCAAATTCTGTGCTGCGAGCTCAGGATACCCAAAAACTCGGTCCAAGAACGCGATGCGATCCACGACCAAAAGTTGGAGTCATACAGCGGGGATTGTTGAGGATTGCGACGTACGGGAATTTTTGCCTACACGCATTTTCAATTAGACCAATGAGGGTCAACTGAAATGTTACCCAAATGAGTCTATAGTAGACAAAATGACTCCAACTCTCCACGATAGATAAGACGACTCGCGAGACGGTGTGGGCGGTCTTGCTTATAAATAATAAAATTTTGCTTAGAGTCGTGCTGACCCTCGGTCATTCGGTCTAGATGTTGAGCACGCTGGCACGGCGATCTCTAGCTCTAGTAAGCGTCCGCTAACTCATCCACTGGTGTTTAGGTAGCTTGGAGCTTTAGAGATTTAGAGGCCCAAACATAACCAACTCGGCACCAGACAACAAACGACTCTCAAAATATTAAAAATTTTGGATGACCAGGAAGGAAAAAAGAGAAATCGTGTTGCAGACGCGACTAGGAAGCATCAAATTCGGAGCCGATGTCGCTTCGCTGGAGTGAATCCATCCAAGCTAGACCCGCTAGGACGGGATTCAGCTGAAAATGGAAAGGATCCTAGAGGCTGGAAATCTTTTTCGCGGGGAAATTAAATATTGCGGAGTAGATGTTCTGGTTTTGGAGGAGCTGGACCCTGGATCGGCAAACGAACCAGTTATCTTCCTTCTATTATACCCTCCATCTCTCCATTCCTAGCAGTGGCTAGCTGATCATCTTGGACCTTCAATGCCTTTCCAACCTCCCTGCAATTTTCAATTCAGCCATTCCGACTATCATCCGGTAGACGAAAATAATCGTCAGGTAGGTTTCCGGGAAAATAGTTCAGTTTTCAACCGGCCGATATAGTCGATGAGTTTCAGGAATACATGATGCATTAGTCTATCCGACTCAAAGATGGCCGAATGGTCGTTGAACTGCGAAGAGCCGTTCTAAGTCCAACTAACTGCATGCATCCTTCGAAGTAAGAGTTGTCTTCCCGACTATGTCGATATTGTGTCACGAACAGCAGGCCGCCGCGATGTCGAGGTAGGCTCTGGCATTGTAAAACCTGGGTTATGGGGTAGTATAGTGAGGCCCTACCTAATCTGAAACATGCAGACTTCATCCATCATCTTGCATGGTTTCGCTGTCTGTATTGAGCTCACAGGCGACGATATCGGTGTTGAACATCATTGCTAAAAGCGCCCGGTCGACAGCGTATCGTGTCTTGTCTCACGAACAGCGTCATCACAGTCGGCGATATATCTGGAAGGTAAGGTGTATCAATAATTGATCGAGAAGGAAGAAGTTAAAATATCCTTATCATTCAGCCGCAGAACTAGAGTGAATTCGCTCTAGAGGTATGATATAATTAGCATGTGATAGCTACCAAAGACATTAACAGACCTAGAGATATAATGTGAACCTTGAATGAGCGACAGCTTTCACAATGGCCTAGGGAGGTATAAATACCTCCGTACCACGCTCACCTTTCTAAGAGCCTGCCTCACTCGATTCGTGCTACATAGGTATGTAGATGCAGGAAGCGCATCGCTCATGCTGATACAAATACAACTGCGCAACCAGTCTGTATTCCAGTACAGGCTTACTCAACGCATTACACAATTGAAACATACTCGGTCAAAGTGACAAATCCTGTTCGTGTCGTTCCACCTACGAATGAGATCGCAAGATGTCTTGTGGCTTACTTGTGTCTCTTGGACCTGGGCTTGGAACCGGACCACGATATGATTTAAGAGGGGACATCGAGAACGCTACTTCGATTGCGCAATACTATTAAGACAGTTGAAACACCCGGGTATAGAAGTTTCGATCTGCCCCATAGACTAAAAGAATGGGTTTGCGCACGCGAGAGATCTGATCCAGCAGCCCGGTTAGAGTATTGTGTTTGATGTAGAGATGCCCAATCATCTCCCATTGACTTGGTACGGTAACGGTTGATGCTACCCCCCACGCGTGGTATTCATGTATTCGCGATCGTCATACCACGCGATACAACCATGCTGACTTGTATAATAGCTGGTGTAATAGCTGAGAGATTATACGTAGAACGTTGGAGTTTTACGGTTTTAGGGCATTGTATGAGAGAAAAAGACTCCAAGGGGCTACCCCTCAGCAGGTAGGTAGCACAAAGTTGTATGTAGCTAGAGCTCGGTGTCACCAATAGAGCGGTAAGTGCTCCGTAACGGTGTAACGAGCTTATCAGTCGTCATAGATGATAGAAGTTGCGTGATCAATCCAGTATCGTTTTAGGCTTAGCGTCTGCAAGGCTATGAGGCGCAACCGGGCGATTATTTACTAGATCGAGATGGAATTTATCTCTTGGCTTTGGAAGAGCCAATAATAACCCCCACGAGGACCGGTTACCCTGTTCGCTATTTCGGGGACGCCTATTCGGTTAGCTCATCGGGGCAATAGAATAATAAACTGTGCAGCAGTTTACTGCATCCATCAGCACTGTCTTGGATCTTAGATCTTTAGTGGTCGGTTCCAGCGTTGGTACGCAGCCCTGGAGTAATAGAAACCGGCGAGTTCCATGGACACAGCTGGAGGTACTATGTAGTATGTGCGATGTCAAAGAAAAAATCGTGACTAAAATTGCCATTGAATCCTCATGACATCGTCGAGGCAAAGCATTACGTCTCCCATACATATGTACATGTATGAAGGATAAAAGTACCTTGCTCGGTCGGCCTTTCATAGACTTTTCCTTACGCTCTTACGCTAAATAGCACATGTACATCTTATATGTACCGATCTAATAAGAATTCATACATGGATAGGCGTCCTTTCCTAGCATATCATGGCAATCGCAACCTGTAATGTACATACAACATAACGCTTCAGCTTTTTAAACTTGTTTCCCGCTCCGCGTTCATTTTATAAGTCTAATTTCTCTCTCTTCTCCTCTCTCTCTTTCTTGCATTCTGCGTTCTGCGATCTGCGTTTGAAGTATATTTATACTTACTGCTATATACGCACGACCGTTTCAACCCCCGATTAACACAGGATTGCCTATTCCGTATGATATGTGCGACTACCGGGTTTAGAGATTAACCAAACTTAAGCTTACGCCGTACTTTACTCGGCACCCCTTCTTCCCCTTCTCCCAATCTCCCCAAACCTAGGTGGCCTAGGTCTATTGTCAACATGAAGGCCGACTACTCGGACGAGCCGCCGACCTTCGAAGACCTTGAGGCAGCTAGACCTCAAGGTTGGTCTGCTTGGTTTGGTGGTCCCAATGTCAAGATAGGGCCTCGTATTGCTCCTCAGATAATACCCCTTAGCGTTGAAGGTCGAGACTCGGACAGTAATATCAGCAGCGATGCAATTCTTAACAAGCAGCTCGAAGAGGAGGCTAATTGTGCTATTCAATATCGGACATGTAGTTGGCAAAAGGTGTGTCTAAGCCTTCTCCAAGCCGGCATATGAACTCCGGCGGGAAGCCAAGCTCTCAACGATCTACTAACGTCTTGACTTTGTTGCACGATAGACCGCCGCATTGCTGTTCTCTGAATATATTTGTTTGGTGAGTTACAACCAACCCCCCTATCAAATTGCAATTGAATATCATATTTCCTTATGTATTTTCGTTACTATGCAATTGTCCGGTCTTTGTCTTTATTTTCAACAGCGGTATCAATGATTCTAACAGATTATCAGGCCATTATGAGTTTCCCCTGGTCTTACAGCGTCCTCGGGCTTGTGCCTGGGTAAGCTTTCTTAGCTTCTGGGCACCTTCTTGGTAAACCCTATTTATGCAGGAACTAACACACCATTTAGGCTTATCCTCACTGTCGTTCAAGCTCTCATAGTCCTATACACGTGTGTTACCCAAATTCCACCTAATTGTGCGGTCTTACTAACAATTTCATAACAGCTCAATTATTTTATGGGAATTTTGTCTAAGACATCCTGAAGTTAGAGATGTATGCGATATTGGTCAGATGCTATTCTGGGGCAAGAAGTGGGCATGGTACTTCACGGCTGTCATGTTCATCTTGAACAACACGTTCATCCAGGTAAGTCGTCATTGAGATATCATCATATCTCCTAATCTAACTTCTTTGCAGGGCCTTCATGTTCTCGTTGGGGCTAAGTATCTAAACACTATGGTCGGCCCGAACTCAAGCGTCTCTTGCCAGACTGTATCCTTTGGCGCCATCATCACCGTTATTTGCTGGTTGTCGTCTTTACCTCGCACTTTCAGCATGCTTTCGAAGCTCGGAACTGCATCAGCCGCATTTACTTTTATTTCGGTCATCTTGGCCACAATTTTTGCCGGCATTGAGAGCCATCCTGCAGGCTTCCTCGCTGAGCCGGCCACCGACCCTGACACCGGCGCTGCGTTGCCGTTCGGTAATCCAATCGTCACCGCCATCCCGGTCTTCGGAACCACATTCGTCGCGGGCCTAGGGGCATTTCTTAACATCAGGTATTACGCCTTCCACTTAAGTCTGTATCGTCGCTAACAATTACGAAGTTATACTTTCATTGGACAAATCACCCTTCCCAGCTTCATTGCCGAGATGCGTGAGCCGAAAGATTTTCCAAAGGCCCTATGGGCGTGCACCATTTTAGAGATCCTCGTTTTCAGCATTGTTGGCGCAGTCACGTATGCATTCGTAGGCAACCAGTATATGACATCACCGGCATTTGGATCCTTAATCCCGCTATACAAGAAGATTGCCTTCTCGTTCATGATTCCTACAATCATCTTCTTGGGTGTTTTGTACGCCTCTGTATCGTCTCGATTCATCTTTTTCCGAATATTCCAGCACTCGCGACACAAGAATGAGCACACTGTCGTCGGATGGGGAGCATGGGCGCTAATTCTACGTATGGTTGTACAACATATTGATCCTGATCTTTATGCTGACACTGATCTAGTTTGCACTTGGATTCTCGCCTTCATTATCGCAAATTCAATCCCTTTCTTCAACTCTCGTGAGTCTTAGCCTTTCGTTTATTGAATTACAACTAATGAAAAAAAAGTTCTATCTCTCATGTCATCACTATTCGACTCCTTTTTTGGATTCATCTTCTGGGGCGTTGCATATTTCCGCATGCGGAAAGCCGACGGAACCACCGCATTCCTCAAAGACCGGACATTCCGCGGTTGGGTCGAGGGTATTTTGAACGTTATTATTATCTTGACCGGCGTTTTCTTCCTTTCGGCTGGAACGTACGTCAGCGTTCAAGGAATTTTGGATGAATTCACATTAGGCACAGTTGGAAAAGCATGGGGATGTGCAAGCAATGGCATTTAAAAGTTTTCATGTATATGTTTTCTTGAAGAGCAGGAGATACCCATGTATGAAAATACGAATGAGCATGAGATCAGGAAGCGGGTTCGGCATTATGGCATTATACACGCTTTGCGATCGGAAGAGATGACGGATATGCACGGATCGCCGGGTTCGAATTGGACTGCTTTCGTCTATTGACAAAGTAGGTGCGGTTAGAACAGGGAGGCTGAGACATCTTATCACAGTATAGTAATGCAGGAGAGGGGGCTCATTTATCAAGAGCCCCTTCCGAAATCTAGCATGAAGCCTCGAAAAGCATCCATTGGATGCGTACTACGACCACGACCACCTATTCTCTAATCTTTTTTAGTTCCTGTTCTGGCCTTTAGACTTACGAATCACTTTCATAACTAAGCTGACTTTCTCGCAGGTATTCATCATCGTTGCGCGCTATAGACAAGCCCTTAAATACTAGTCCACTAGGTCCAAAATATGGTAAGTTTCGAGGTAAGACAGCTTTCACTACGTCAATCTCTCGTCGTATAAAATTCGAGTAATTAGTAAGCGAGGAGGGATACGAGAGGATAGACAGGGAATCACAATTCGATCATTTATTAATTACCTCTTCCACTTCCTAAAGGCTATTCGTTTAAATGACCGAAGTGACCTTATTCCATTATCTGCCCATATTTCCATCGGCAGGTACCTCCAGATCCGCCACACCTCGCAAACACGGAGCGCTAAATACCTCCGGTGTCGCGGGGAATAGGTGGTAGATGTATGTAACTGAGTCCTAGCGATCTCCTAACTTAGCCCCCCTTTTCGTCGTATCCTACCGGGATTCTATGGATATCTTAGTCTTGGGATTCGTATACGCACCGCGCCCATATTTGAGGCCACCAATTATGTCACGTAGAGCCTAAGTATATAGTGTTATGTACATAACAAACGAAACGTACGTTGAAAAAAAGGAGTTTTGCAGATTTCTCAAATATTCATGTTTATGGGGAATTGATCGGAATATGTTGATTCCTCGTTATCTCGACATCGCGCTACGGAGTATCTACTTGCACATCGCCGGATTGCCTGCCGGGAAGAGAGAAAAATCTTTCGTATGAGGGGTCCAGGCGGTGGTTCTCGTATAGCGGGCCGCGTAAGGGGTGCCAATTCGACATATCACCGGCAGCATCACTGACAACATCTCCAGATTCAATCTGAAATTTACGATCGAAAACCCCTTTTGTTCTTCATCGATTGATTCTCATGAAAAGAATACCCGCCATTTATGCCTTACTCCTAAGCTTTGGCAGAAATAACCCAAGTCCGAGGTCATAGGGGAGCCCATTGTAGGCCTCCCTCAAAGACTCACCCTCTCTTGCCGGCCGTCGACAATGGTTCATCGAAACCGATCGGTTCCAAATATCTGTGGGCAAACAAACGCTCGACAAATTCGAACCGCTATACGTGTACTCTTACACTCTACACGCCTATACAACGAGCGATCTCCTCAACTCCAGCTGTATCCAAAGCAAACGGCTAGAGTCTATCAAAACACAACTCGACATCATCTCTCCTTATAGTATCTTTCCCAAAAACGATTCGATACAACCAAGTCCCCAAAGACTCGGAGAGCTCTTGAAAATGGAGAACTTCAAATATCGGTCTGAAACAGACGTCATAAAATGGATGATGGGATTAAAAAGGAACTCCACATTACAGCGCGTTAAAGAATTTTGAACCAAAAAACGACATACAAACCCTTTAGAGGGGAAGGGGGTATCCATGAAGAAGTCTTCTTCTCTTCTCCGTTTTTTTCTTCTTCCCGTTGGAACGGGCATCATCGTCCAAAAAAACAGTTCCCTTCGACAAAAAAATAGGTAATATTCCGCCTTCCCAAAAACGTGAAACTTCGTCATCAAACTTTCAAGCATCAATCCGCCCGTCAACCCAATCCGTTCGCTAACCCATGTCATCACACTTTTTTGGTTTCCAATCAACCACGGCAAACATAATTTTGAAAGAACTAACTATCAGGATCGTCCATATCTCCTATTTGAGAATGTCTGCGATTCCTGAGTATTGTCGCGCTTGTTGAATTGACTAATCTGATTGTCATTTCCCAATAAACACTACTTCTCCTACGCCGGCGCGAGGCCCCGTCCGCCTAGGTACTAGAGGGCCTCTCATTATGATTATGTGTCACCTGAGTAGGAGGTGGAGAGTTCGGTAATGGGATATCGTGTGGAGCAGTCGCGGAATTCACCACGGATATTGGTGTTGGACTGACGATTTGGGTATGGTGCGAATGGTGCGAATGGTGCGAGTGGTGTGAATGGTTCGAATGATTCGATGCTGTTGATGCGCCCTTCTCATCAATGCTCCCCATAGTATCCACGCTTTTCCCGCTCGGCGATAGGAACCCATGCCCAGTTTCCCTCGGGGGAGATTTCGTGCGCTTAATCTCTATATTTTCCTTGGTTTCCCGGTATTTATTCTTAATCCATCCAAGAGGACCTTTGGCTTCTTCCTTTTCTCTACCTGCTGCATCAATGTCCGCCAGCGTTGCTGCCACATCAGATGAGTCGCCGGTCCAGCTTTTGCGCGGCCGCTGCCCACTTCCAACCGATGAAGTGCTCATTTCGGCATTACTATTGTTGCCTAAATTTTGAGGGGGAGTGCCGGGCATAATATCTTCCTTCCGCCGAGACATGCGCCATCGACGCTTCTTATCTTTCTCGGCATTATCTGGGGCGGAGGGAGCAGGCAATTGCTCTTCGACCTGGTCTACTTCGGATCCTTCGTTGAATGATGAATGTAGAGAAGTTGACGGCGAGGACTTTGGTTTGAGAGAGTTGATCTGCTCTTGATCGACTTGGGTAGTGCCCGCCGATGGTACCTGAGATGGTACTTGGGAGGCTCGTGGGGTCGGCTCAGAAGGGGTTTCGACAGAGGTACCGTTCTCCATGACAACAGATGGGTCAAGATGGGTTGATTTATGTTCTGTTGGATTGTTCTGATGGTCCACCGCTGGAGAGACTGCCTCTGAATGGGGTAGTGACGCGGTCGAACTTTGTGCACTTGGGTTAGTACTGCTGGCTAATCGCTTCTTTCGTAGTTTGTTGGGTTGTCGTCTTTCGCCTTCAGGGCCCGACGCTCGTTGAAACAGACTCTGGAGGTTCCTTTCCTTCAAAGGCGTCACGAATTCGCTCGGGGGTCCTAATAATCTCTCCTGACTCCTAACAGCCGGCGGTGATCCTGCTGCCATGGGGGTTAGGTGCTGAGATGCTGCTGGTGATCGTTCGGGAGCAGCAGATGCTTCTTCAGCCACTGTCGGAGGAGCAGCCACGGTAGGTCCAGCGGGTGAGGGCGAAGAAGGGGCCACCGCAACGGTCGGCGAACTCTGTCGAGACGAAAATCGTCCCGGAGGGATGTGAGGGGATTTCTTTGACGGAACAGTATTGCTTCTAGCAAGCCCGCTATTCGGTGTCAAGGCAGGGCTGCCGGGCGTGGATGCACCATTGGATTGTAAGGAATGTCGTGAGGACGTAGAACGATTCCTCCGGATCTTGCCATCCCTGCTAACGCTCTCAGCGCCAGCACTCGCATTCGATGCGGATCTTACTACGCCAGTACTGCGACTCGGGGTCGCGGGCGTCACAACGGTCGGCGGTCCCTTCTCAATTTCTTGTTTAGTCTTCTCGTCTGTGGCGGTGCCTTGCATACCGATCAAGAAATGGTCCTGGTTTTCAATCAGGAAAATGATGACACATTGATTTAGTCGGTACTCTTCGGGCGCCATGGCATGCTGCGGGTGAGAGAGCATCCCAGGCTGAAAAATAGCAGCCAGATTCTGCGCCGTCATTCGGTTCTCGTCAGCCTTAGCGGCAAAGACTGCTAGAAGGTCCAGGATATATAGAAGTAACTGTCTATTAAGTGGAGGCAGATCCTTAATCAGCTGTTGATACTTTTCTATAGCTTCGACTTCGTTAAAATCCTCGACCAGCTGGGTGCCCTCGTTATCGCCAACAGCCTGTTTCGTGTGCCCGCGCAAGGGATCTCTGAATCGCTCGTAGAGATCTAACGGGACGACGGGTTCGGGGAGATCGTTCAAGTATCGTCTGAGGACATTAGCAGCATCATGGACCGTGTATCCGTCCCACACGAGACCTTTGCCATATCGATCGGGCGAGTCGAACTGTAGCTTTAATTCTTTAATGCGCTTCTCCGATCCGCTGAGACGAAAGATTCCCTCTACTCCGGTGGCTGTGTGGTGGTCAGTATGGCACCAAAATCCTTCGAAGATTCATCACCAACCTTTCTCCTTCAGAAAAACACCACACTTGGCTACCACAATTGGTACGTATCCATAGATATAACTTTTCCCCTTTTCATCGACTAGCGAAATAGCGACGTTGGCGTAAGTGATGCTTTGTCGTAGCGGGACACCAAATATGCCCTTGGGTTGTATGTCTGTCATAAAACATATATTAGTCATTATCTTTGTATTGCGGTCGCGTTTCATGCTTTTATGTCCCTCTATCCTCTCATAATAGAATAAAGGCCTTGCCAGACAGGCAACCGAAGCTTGGAACCAGCTGTTCATGGTGAACTATGAGGCATTCCAATGTAGAAAATACCAAAATTCCGTAAATCATCCCCTCTTTCTCGATATTAATCGCGCCGGGAGAGCGATGGGGATGAAAAAAGGTTGTGGCTTGCAAAGAAAAAACCGAATGGAGCGTGATTGGTACAGCAGCCAGCAGGATGGATGTGGTGCGTGATGTATGGTGTGTGGTATGTAGTAAGTGGTGTATGTGGTGTCGCCCTTACCTTGGGTGTCTTGATGTCTCGCTCGTGTTTGGAAACTCTTCCACCATGACTTCAGATCACGTTTGCTCGGCGGTGAGCCGGGATGAGCAGGATGATGGGGCTGTTGAGGTGGACTCATTTGCGGATCTCGTTGTTGTGGTTTTGACGGGGTGATGGCAGACGTCATTGTGTCTATGACGCGCGGGCGGGCGACGGTGACCGCGACCGTCGGCAGGGCTATGTTGAAGAATCGTCGTGGTTGGAATGGATGCGTGCGCTCTTTATTTTTATGCTATCGTATGAATCGGCGGTGAGATGGAAGAATCTTGAAGAGAGGTTTATTTGGAAGAGCGATGGTGCTGAGTTGTGAACACGACGTCAAAGTGCGGGCGTTGTTGTGCGGATGTGTGGACGTGGTGGGTAGGTAAGTGGATTGTTGATTGATTGCCGACGATAGACAGCACGGTACAGAGGGTACAGGAGGGTATCGGTGCGGTCCAGGAATGGGATAAGGTAATATGTAATAATGTGCGTTGGGTCCAGGTGGTAACCTTGGAAATGTTTCAGGGCGAGCTTGAACCGGGACCCTAACGAATTAGGTGTCGACAATCTTTATAATTTGAGAATATTCGAACGCGTTTGTCAAAGGCATCAGGGAGCGGCTCATTGAAGGAAATGAGGTATTGACGTATTGTTTGAGGATTTTAGAAGATGAAAATTGAAAAGTGAAAAGTGAATGTGGTGGCCTCAATATTACAACAACAGGGTAAGTTATTAAAAGAGGTGTAAAAGGTAGATTGGCAGATTTGAATCCTGGGAACTAGGAATAGGTGGGATAGGTACTAAGAATACTAGGAACGCTAGGAATGCCACTGGGGCTACTGGGCTACTGGGCTACTGGGCTGTAACAGAAAGAAGAAGGGACCGGACCCTCCAAAAACTACCTAAAGTACCTGCCTTCACCACATCCAGTAACTTCGTACCTTACCTACCCACCCACTACCAGACCCTACCCACCTGCCTATGCCTACCTTATTTGGTCCGGGTGGAACATCGCTACTACTGCAACTCTGTCACTTGTGGCTGATATACTGTATTATACTGTGTGTCTATAGTACCTTCTCAAAGCATATTCCGGTAATAACCTACCTAGCTACTAGCGTATGTAGTCTGCTAATAATTTCAAATATGAAAACTCCAGGCTTCAACTTTTTTTCATGATGCCGTTCCTGAAAACCGGATTATACGATCTGACCAATACTCCAATTGCCAATGTTTTTGCTACCGAACTATGCTCCGGGGCTGTCAACCTAACTTCTTCTAACAAGGGATGCCGTCAATATTCGTTTTCGACTATTTGTTTCTGTGCCTCTTTCGAGTAACCCTCTGAACAACATCCACACCAACACTATACGAGCCTCTTCTATCATGCAAGTCATAGCTTGGAGAGCGATTCCTGTTACCGCAATCCCGCCATTGAACGTTCAGAGTTCTTTCCTAAGGTGCTTACTTTTTAGACCATTTTCTTTTTACACTTGGCACCCCCATATTCGATGTGGTTCAAACCTACAGGTCTCGTATCTGTAAATCCACCATAGAGATAAACTCGACGACTAGATTAAGTTAGGTTGGGAAGAAAACTTTCTGGCCACACACGAGCAGTTCATAAACACTTGCCAAGTTACCTACTTCAAAGTTACAATCGTTTTTTAATCCTATTTTCCCATCATTTTATGAAAAGGTACTGGCTAGAAAATAATAGGTAGCAAGCCTGAAAAAGGTCATCGTGGACCGTGTTCGAGACTGTGCTAAGCCTCCAGGTTACCTTTCTAAGCTACCCCATTACCGGCTTCCATGCTTACATCAGGGTCTGGAGCCTTTAGAGCCTGGCGCTCGAACAAAGGACCTGCAGCCAGCAGGTATTCGGGGAGGATTTGAGGCCTACAAGTCTGCAAGTTTAGACAGGCACACAAACACCTAGACTTCTCTCGTATTGTCCTAAACTTGTTTAGGACTGACATTCTTTTGCCTGAAACATGGTTCAAGTTGCATTCAAACCTTCAAACCATCTCTTATGTGTACATGCCTGCTAGGTAGATACCTACCTACTTACTGACTAACTATACCTACATTCTGTACGATAGCAGAAATAAGTATGCAGACCCGACTCCCGCTGAAAAGCTATTATTAGCTCTTCCTAGCTTACAATTAACCTCTAGCAGCTCTAGGTACACAACCTGCGAGACCGTTATTCAATAAGGATCTGAGACCTAACCTCGACTGACTTACATCAAAGTGCGACTCATCTCAGAACTACGGCCTCCAAACTACAGGGAAAATATGCACCTAATGTCGATATACATTGTGCGAAATCATATCGACATGATAGGTAAATACAATACATACATATGTAAGTATCCACATGTAAGTCACCAACAGCTTTGGACTCAACAACGACTAATCACCGCGTACGTATTGTACGTACGTACTTCCTCTATCATGCCTATCATGCATCTAACTAATTGCCACCATGTTTTATTATGCCGGGCAGTTATCATGCTGTCAGCGTCATATGCTACGACTTCCAAGTTTTTGATAGGGCAAAGCGGAAGGGGGTCGAGGGGGTTAGATCAATGGGGGCGTCTCCTAAAACAGAGCAAATAATCCACCCCCAGCCCGCTCAGCCGCTTTAGCGCCAGTACCCTCCATCATCGCTATTGACAAGCTTGACAGCGTAGGGCTAAGCTGCTGGGTAGAGGAGGGGGGAAGGGAGGGGGGCCGGTCAAGAGTAAATATCTGATATATACATACGTCCCTATATACCCCGTACCGTCATACACCACATCATACGCATACATAATACATAACGTAGGGCTTTGGGGGCGCTGTCCCGGGATCCGTGGATGGATGTTTCTCAAATCCCAAGTCCTAAGTCCCCAAGTTCCAGAGATGACGTCGACCCGTACCCAAGCCCGTCCCCACGGCGTTCCTGTAGCACCCAGCAACTCCCTCACTCAGCAGCATAGCTCCATAGGATTGGCATTCTCTATCGAATCCGGTTCTTTCTTGGCAAATTGTCTACTTTCGTGTTGGCTTCACGAAACGCGCATGTTCCTGTCTCTAAACGTAACTCCCGGCGCAACGCACGTACAGCTCCGGCACAGGTTCCGTACAAGGCTCGCAGATGATTCATATCATCATGGTCGACCGAAGAACAGAAAAGCAGACTCTGACTTTGACAGACCTGACAGCTCCCCCGAAATCCGTGTCACAAGTCTAACCCTCGAAAAAACCCCGCCACCGATCGACCCAGTCACTTTCCTGATTGGTGCCTTCGATCCTCGCTAGGTCCTAAATTTAGCAGGGTTTCCGTGCTTGCTTTCGTAGCTGTACCTAAAAGTGCTAAGGCAGATGGCAAGCAAGATCGGCGGTAGCCCGTCAAAACAGAGGTATTAAAACAGTGTAGAGGTACCTATGCAAGGTCGCGCAACCTTCGAACGATCTTCCGGCTGTCAACCTGACTTATGCCGCGGATCGTCGTCCTTAGCAGCTAGGGTCTTGCTAGTATTACGTAGCCGGACATCGCTGAGAGGGCGAAAGACGGGTCACGAACGAAGCACCGCGGGATACGGTCACGTTGTATTGGAAACCAGGTACGGGAACCTTGACATATGTGCAGCAGCTTACATCAATAAATCTGCGGTAGGTACAATAACCTGGTAGCTCTTTTTTCCTTTTCGCAAGCTTTCCCCGCGGATCGCCTCTGTAGTAGAATAACCTATTCCACAATCTAAATATTTGCAACTATCATGCAACCACTAGCTATCGCCCTACGCCACACAATCTCGCCGCCACCATAAATCTCAAAACAATTCACTTAGGTAAAACAGATCAAGAAGTGACAATCAGTGGGTATTGCTACGTAGGGGCGGCTCTGGTCCGGCAGAGGGAGGAACATTAAAACCGGTCCATCAACAAGATGCGCAAAGCTACTGTGACCAGCTATGTACTATGTAGCCCATCTAATCCAAAACCGGCATTGAGCTCTCGTAGATCTATTAACACGAAACAACCGCCAACCTAGCTTGCCGGGTGGGCTAGCGATGGCGACAGATCGATCGACGCTGTAGTTCAGGCATTAGTGCCAACTTCCGAGCGGCACGTCATATCCGTAAGCTCGTTCAAGTCCTGTTATAGAGACTTGGAGTTCCTCGCCTAAGTCACGGGATAACCTCTACGTAACATCATCAATTTCCCCAGCCCCTATATGATCCTTCAGAGTGTCGTCAAAATAATCACGCGGTCTAGAGTAAGCATACTCAATCCTGTTTATGAAGTCTTGGGATCAGAAGAAAAGAGGCCAAAGCGTCGTCAATTTCCTGGCTATTCATACGGTATCGAGAAGAGTAAGACTACTACCTTATACATTTGTAGATACAGGAGGCCTTCACGGTTCAGTCATATGCAAAAACCAGCCCCGAATCAGCTCTAGCGAACCTAAGAATATCTACCGTGACACCGACCGTCGAGATGAGGAAAACAAAAAAAAAAGCAAGGAAAAACGAAAACCGGTTGACCACCCTTTCCCTAGCCACGAACACCCCAGATCTCTTCCAGAAGGGGTATTCGGTCGTTGCAAAGAAAAAGAAGCCAAATGGTAGTCGGGAACCTATACCGCCTGTGTATAGGATCATGGGAAGCCAATACCGCTTAATCGTGGTGCCGTTTGTCCCCGCCTTTACGCCAGACTCTGCATCAGAGAATGCTCTGCGCAAAACACACCATCTTACACGTAAGACCGAGTGACGCCCCATCATCCAGTAGCCTGAGTCCCTAAAAGCGTTTTCGTCCGAATAAGAATAATGCCGACTCGACGGCCATAATAAAAAGAATACTGAATGCTTATAAGTAAAAATAACGAGACTGCGAGGTAGCCGCCTAACGCCAGATAATGGTCCCAACCGAGAGCAATGAGACTTGCCACTACCAATCATAGGTAATGAATAGTCTTAATAAACAAATTATGAAGGCCGCGGGGCGAAAAATAAACTGTAGTGCAATCTTTTACGTGTCATCATACGTCGTGAAAAAATGGTGCCCTCCTGTGTCATTAAGCACCTATGGGAACACTCCGCGGGGTAACTTCGCCGCTTCGTTTTCGGGGTAAGGTTTGTTGCGCCTTTGAGGCGTTTGCTATCATCTGTAATTTCTTTCGAAGTGCTGTAAGCCTACCGTTGATCATTTGGATCACTATTTCATGGTTAGCTAGCCCAGCTTTGTTTATCAAACAAGGAATACATACTCTTTTGAACAGCTTGTTGATCGTCTGAGTTGATCTCAGACGATGATGAACCTTCCCGAATGGTATCACGCTCGGTCTTTGAGGATCCTGAAAGCCTACGCTTGGATAAATCCTCGTCGTTATCCAGCACTGCTTCCAGCATGCGAATAGCAGTCACGTAGGATATCTCGCACCCAGACAAATCTTCGTTAGCGATCTCGTTGATGGCAGCAGTGCGGCTCATCTCAAGAGCCCTTTCGTACATCAATTTCTCCGCGCTGAGGCCAGCTGTCAGAACAACACCATCAGTGCTGGAGGCTCCTGGGGGAGCGACAATTGATAGCTGATTATTGTCAGGGTGGCTTGGGTGATCCTCCGGAAGCGATTTTTGGGCCTCAAGTAACTTGAGTCGTACTACTTCAGCCTTTTCCAGAGTCTCATTGAACCTCTTGCGAACCCATTGGACAGCTGAGTTGACCCGCTGTATCGCGTCACGATTAATAGCGTGCTGCGAAGAACTAGATTCAAGACGGTTTCTGCGCGTCCACCATATGTTTGCTATATCCATAGATTTCGCGAGCAGCGAAAGAGCCTTAACGTAAAGAACAAGGGCCTCTTCGGAGAGCGCCACGACGGCTTCTATTGTAAGCCCATCGTCTTCTTCTGATGCTATCTTATCGGCAGGTATTCCGCCGAGGCCATGTTCCATTGATGGGGCTAACGGTACAAGCTGTTTGTACTTGACCTCAGCAAACCCCCAAACAACGTCACTTTGTGTCGCACATTCCTCGATGATTTGGGCAACACGCATGTCTTCATCGATTGGGCCACTTTGGCGGCCATCGGTGATGAGACCGGCAGGAGGAGTTGGTGTGGGATATGTTGGGAATGCATTATATGGATTAGGAGGTGATGCACCCTTGCCAACTATATGTTGTGGAACCTTATAGCCGAAAAGCCTCAAACTCGCATCGGAAATCGCGTTTTGGATTGCAGATGTTATAGAGCCAGGACTGCCAGACACGCCGCCCGCGCTCCTATCGTACGAACCTCGGCGATAATGTTCAGGTCGCTGTCTCCCTTGTGCGATTTGGAGAGCGTTGGAAGGCTGAGCGGGAATTGCACCCGTCGTTGACGTTGGAACGCCTTGTTGGGTGGCACGCCGAGCGATCTGTCCCGATCGGGGAGATGACGCTTGCGCCTGTGCTCCTTTAACCGCAAGTTCGTCGGCGAATGCGTTGACTTCGACATGCTTTTTCTCCACTACCACGTAATCTCGCTCAAAGGCAATTTCTTGGGCAGCTCTTTCTCGTTCTGCGATTGCTAAACGATCTGACCTACCCTTACCCCTTCCGCCATCCTCATGCGAAGGCGATTGACCATGTGAATACCGATTGAGTGAAGCATTGGATGGTACCCGCTTCCGGCGGTCTTCAATCAAGTCTGGGCGCGTAGGTGCCGACGTGGAAGGTACTGCATGTGGTCGCCGTATTCCAAGGCCAGGGGCGATATCATCCCGGGGAGATTCAACGGCATGAGAGATATCTTGGGCGTGCGGGTACGGGCTGAACTCTGTTGGGGAAGATAGAGGCGACGGCTTAAGTGGCCTCTCGCGAGGCGAGGGAGAACCGGTACCTTGACGTACCGTATCTGGATCAGTACCGTAGCGACGATGAGATGGTACACGTCGCGGGATTAAGTCGGAGTCTTCTGTCCTAGAGGCGGGGCGTCTGTCGCCTGACAGCTGTCTCTGTATCCGAGGAATGTCGTCCTCGACCAATCCAGGTATCTCGTCGGCAATGACACGGTGGCTAAAGAAGTCCTCAAAGCTTAATCTTTCAACAGGAGCACGCTTCAAAAGAGCTCGAATCAGTGCTTTAAGGTCCGGGCTAACTTGGCATTCCTTGCTGAACCTGACCTGGGCATCCGAACTTTCAATCTTTCTTAGTAATTCGACATGATTGCTAGCTCGGAATGGTGGTTTGCCGCATATCATTTCGTATGCGACAGTTCCAACAGACCACAAGTCTGCCTTAGCATCGTATCGCTCATAGCGGAGGATTTCCGGGGCCATGTAAAGAGGAGACCCGCACAACGTCTCAGCTAGGGAGGTTGCTGGTAGGACTCGGGCGAAGCCGAAATCAGCTAGCTTCAACATCGGTAGCGATTGTAGCCCAACAGCCGGTATTAACGAATCGTGACTAGCGCTTAGTATTGGTCCGTTATTCTTATTCGCTTCTCTATGATAGATTGATGGGAGGAGTAGGAGGTTCTGGGGCTTAATGTCACGATGAACGAAATTGCCTTCTCGCAAAAATTGTAGAGCGCTGGCTAGTTGCTTGAGGAAATGTCGGATGACGACTTCGTGGAGGCCGGCGCCGGGAACGCTAGGATACTTTCGAGCCATGTCGCATGTGGCCGGGTGTGACACCAGCTTCTCTCTCTTTTTGATAAACAATGATAAATCACCCAGTTCACAATATTCCATCATTAGGTTGATATGGGTCGAGTTTTCTACGCAGTCATGGAGGGCGACGATGTGTGGATGTCGGAGCTTCTTGAGAATCTTGATTTCGCTATAGAGATTGTCCTTCAGCTTCTTGTTCAATCGTCCGAGCTCGACAGATTTGACAGCGACGAGAGCGCCGGATACCTGCATCGTCTTCATTAGCCAAGCTGTGATGCTTTGGTGTGACTCATGATTATGGCGAGAGAGCCTTGCCACCAGTGGTGATGCCAAGAATACACAAAAAGAAGCTTAAATTAAAGCTAGAGCTCTCTATACTCAAACAAAACGACTACAAATACGAAGAAGTACGTTGTTGTAGGCTGTTGAAGGGAACAGATGTGCTATTGGGCGCTATGAAGAGCTTGGAGATACGAACCTTATGCCTGCCCATATATACTTGGGCAAAGCTGCCTTTACCTATCTCAGCACCAATAATGAACTGACCAACGACATCATCGGTCGCCCTCCCGCGACGAGAAGACGAGCCCGAAGACGCTCGAGGATCAGCCATGACTTCCTGTGTGGGTTGAGCTATGACAGGAAGCTGTGGTTAATGCAGCCCGGGGGCTTATAAGGGAATCGGGATGGAGTCGGTAGCTCGAGTATTCGTCATGTACACATGTAGGGTGGGTGTGGACGATAAAAGATGGTGGTTCGTTGATGAAAAAAAGGGGGTAAGGAATGCACAAGGCAACAGGCGTGAATGAAGTCGAAGAGAAGACCAGTTAGAAAGTTCGCGTGTTTCTGGTCTCTGGAAACGACCAAGGCTTAGTTGCTTTAGTTGCTTAGGTCGGGACCTGGACGTCAAAGTGGGTGTAAATGATGTACTCCGTAAAGGCAGGGTATCCGATAGGTCGGTCGGCGGAGAATCGAGGACCTGGGACAGGAACCTTGAAAGGCGGGGATGCCTGTGTCACCTTCAAATGACAAGACGAGACACACAGAAAAGGAACCTTGAACGACTTTAGGCCACAAGGGTACTGAGTACTTAGGTACAACGATACCTAAAAGATAAGTGATAACTGACGCAGGTGTCTCAGGGCTCTCGAGTTGACCAGACGACTTCTTTTTTTTCTCTTTTCCTTCTTCTTGAATTCCCTCGTGTTGAATAGGGGAATTAGGGATGCTGAATGGACGGTTGAACGTAATGAATGAAATGAAGGTAAAAGGGAAGAGATAAAATTATTAAGAATAAACGTAGGTTTACCAGATTAGGTACGGAATGATATGATCGAACGTATTGATGGCACCGTAGGTATGAGACCTCAGATAGGCAGGATGAGTCAGGTGAGGGTCCAGGTAGAGTTGTGGTAGAGTGGTAGAGGTTGAGTAAAAAGTCCTGGGTTCCTGTAGGCTGTAGGCAGGCTGTAGGCTGTAGCTGTGAAATGTCTGTGTCCAGCAGGGTTTGTGCCGATGCGCCAAAAGGCAGGCGGTCGGTAGAAAGCTGCGAGATCCTCAAATGGCAGCTACCTAGAGCTGCAAGTCGAGAGTACGGGGATAGATGATGTAGTAGCCCTGGGGCTTTTCCTTTTTTCCCAGGCTAACTTGGAATTGGCGTGGATGATGAGTTGACTGAGTTGACCGATTATCAAATGAATGACTCGGTCTACAACATGTATGTACTTCAAGCTCTCTTTGCTGCTTTTTTATCTTCCTTTTCTTTTCCTGTGACTCCTGGAGGGTCTCTCTATTGACAAGGGTGGCTGGTGGTGAGGAGAATGATGTTATTCAATGGTAAAAAGCTTGTGTACAACGTATTTTTCCCGGATCGATTCCCAAACCGCTGATACCAAATACAACGTATAGAATTAGATAATCGTAGGTACGTAGAGTAATTAATGAAAGAATAAGACAAGGGGTGTACAGCGAAGAGGAATTCTGGAACTCTTAATAAATGGGGAGTGCACTGGAGTAAAATTATGGTATAGGTATGGTATGTGGTATGGTATGTGGTATATGGGATGGGATGAGATGGGAGAAAGTGAAAGTAGGAGAAAGGACGAGATGGCGGGAGTAAGTTAGAGCATTGAGGTGAGGCGATCAGAGTTGCTCACGGGACGAGAAACATGGAAGGTAAGGTACCATATTTAGTGAAGTAAACGTGCAGCGAAACGATGTGAACACTGAACAATGGGTGAAGATCAGACTCGTCACTAGTCACTCGTGACTCTTCAGCATGATAGCAATTGATAAGACCAACCTGATGGAAGAGAGCCCTGACGCTGGGCACTGCAAGCCAAATCTAGAAGCCGATTCCGCTAAGCCCGTGCCCCAGTCTTTCTACCCCCTTGAGCAAATAGGATTCTGTAGTATAACCAGCTAGCACGCAGTGGGAAAGCTTTGACCTGTTGGGGGCTATTACCTACCAAACCTCCAGGGCCACCAAACCCCTTCTAGGGCTACCAAACTACCTGGGGGTAGTACCTGCCTGTGATACCTAATACCAAGCTACTGTATTCCCATCCACGGATGGGTGTTGCCAACCTTGAGTGTCATAGTGTACCTGCTATCCCAAGGATGTACAGCTGTACAAGTTTATGGGATCAAGTCCAGGTTGCCAGGTGCTATCCAAAAGACGCCAAAAGACGCTAGGCATTTCTAGCGCTAGACAAGGATCTGGTTGATCTTATTGGATCTGAAGTTGGAGCCAACTTAAAAAGACCCCATAGAATTGTTTCTTGACGCACAATCGTTCTCCACAGTCTTGATAGGTCGGTCGTCACTAATTGATCGTCCTTGAAACTCAATCATTCCTTTGATTCCTCCGAGTCTCTCCATTCTGGGGAAAAGGCAAAGGCGGTCTACCTTTGGACGTCCATGAATTGTTTGCATCTTTACGAAATCAAAGACTATTTTAGCAAAGGATTGTGTTATAGTCTATCGCTATTAGTCACTTTACAAAACGTGGTTCGGTTATTGTCCATGCGCCTTTGCGTATTTGCGCGTTTCTTTGCTTCTTGTTTCTAGCAGAATTAGGTACCCTAAGCACCCTAAACACGCTAGAATAATTCTTTGTAGATCCGAACCAACGTTGAAATCGCAAGCAAGTATTGTCATTGCATCATTACAACCATTGCCGACCGCTTATTTTATTTTATTTTTTCCAATCCTCCTTTTCTTCCGCGTACGTATGTATTATGCGCCTCCTTGTTCGACTAAACGTGCTAGCCTACATGGCATGTAATAATTGAACGGCGATGACCTTATTTCACGCCATTCTTTGACAACTTGAATGCTACATTGATGACTGATCGGCGAGTGAGGCTCAGCCGGGAATATAATGCCTGCACGTACTGCACACGGTATGTACATACCTAGTAGGTAGGCACAATCCATAAGGTGATTGCCTATGATTTGACTTAGTTGACTTAGTTGACTTAGTCTAAACTAGAGCTTTGAGCTAGAACAGGAAGAGAAGGGGAATTGTGTGTCACTTGCCTGCTTGCTAACAAGGAGCGACTTTTGGTCACAAGGGATTTCCCAATTCGCCAGAGGCTTGCCTATAAGGTTTGGCGCTTATATCGAAGGACAAAGCAACATTGGATAATTGTCCAAAGCCCTGGACCCTGAAAAAACAGAGGCGGCTCGTTCAATCCCGTCTTATTCCTATCTAGCTCCTGTTGCAGCTCCGCAACCGGGACTCGAGAGTCAATTGAGCATTGTATGTATCAATTGATATCGGCTTCTATAATTATACACGCCCTTATCTTTGAGACTGTTCTTTCGACAATCGGAGCACTGGGGCAATGGCAGGTGAAAGTCCAATGCAATTGCTGCTCGAGTCGTGCTTGTTCTATCTATTCCTTATCAGTGATCGATCGCATTGCATATTACTTTCTACCACTGCAGCGCCCTTGCTGACGCTGGGGGAATCGATGAGATTAATTAGAGGGCTGGTTGTCTGTAGACTGCATAACAGCATGACAATCTTCGATTCGCTAGAGATAGCCTTTGATAGGCTTAAGATAGCTACTCGCGAGCTCCTATAATTCGGATTTCCCGTCTGCGCGATCATACTCCCATTTCAGAAAGACAATTGGCATCCCTGGCGCACACACACTACTTACACACACACTACACACCACATACCACATACCATACACCATACACCATACACCATACACCACACGCGTACCCTGATTCAGATTCCCATCCAAATAGATTAATTCTACAGCGCTCTCGAAGCTCCTTGCAGATATGGGTCTTCATGCAAGTCCTTCATTGCCCAGGTGCTTGTGTCAGTTTCAATTTCAATTAGGCAGACCGAACCTACCACGTACACGTACTCGGCTACTGTGGAACCCCCTGGCGGTATGCACGTCTTTCGATCCGACAACAAATCGGAAACCCGAAGCAGGCGTGTTTGTCCCTTCGTCGACTTAAGCAGTCGAGCTAAGGCACTTAGATAGCTATCCTATGGCTGTTTCCTAGCGATCGGAGCTTGGATGTTCACATCAAGGTTCCTGTTCCTGACTTTGACCGATAGACCATACTTTTTACCTAACGCCGGGAGCTCGCTCGACATGTGTCCCATTAGGAATTGAGGAATCCTTAAAAAGCTAATATGTGCCTAGAAATATACCTACCTACATACCTAGCAGGTAGCTAAGAACCTTGTAAGTCGGAACAAGAATTAAGAAGAAAAACAGCGCACCTGGCTTCCGCGAGATCCAATCTCGTCGCGAAGCCTTCTTACTAAGAAGGTAGTAGACTTATTGCCGAGCCTTAGATAAATCGATGATGCATTGCAAGTGAAGCTGCAGCTACCCTGCGACCTCCGGACCACATGAATTGTGAGACACGTCTACTGCATCGAGCTAAGGTAGGACTTGGACTTGGTTGAGCTGGCTGGCCAGTCTTCGATCCGGTTGCTTCCTCTGCTTCGTATCGGCTGTTCCATTAACGGTAATTTTCTACATTCCCAGTCAACCACCGTTACCCACACAAAATGCACATTTCCGCGCATAGGGTCCCCGCATTGCCGGTTTGAACGCCTGGAAACCCGGGAAAAAATAGTCATTTTTTGGATAGACAGTCCCTTACTACATGTAGCCTGTAGGCATATCTACCTATCAGCCTATCTAATTCTAAGAAACCCCTGTAGCCATCTTCCTGCTCTAGGCAGGGACCTATCGTAGCTTTTTATTTTTATAGGCAGAAGAGAGGAACAAACCTTGGTGGATATCCATTATACCATTATAGGCTCTAACAGGGTTGCAGGATACCGCCCTTATTCACATGTTTACTGTGTAGTATGCGACGTATGTGCTAGGCACGTTAGGTTACCTCCCACTTTCTTACCACCCTTTTTCCACTTGTAAAATCGACGCTGTACGCCTTGCCAACGAACAATTCTCAAGTTCGTGGCCCAGATCTAACTCCGCCCAATCCCGTGATTTCACATGAACCGAATGATGCGGGGTGTCGCTAGCGCTACTATGCCGCGAGGAATTAATTCTCCAGCTCAACGTGGACGTCTTCATGCTTCTTCAAGTCTGGTAGCTCTCGCAGCGCATCGCCAATAATTGACATTGCCTTTCTAAGTTGCACTTCCGATATGACCAATGGCGGTGCGAAGCGAATGATGTTACCATGGGTCGGTTTAGCCTGATTTCGGAGTCAGTTTACCTTGTACTGTGTTGCGCCCGAGAAAAAAGAAAGAGAACAAGATAGGCGATTATCAATCTTACCAGAAGTCCCTTCTCCTTGAGGAGAACGCATAGGTCCCAGGCCGAATGGCCGTTCGTCTTTGATTCGTCGATAACGACGGCATTTAGTAGACCCTTTCCGCGGATGGTCTTGATAACTGGCGAGTTAAATGCTGCTAGACCGTCACGGAAGATGTTACCAAGCTTTTCAGCCTTCTGGGTAAGCTGCTCCTCTTCCATGAGCTCAAGAGCACGTATAGAGACAGCACAGCCTAGGGGGTTACCGCCGTATGTCGAGCCGTGGGTGCCTGGCTCGACAACAAGCATGATCTCTTTACTACTCAGGACGCAGCTGACAGGATACATGCCACCAGAGATAGCTTTCCCCAGTGTAATCATGTCCGGCTTGATGCCAGCCCACTGTGAACATAGCATGCGTCCCGTGCGACCGATACCTGTTTGGATCTCGTCACAGATCAGCAGTACGTTGTGCTTCTTGCACAGCTCTTGAACTTTAACTAAGTAATCCTCGTCGGGGACCACTACACCTGCCTCTCCCTGAATCGGCTCGACAATGAATGCGGCAGTTTCCTTTCCGTGAGCCTCGAGCACTTCTTCAAGGTCGGCTACGTTGTTGTACCGAATTGGCTTACCGGTAGAGGGAGAGACGGCACCAATGTTAGGTATGTATGGTCCGTAGTTGTCCTTTGACTCTGGGTCGGTGGAGAGAGTGACCGCGATCATCTATCTATGACGTTAGAAGGCATTACCAACCTCGCGATATAAATAACCTACCGTGCGACCGTGGAAGTTTTCATTGGCTCCGAAAACCAACGCCTTGCCCTCTGGCACCTTCTTGACTTTGTAGGCCCACTTTCTCGCAATCTTTATGGCTGTCTCCACGGCTTCAGCACCGGTGTTCATTGGCAGAACCATGTCGTATCCAAACATGGATTGGACCTTTTCCGCCCACTTGGGAAACACGTCATTGTGAAACGCCCTGGAGCTCAAGGTCAATCTTCCGGCCTGTTCAGTGAGCGCTTTCACCAGCTCGGGGTGGCAATGACCCTGGTTGACGGCGCTGTATGCAGAGAGGAAGTCAATGTAGTGCTTGCCTTCCGGGTCCCAGACATCAGCGCCCTGCGCGCGAGCAAAGACGACGGGGAGAGGGTGGTAGTTGTGGGCGGCGTATTTATGCTCGGCTTCAATCGCACCCTTGGTCGAGGAAGAGTGGTATCTGGACGACTTGGTCGAGTCGGAACCCGCGAGGGTAGTCGGACCATCTGCGTGAGGAGCCATGATTGCGATTGCGACTACGACTGCGACTGCGTTAAAAAGGTTGTCGGAAGCGAAATTCGTCCCGATCCAAAGAAGTATTAATTATGGAAGTCAGCCTATTGATACTCAATAGGACATAAACTACTAGGTACGTATCGTTGGTAGGATCCAGGACGTTGTGGTTGAGTATTGGGTATTGGGTATATTGATTGTCTTGAAGAAAGAAAGATCAAAAAGAAAAAAGCAAAATATTCAACGGAAACGCAATGACATAAATGGAAAAATGCAGGGCGGGGGCGAATGATCGATGTCGAGGAGTTTTGGAAGTTACGCTACGTAATATGAAATGTTCGGACTGATGCTTAGGTAGCCACTAAACCCCTAAGTGCAAGTCGAAGCGGTTCACCCAGTCGTTGCTTCCCATGATGACAAGTTTGTCCGGTCCTGAAGTCCAAGATCAAGTTGGTCACATGCGGTGAAGCGGCGAGTCCGGTGCCCGAGCCGAAGGAAAGCGCACCGTTTGTGGACAAGGACAAGGGATGTTTTATTGTTTTTGTCGGAACTAGACATGAGAGATTCTCGTCAGTAAATAATTACATTTAGGTACGCCATTACTCGTACAAGGCCACCGTATACACCGTATACTGCTAGGATTACAAAAAGAAAAAAAGGGAAAAAATCCAACACAACGCGATTATGGTCAAGGCGTACACCCGCCGAGCCCGGAGGAGTCGCGGTAGCCGAAGAATCTTCAATTTTTAACCAATCAAAGACCATCCATATAAAGATAACCAATAATTCAGAGGGAATAATTATGTCGTGGGGGGTAGTATCCGACGCTCGATGAGATAAGACTGCGCTTGGCGGCGAACATATAAATGGAGTCATGTGAAGTTATTTAGTTATCGAGTTGAATCTGTCTAAGATTAGTTATGAGATTATTAAAGTATTGTTATTAAGGAGGCAGCCTCAATTCAACTCGAACCGCAGCTGGGGTCAGCTGTCACGTGTAACCAACTTCCTAGGTACTTGGCGACTTTTGGCAATTTGTCTCGATATGGACAGCTCCGTGGAATCCAAATTTGGCTTGACGAGTTGTAAATAGATCCAATTAACGCTGTTGCAGATGCCAGGTCGCCTTAACTCATCTATTTATATCGAGTCTACTATTCTGAGTACGTTTTCAATTATAATTGTGTCTTTTATGTCTTTTAATTGAATGATATGAGATGGATGCGAGACTTCATCAAATATGAGTTCAGGGAAGAAGTCCAAGTCAAGCGCTGGAGCGCATAACGCGACCTCAAAAAGCTCTCCAAACTCCAAAAACAGCAACAAAACAGCATCCGCCTCTGTTCCGGTTCGAGATGCGTTAGCTGTCATATTCGCTATCCGCTTTGCCAATGCGCTCTGCGTCCGCACTTTCTTCCAGCCAGACGAGTATTTTCAGGCTCTTGAACCAGCATGGAACATGTTATTTGGCGACGGCAGTGGGGCGTGGCTGACTTGGGTACGTTGATTACTAGATAGCTCCCATTCAGTTCAACCTAACTAATTCGTAAAAAGGAATGGAAACATCAACTTCGCTCTTCTATCCATCCTGCTGTATTTGCCTTGGGATATTGGATTGTCGAACAGTATGCAGCGGCAGGAATGTCTCCTATTACCAAAGCTAAGTGGCTTATTGCGGCACCCAAACTCCTGCAAACATTATTTGCTGCATTGAGCGATTGGTATTCATGGAGGCTTGCGGAGAAGCTGTATGGTCAAGGAAGTACTGCTGCATGGTCTGTTGTAAGTACTCCAGGCGATCATGAAATTCAAATGAGGTCTAAGTGACTCACGAATATGTTTAGTTATTGATGTCATTACTTAACCCTTGGCAATGGTATACCTCGACTAGGACTTTCTCCAACTGCTTCGAGACTACTCTGACGGCAATGGCTCTCTACTACTTCCCCTGGGGTCTTCTAGGCACTGAGGATAACGGAGATTCCAAATCCAAATACTCGTCAAATTCGCTCTTTGAGACATGGGGTCAAGTAAATAGCCTCCGGTTATGCCTGATCTTTGCTGCGTTTGCAGTTCTGTTACGTCCAACTAATGTTTTGATATGGTTAGCTATAGCCACCCTTGCACTGACGAGGGCTACTCTTGGTGGAAAGTCACCACTTACTCGAGCGAACTTACTCGTCGTCTATAGAGAAGTTCTGCTTTGTGGGTAAGTAAAATTTCTATGAATACTATTTCAATAATCTAATCGTTATAGATCACTTGTCCTTGGATTGTCCTTACTAGCCGATCGTCAATATTACGGAGAGTGGACATTCCCTCCTCTGACATTTTTGCATTTCAACGTCGCACAAGACCTTGCCGTTTTCTACGGCCAAAATGATTGGCATTACTATCTCTCCCAGGGCATACCGTTACTAAGTACAACAATAGCACCGTTTGTCCTAAAGGGTCTCTTCAAGTCCCTAGACGCGGAAGACTCGAACTGGCCAGTTACGACATCTAATACTTTGAAAGCATTATCCTTCACGGTCTTCACAACATTAACCTCCTTATCATTCGTCTCCCACAAGGAAGTCCGTTTCATTACCCCTCTCCTCCCCGCCTTCCACATCCTAGCCGCCCCTTACATCACAACATTCTTCACCACCATTACCGACATCTCGGCCGCCCCAACCAAGACCCTGGGCTGGAAGCGCACGCCCCTCCTCTTCGCCGGACTCCTCGTCAACGCCGTAATCGGCGGGTATCTCTCGTATTTCCACGCCAGGGCGCCCATCAGCGTCCTCGACTTTCTGCGTACCGAATTTGAGACAATCCACCCATCCCACCTCGCCATCCCGCAGCCCGCAAACGCCACTTACGATGACGACTTTGCGCAGGAGCTGTTTGCGCTCTTTCTCACACCGTGCCATGCCACGCCGTGGCGCTCGCATCTAGTGTACCCCGCCTTACGAGCCCGCGCGCTGACCTGCGACCCGCCTATCGATACTCTCCCCGGCTCCGCTGAGCGGGCTTCCTACGAGGACGAGACGCGCCGCTTTTACGCGCATCGCGTCAAGTTTCTAGGTAACCTGTGGCCCCGCGACCGCCCTGGCGAGGACATGGCCCGGTACATCGTCGGGTACGAGGGCATTGAATCCTCTTTGCGCGAGTACTTCGATTGGTCCGGACCCGGGGGTAGGCATAAAGTAGAACTTAAGGAGGTCTGGAGTTCATGGAATGGGTTATTTACGGATGATGACAGGAAGGCGGGACGGCTGGTCGTCTGGGCTACGGGGTTCTATGACAAGCCGTCGGTTTATGAGCCTTAAATACTAAGCTGGGCAATATGTTGATTTTCTTGAACTGTACATTATCGTTATGAAAAGCCTTATGACACGCGCCATACCTACGTAGTCTATTAAAACCAACTATTGCATATGTCTCCATCCCATCCTCATCCCCCAACCCCTTTACTCCCCATCACCGAACACCCATCTATGCAAATACAAGAAATACCCTCTATCCCCTACGCGCACGCCCGGAATCGAGCTATCCGATTTCTTACCTAACACAAGCCTCGAATAGTACGATGAGTACGTAATTCTTCTTGGCGTCTTCTAGAAAAGGGCTCTAGTGGATACACCTAGCGTAGCAACATATGTCACTAGCGCAGCCGACGATGCCAATGTCAACAATCAACAAAGCGCTATGCCGGGGATAACCGACCTGGGTCCGGGGACTATCTGTGGGTAGGTAGCCCCTCGCTACTAATCGAAAGGGGAAAGGAGGTAGAATAAAATAATGGACGGCTCAGAAAGTCTAGAATCAAGGAGAAGGCGGGGAGGATGGATTGGATAATGATGGTTAGGTAGGTTTAACGCGGGTGCATTTAATTGTGCGAGCTGGAAGATGCTCTGACTGACATTCACTATTATCTGAACACAGCAGAAAACGACTTGGTTCATTACAGGTGGTTGGGTACAGAGCCCAGTCTGTTATTAGCTATTTGAGCGAATCTGCCTTCATGTACTTATCCTGCACAGATTTTGGGGTTAAGGCTACATAACATTGACTGACATCTAGCATAGCATTCATGCTAGATATGTGTATGAACCCCCTTCTCGTTCGAGATAATCCTTCTCGATTAGCCTAGTAAGAAAGTTAGCTAAATGTCAGGTATGATTTTTTGGGGAGCTGCTTACTTCTCAATATTCTTCTTGATTTCGGCTGGCTCGATGGCACCTCTGCTCTTGGTCTGGTTGATCACTTCGGCAACGAGATTGGCGTGTGTCATTGATTTACGACTCTTCATAATCCTCACGATTGCCGCCTGGCATTCGAATTGACGATCTTGGACGACCCGCTCGTGAGTATCTTGATTCTCTTCCTTCGTCTCCTTGAGCTGAACCTGATTGACCTTGACACGATATTTAGGATCTGTGAACGCCTTGTTGACGGTGAATGTGTCTGTCGTGTTTACTTCTCTCCCTTTAGGGTGTTTTGTGAGAACACGAGTTTTCCCGCATGCTAGAGACTGCAGAGTACGATTCAGATCTTGCCCACTTAGACCAGTACTCTCTGAAATGTGTTGATACGTAAGAGTTCCCTTTGGATCACCGTCGATATTGTTGAACAGCGTCAACACGACAGCCTGATATGAACTGACGAGCAATTCCTTTGTCCCCTTATTAAATCGAGCCTTAACAAGACAGTGAGCCAGAGAATGCTTCCAAGTAAGACGCCTTCCCGTGTGCTTATTGACATAATATTTCTCGAAACGCCCAATCTGCGCTGCAACATCGTCGGGCAAAGTAAGTTGCGCGTCGGGGTATGTTGGCCACGCTGCTGCGGAAAGAATACTGACGTTGAGATCCAGACCACTCTTACCATGTCCGTTACCCTCGCACCAAGATTTGTACGAGGCCATTTCATCACGCGCAAGTTGCTGGTCCTTAAACATTTGCTCCAAGTTATGGGTAAAATTGGAACCGCACTCATTCTTCAGTTTTGCGAGCATGCTTCTCTCTGCATCCGCACTAGCACTGCGACCCATTAGGAGACGTCTAGCTAAATCTTGCTTGTAGAATGCCTCGAATACATCCTTGCCTTCGATGAAGCGGAACAACTCCAGAGCTTGGTCTAATTGTCGATCTAGCTCGGCATCCTCGTCACCGGTACTCGCCATTCCACTTCGCTCGGCATCAACACGGTCTTTAATATCAGACAGCAAGGATTTTGGCAGGGTTTTGAGACCACCTCGGAGCAGCATATCGATATACTTAGCAATCATCTCGCCAACTTTAGAGGTTCCAGTCTTCCACGAGGATTGAACCTTCCGGTCGTTGATAAAGCTGCCGAATGCCTGGCGCATGCTGTAGGTGAATTCCTCATCCCTATTGAAGGCGTCTCGTATCATAAGATCTAATGATCTTCTAAACTCAAGTAATCTGATGACCATTTCGTCGCCTCTGGACGTGTCATTGACGATCTCCGAGCCTGCGTCCTTGATGTATTCTTCCCATGGCTGTCGTAGCTTCTTTTGTATACCCGATAATCGTAACAGGTCATACAAAGCCTTCATAGATTCCACCGCATTCTCGTCTAGAAGCTTGCCGATACTGCCACTATCGAGGAGCTTTTCGGAATAGCTTTGGATCAGTATGGTGTGTGCACTGTCCATTAATTGTCTCTTGGTGGTAGAATCAAAGTTGTAGCGGTTGCAGCGATAATCTTCCCTCTCAAGTAGCTTCTCGCAGCTAGAAATGTAGATCTTGAGTGAAGCGCAGCTTTGTACTTCGGCGAACTCTCGGAAGTATGCCTCGGACGTTTTTAAGAAATGCGGCTCGAAGGATTTTCCATAAATGTTTAACACGTTTAACATCGCGATCGAATCGTGTAATAGGGCTGAATCGAATCGAGAATCTCCTCTTCGGTCGTGATCTACCAGGTCGCACATACCAATGAGGCTCTTAGCCCCTGGATTGACGCCCGAGGGAGATTTTACGAACATCACTCGTCTGAAGAGCGAAATAGCCAAATCGTTAATTTGCGGGAAGTCCTTGCTTCTAAGAAGAAACGTTCGGTCGAGATAGCTGAAAACGGAACGGATGATGGTCTACAAGAATATAGTAGTTAGAATCCGAAATATATTCACAGGGACACAGATATAATCACCGATTGAGCGTTCCATATCCCCCAGCGTTTATGAGTGCTTCTTAGAATGTCAATGTTGGACGAGCCGGCCTCTGCCAGAATAGATCTGTGGAGGTCATTGTGTAGATAGGTATCACATCGCTCCCTTAACATGTCGTATAACTCCTTGGATGTCCCATGTCTGCATAAATCCTCGACTCCCCGATAGAGTCTCTCGAGTGGTTGGCGCGGCTGTTTCTGTTCGAATATGGCTTGGAGGGCATCGAGGAGCCCTTGTTTGGTCACGCGGTAATATTCGAGATCATTGCCCAGCGGGGTAGTTCGTAGGTTCTTGATTACAAGCTTCTTCGCGCCTTTGTGAGGTTGAAAGGTGGGAGGTTTCGTCAAATCGACGATCTCTGGTCGCTTGCCAAGCGCCTTGCTCATTCTCGAAGGGGTGAGAGACGAGGTGCCAGAATCGAAATTATTATTCAGTTTTGTTCGTTTCTGATCGGGACCGGAGGGTAGGTTGGCGGAATTTTGTCGGGAATGATTGCCAGCAGCACTGACTGGCTTGCGTTTGGACGGGGTCGGGCGAGTAGAGGACGCGGGCGGTCCGTCGAGTGGCGAGCTTCCCGGCGAATGCATGGACCTGGGAAGGCCCTGCAACTACCTAAATAGTCACACAGGCCTATATCGGTAGAATGGGTGGAATGGGTGTGGAATAGGTGGGATAGGTGGGAATTATGGAATATTCCGTAGTGTCCAACGAGGGTGTTGTGATATCCTGAGACTTGCGATGTCAATCGGGATGCGGATGTTGTTGGAGAAATCGGGATCGCGATCGACGCCAAGTGGTTAATTGGGTTAATTGAGACGAGGTGAGGTCGCTCTTGTCCTACTAGGTAGAGGTATCACGTCTAGGTAAAGCTTGTGTCACATAATTACCCTGCAATCGATATCTGCTAGTGATGTGCTGTGCTGTATCTAGCAGGTACGTACTGGGCGGGTAGTTAACGGTGATGCAACTGCGACGGGTTTAGATTGCGGGGCTTAAGTCCGTTAAGCTACACAACCCCACTCAATGTCTATTGTACGTACACCATAAGTTTATCTGTGGATGGGAGTTGCAATCGTTGTTGAAGGTTCCATGTTCAAGGTTGTGATCAATTTCAAAAAGCTTATTGTTTTTGCAAAGAAGCACAAGCACCTGCAATGACGCAGATGAATAAAGAGCCTGGATATTAGATTGAGTATAAACATCGTTTCTTTCCTCTTTTATAACTTCTGTCGATCCTTTAGATGAGTAATTATCTGGATATCTAGTATCTAGCATTTCCACACCCTCCATCCTGAGTATGACATAATCGTTGGTCAACTCTCTGTAGTTCCTTGAGATATTCAACAATACATACACCTCCAATTGTCCAGAATTCTGCTACCTATAATTTCAGTTGAAGATATATATACTGATAATAATAAACCCTTATTTCTTATCAACAAGCCATGTGATTTAAAGCGCGTCACTTTGAGTACATGGTCGAATGAGTACCTACATATGTATATACACATGGCCTATCCTTAGTCGCACAAATGCATATACGTGTATACCTTCCAAAACTTGTGCTTGAATATTTATATGGATGGATTGGTATAAGCCCTCAAACTATTTGCTGCTCACTTTATCCTTGACTTGATATTTATAATATAGTGACCAGTTAAGATATTGAAGTTGGGATGGTTGGATGGCTGAGTACTTAGTAAGCATAAAGTTCAAGGTTCTAGAACAGTGAGGCCGACCTCGGGCGACACCAGGGGGCAAGAGCTCGGATGTCGGAACTAATGAAATTGCTAGGATTCTTAATCCCGTACGCCGTACGGATGCAGTTAAGGTTGCTTATTTAGATAATAGCAGCTTAGTTGCCTACTAGCTGCCTAGAAATCGTCCAAAAAATTACCAATCCCTTGCAATTCCCAGGAGGTTCCTAGCAGTTCCCAGCTTACATAGCTGCAAGAGGTTAGTAGAAGCTTCCAAACTCCGACGGGAAAAGCCTGCCAAGGGCCTTCCCAGTTCGCCGCTAAATTTCCCAAAACGACATCACCATTCATTTTCTTACCAATCAATTTTTATGTTCCTCTTATGTTCCTTTTAACTTCCGTCACCCTCGAGCGATATTGCGCAATTGGAGATTTCCAGCCCTATCAACATACTATGATCTTTGTCATCTGGAGTTCAACTTAAGCCTGGTCATGGGATTCGGTGACCATTCCCAGCAGGTCCTCCACTCGACCGGGTCCTTTACGGGCTATAGGCCTCTGCAAGAGCTTGGATCTGGATATCTCAGCGCGACAAAACACTTCAAACAGCCATTATGCGGTAACGAGGAAGGTTGGGGACCTTTGAGTCCTTTCAGATATGATTTCACCCCCTGCTTCATTGACGTATGGGTTTTTGCTGTTGCAGCCTACGGAATTGTTTGCGGTGCTTTGGCTATATGGTATGTCTTACAGAAGCAGAAGCCTACCGGCGCTTCTAAGGATTGGCACTTCTGGGTCAAAGAGGTATGTTTAGATATCATAGACATTGACCAATAGCTAGACGACGCGTTCAATACTGACTACTGCCTGTAGTCACTTCTCGCCGTCATCATTGCCGACGTTGCCGCCCAGCTCGGCATTCAGATCATAAGCTATCCCGGAATATGGCAGGGCGATTTTCGAGTTCTCACAACCCTCCTTACTCTCATCTCCCTAGGTGTCATTTTCACGATTCAATGGCTCGAACACGATCGTACGAGAAATGCTAATGGCGTTGTGCTATTCTTTTGGCTGCTCCTCTTAATCGCGTACGCTGTAAAGTTAAGATCTTTAGTATCACAACAAATCTACGATAAGAATCTTGCGTACTTTGTAACCTACACTGTCGGATTTGGTCTTTCGGCTATCGAGTTCGCCGTCGAATGGCTTTGGCCCAAGAAACGTAGCGCTTACGAGGCTCTGGTTGACGAGGAAGGAGAAGAATGTCCGGTAGAATACGCGACGGTTTTCTCGCGCCTCACTTTTTCGTGGATGACACCTTTGATGAAACACGGATACAAGCAATTTCTCACCGAGGAAGATCTTTGGGGACTCTCTCCTAATGACAAGACCTCTGCGACAGGAGATAGGTTTGAAAAAGCTTGGAAATATCAATTGGAGCATAGAAAGCGACCGTCTCTATGGTTAGCTTTGTTCCATGCCTATGGCGGACCTTACATGTTTGCTACTATCTTCAAGGTTTTCAACGATTTAGCAGCTTTCTCTCAGCCTCAGCTTCTGCGTTACCTTATTACTTTTGTGGGCTCCTACGGTGAAGGAAAGGTGCCTCAGCCGCCTATCAAGGGTGCCGCCATTGCCATTGCCATGTTCTTCGTCGCATGTCTGCAGACCAGCATGATTGTAAGTTCGCTAATGTGGCATCACATCATTCCCTTTACTAATTAGTTTCAGCATCAATATTTCCAGCTTACTTTCGTCACTGGCATGCGAATCAAGTCAGGTCTGGCGTCTGCCATCTATAAGAAATCCCTTAAGCTCTCAAATGAAGGTAGATCCACGAAAACAACTGGCGATATTGTCAATTACATGGCTGTCGATGCGCAACGTTTGCAGGATTTGACTCAGTTTGCCCAGCAACTTTGGTCGGCTCCTTTCCAGATCACTCTTTGTATGATCTCGCTATATCAACTTGTGGGATGGTCTATGCTCTCTGGTATCGCTGTAATGATTATCATGATTCCAATCAATGGGTTTATCGCCAGGTTTATGAAACGCCTGCAAAAGACTCAGATGAAGAACAAGGACGCAAGGAGTCGTTTGATTGCTGAGATTATCAACAACATGAAAAGCATCAAGCTTTATGCTTGGAGCACAGCTTTCATGAACAAGCTCAACTATGTCAGAAATGACATGGAACTTAAGAATCTTCGTAAGATTGGTGCTGGGCAAGCCTTCGCAAATTTCACCTGGTCTACTACTCCGTTCTTGGTGTCGTGCTCGACTTTTGCTGTTTTTGTTTGGACGCGGGACATCCCATTGACCACCGAAATCGTATTCCCCGCTCTTACACTATTCAATCTGCTTACCTTCCCTCTCGCTATCTTACCCATGGTTATCACATCTATCATCGAGGCTAGCGTCGCGGTGGGTCGTTTAACTGAGTACCTCACAGCCGAAGAAATCCAGCCTGATGCAGTTGTCGTTGGGTCGGCAGTTGAAGAGCGTGGAGATGAGGCTGTGGTTATCCGAAACGGAACTTTCTCGTGGAACCGTCATGAATCCAAGGACGTCCTCAAAGACATCAATTTCAGCAGTCGTAAGGGCGAGCTCACCTGCGTAGTCGGCAGAGTCGGATCAGGCAAATCATCTCTTCTACAGAGTATCCTCGGTGACCTGTGGAAAATTGAAGGTAATGTACGTGTCCAAGGCACGATAGCATATGTCGCTCAGCAGCCATGGATCATGAATGCGACTGTCAAGGAGAACATCATCTTTGGACACCGATACGAGTCTAATTTCTACGAACAAACTGTTAAGGCTTGCGCCCTTCTTGCTGATTTCACGCAGCTACCTGATGGAGATGACACTGTTGTTGGCGAACGAGGTATCTCCCTGAGCGGTGGCCAGAAAGCTCGCGTAGCCCTCGCCCGAGCAGTATATGCGCGAGCTGATATCTATCTCCTCGACGACTGTCTATCTGCGGTGGATTCCCACGTCGGAAGACATATCATCGAAAACGTCTTAGGTTCAAACGGTCTACTCAGCTCTAAGTGCCGAATCTTGGCGACCAACGCCATATCCGTCCTTCCTGAAGCAGATTACATATATCAGCTAAAGAATGGCGAGTTCGCCGAGAGCGGCACATTCCGTCAACTAATAGCCATGAAAGGAGGTATTGCAGAACTCATCAAGTCATCTGGGCAAGAATCTGGGACAGGATCCTCAGCGGCTACCCCTGAAGGTTCAGGAAGCGAGACATCGACGTATATTGAACCTGAAAATAGCCAAGACAAGGAAGAAATCGAAGAGGCTCAAGAAGGCATTGCCGAGTTGGCTCCTATTAAGACTGGGCCTTCTACAGATTCTGCCGCACAGAGAAGAACGGGAAGCATGTCAACATTGCGACGAGCAAGCGCTGCCAGCTTTAGAGGACCCAGGGGAAAACTTAATGACGAGGAGGAGCCCAGCTCCAAGACCAGACAGGCTAAAGAACACCTGGAGCAAGGCAAAGTCAAATGGGATGGTATGTGTTTCCCTACAAAAATCTATATGCACCTAGGTAGCTCTCTGATGCTAACCAACGATAGTTTACGTTGAATACGCCAAGACGAGCAATCTGGTAGCCGTCTGTGTCTATCTTGTTGCGTTGGTCGCAGCCCAGGCTGCACAAATTGGTGAGTGCGGATATTCACAGTCTTTCACTGAATGATATTAATGGCTATTTAGGTGGCAGTGTTTGGTTAAAGCATTGGGCAGAGGCGAACAAAGAGGCTGGAGGTAACCCTGAAGTTGGGAAATTCCTTGGCATCTATTTTGCTGTTGGCGTTGGCTCATCTGGATTGGCTATGGTCCAGACACTGATCCTATGGATATTCTGTTCCATCGAAGCCTCGAGAAAGCTACACGAGAGAATGGCAACTGCCATTTTCAGGTCACCGATGTCATTCTTCGACACTACACCAGCGGGAAGAATCTTAAACAGGTTCTCGAGTGACATCTACAAACTAGATGAAGTCCTGGCGAGAACTTTCAACATGCTCTTTGTAAATCTAGCTCGCTCAGGGTTCACCCTAGTCGTCATCTCAGTCAGCACTCCTGCCTTTATCGCGTTGATCATTCCACTCAGCGCGGTATACTACTGGGTACAGCGATACTATCTAAGAACATCGCGAGAATTGAAGCGATTGGATAGTGTCAGCCGCAGTCCCATTTATGCACACTTCCAGGAGTCACTCGGAGGTATCAGCACGATTCGGGCATACCGACAGCAGGATCGATTCGAGCTAGAAAACGAGTGGCGGGTTGACTCGAATTTGCGTGCCTATTTCCCATCTATCAGCTCAAACAGGTGGTTAGCAATCCGATTGGAATTCCTCGGAGCCATAATCATTCTCGGAGCCGCAGGGTTCGCCATTATCTCCGTCACGAATCACAGTGGCTTGAGCGAAGGAATGGTGGGCTTGGCCATGTCGTACGCTCTACAAATCACGACATCTCTAAATTGGATCGTTCGCCAGACGGTGGAGGTGGAGACAAACATTGTATCCGTGGAACGGGTCCTCGAGTATGCGCGCCTGCCAAGTGAAGCTCCAGAGATCATTCACAAGAACCGGCCTCCAATTGCTTGGCCTGCATACGGAGCTGTCCAGTTTCACAACTTCAGCACTCGCTATCGTCAAGGTTTAGACCTGGTGCTGAAGAATATTAACTTGGATATCAAATCTCATGAGAAAATCGGTGTGGTAGGACGGACCGGAGCGGGCAAATCCTCCTTGACATTGTCCCTTTTCCGCCTTATTGAGCCGGTCACCGGAGACATAAGCATAGACAACCTCAACACGTCGACGATTGGCTTGTTAGATCTACGACGCCGTCTCGCCATCATTCCACAAGACGCAGCTCTTTTCGAGGGTACAGTTCGCGATAACCTAGATCCGGGTCATGTCCACGATGATACAGAGCTGTGGAGCGTGCTAGGTATGTGTTACACTAATCTCACCCACCTTTGCTTGTGCCGCAGGGTCGAAAGGGCACATGCTCTCACGTAACTCCGCTGCTTCTAGTCACTTCCCACCATCTTACCAGGTTGGCTAACATACTGTTTCTCACAGATCATGCACGGTTGAAAGAGCATGTGGCAAGCATGGACGGCGGGCTGGAGGCCAAAATCAACGAAGGAGGTAAGTGACTGATTCTCGCTTTCTTTCGGCTCTAGCTGCAGTCCACGATTATTTCCCTTGCGCCTCCGGCTACCTGCATAATGTGCAAGGACACACAGGTGGCAAGCAATACTCGTTTGGGCACGCCGATCATCATCGTCTGTTTGCCTTTCTCCAAGCTTTCCCAGCTAATTCCCTGCGTGATCGTTGAATTTTGATGAATCTCGTCGCTATTCAGCCCATTAAGACACGGTTTTATCCACGTGTACGATCTATTAATTATCGAATTTGCCTGCTAACGCATTGGGTTACATAGGATCAAATTTGTCGGCGGGTCAACGACAGCTAATCTCTTTAGCCCGCGCTATGCTCACGCCGTCTAACATTCTCGTGCTAGACGAGGCAACTGCGGCAGTTGACGTTGAGACGGATGCCATGTTGCAGAATACGTTACGCTCTTCGCTCTTTTCGCACCGCACTATTATCACCGTTGCCCACCGTATCAACACCATTCTCGACAGTGACAGGGTAGTTGTGCTAGACAAGGGTGAAGTGGTCGAGTTTGACACGCCACAAGCACTTATCCAAAAGAAAGGCGTGTTTTACGGTTTGGTCAAGCAAGCTGGGCTAGATACAGAATAATTGGCGCTTGATTTGGATCGAGCCTGTTTGTAGTCTACTCGGGTTTTCGCATACTCCGAGTGGGCATCACATTACATAAGTATTCAAATGTTAAGCCGTACCATTCAAGTGGATGGTATGACTCACTTTAACATGTTTATATAGAAAAATCGGAAAAGCAACGGTATAATAAAAAGTCTTACCTCGGAAACTACCTGGCTTCGTGATATACATTTCCAAGTAGGCATTTTAGCACGTTTTTGCATTAAGAGATACCAGATACTTGTGTTACTGTTTACAAAAGCGGTATTGTGCTTGGCTATTGCCGTTCTTACGAAGGTAGCGACTAGAAGGCCAGTATCGCCATGCACAATATTAACTCAGCTCTTATGATACAGCTCTAAGGCCTTATGGCTGGAAACAACGGCGATCTTGCACCGTAATCACCATTAAAAAAGCCAATATGAACTGATGGCACGACGTGGCGGATGATAGACAAGCCACCCGTTGAACGTTGTAATATGGTGGCAGGTCGGCGTTTGTCCAAACCCGTTTTTGTACGCCGCATGTAAGTCGGCACTCTGTCAATGCTCTCTTTCACCAAAAGTCTTCGCCGTCCACCGTTCTTGTTATACCCGCCTTTTCCCGAGGCAGCTCTATGTTATCTACGCCTAAACTCGGCGAGGCGGACTTCTTGCCATACATTCTACGACATATTCAATGCGTGCCACCTAGCACTAGCTCGTACATGAGGTGTAAGGTAAGATAAGCAGGTGAAGCTGGCCTTAGCAGCTACTACTAGGCAACCTACTAGTGTTGTGCTCATGTCACGCAAGAGGGAGGGGAGAGGGGAGAAAAAGGAAAAGGGGCCGTCCAACGGCGACACATAATCGTTCGCCTCTTCTCTTGTCTTTTCTTTTTCCTTCATTTGTTTTTTTATGGTGTGTTCCCCTGAACCGTTTGCCTTATGTCGTGTTGAAACGCTAGGTCGAGATAGCTTTCGCGTGCGGCCGCTGCTGTGGTGTAAGCAATACATGCCTACATAGATGTACATACCTACCTACATATACCTACATATACATATACACACATGCCTATATGGGTACAGTGCGCAAGCATGCGGATGCTGGACTACGATAGGGGAAGTTGGGGGGCTCGGGGCGTTGGGGGCTTAGGGGGGAGGAAGAGGACGGTTTGATGAGATTGATGGGATTGATGTGAAGAGGATGTAAGAGAATGCAAGAGACTCGAAGAGCCCTGTTTAGCGACGTTACACCACCGTGCCGTCCGCATGGGCCTGCCTAACCTTATTCAGCACGTTACTTTTGACCGGTTAATGCATTAATGGGAAACTGACAGCTTTTCTTTCCCGTCGGGTTCTGTTTGGCGTCTGGTGCTTCGTGTTTGGTGCTGGGTGCTTGGTGTTTGGAAGACCGCCGCAGCGGACAATGGAGCAAATGGGACAAATGGATGTCCTTCTAATGCGGGGAGACGAGTGGGGAAAGCCTCCACGGGAAGTTCAAGACCTTAGAATGCGACTGGATACCACCGAAGTCCCAGATAGGCAGGATAGTAGTAGTCTTTTACAATTTCGTATATGCCTACCTTAAACATCATACATCATACATCACATATAGCATATAACATCTAATGTTAGGTATGATGGTATGATACATTACTTAGATTACCTTAAACCTACCTTAGTCTATCCCAAAAACAAGCTACCATCGACATCACAATCTCAATCGAGATCCGTGATACAGCTTTCCCCTGATAGGTGATAGAAACCAACATAACCAACAAAACCAGCGTCCGGGGTTCCTTTTACGGTTATAACTGCCTGGTCCCCTCACCCTTCTCGAAGACTTGCCGTTCCACCAAAACCCCCTCCTCGGATCGACTTGCAGGAATTCGATTTGTTAATTCCGAATGTACAGTTACCTACTTCGGTATATACAATAGGTGGGATGAGACGCTACGGTCGCTATGGCTGACTGATCTTCTACCTACCTACCTAGGTACCTAGCAGCTCACCACTTGGTACAATACATACATAGTAGCAGCAGCCATGTGCTCGCTTCCCAGCGTCATCTCAGACACGGGGTTATGCAACCGCAGTCCAAAACGGATTGGCTAAGTCTAGGCGCAAGCTACCTTAAGGTGTAAACGACAGAAACGACAGACACGCAGTATGCGGCCGTCATGCCGTGTAACGTCAAGGGTATCCTCGAAAATAATTGAAGAGAGGGGGCCCCATTGTCGGCGCCGCAAAACTGCAGTGTTTGGGTTAATTCGTAGGTGGAATCTCGGGCGTGGGTGGGAAAAAAAATAAAATAGAAGGGACCTAAGGCGTAGAATGGAAAATAGAAGACGCCACAAGAGGAAGAAAAGGAAAAAGAGTAACGCCAACACCCATGTCCGATGGACACCTGGACGGCTCGAACTCCGGCAACTAGATTAGGCTCGAAGTTAGCTCTACCTGCTCTACTTATTTATTTTGGACGTAGGCGCTGCTAGCGATTTATTAGGTACAGTAATATATATATCAGGTCCAAGTACGTACACGTATATTGAACGCAGATTTAGCAGAGTAGTATTATGCGGTGAGAGAATCTTCATCCGTCCAATGTCGACGACAATGATACGTGCATACATAAGTGTGTAACACATGCTCTCGCCGAATTGATGATGTCCTGGCGGTCCTGGCAGTGCTGGGCGACTTGCCATGGGTAGCTGGGTCTATTCTCAGAAGGGACCAAGTTCCAGCTGATCAACGCCTTGATCCGAGCTTCCAGAGCTAAACGGTGGGTAAAATAAATAATCAATACGTCAGGCTGGCGCCAATGATGATTTCATGGACGTTGGTCGTACGACTTGTGCAGTCTTGATTCAGGTTTGATAAAAAAGCCACTCCGCGAGGTTGCGCACTTGACGAACCTGGCTAAAAATAAGCAGTTATACCCAAGGTAAGTATCTATAGGAGATGGCTATCTAAGAACCCTGGATCCATGGATGTTGCTAAGAGACTTGTCAAAAGTATCCAGAGGCTTTCATATGAATATGCGGATGATCATCCCGCTCGACAAAGAATGAACCAAAAGTCTGCTCCCCGATAAGGCCGGTTATATTATTCAAAATCTATTGTCATATATTTGCGGTGATCGTTGGGACCAGCAGAGCCAGTCAGGTCCGGAGACTTCGATCTTCTCACGTACATTACCGATCTAATGCGAGAAGTTACAAGAAAACCCCTGCAGGATCTAGGCAATTCCTTGTTAGACACGTTAGGCCAAGTGTTTCCCACCACTGCCCAGGTGCTAGCCTTACGAATTGGAATTAGAGCAGGACGATTTCCCGTATGTGGCGGTTTTACCAAATGAATGGTTGAGCGCCACGGCCGCTGACGCGTGCAGCATCTATCGAATTCTAAGGAAGCTCTCGGCCGTGATTGGTTCTCGGATTTACCAATAACTGCCTGCTCAACTCGATAGTCAATTACCGGCGGTCAGACTACTTTTATAAAGAGAGCGATGATCTTATTGAGCTATGTCCAACTATGTCCAAGGTGAGCGAAGAGATTCCCTCTTCACCGAGGATGATCCCCGGTCCATTGCTGCGACGTCTGAGACGGTAGCAATATGTAACGTTGCGGAAAAATTCCATGTGATTGCTAGTAAGAGATTCCGACGTCGACGCTTTCGCGAGTTGCAAAGGAAAGTTTCCGTGTTGGCCCTGGAGTCCGAGTTCTCTACGCGATTTGTCCACCTACCTATAGAAACCACCTAACTTATTCGGACGAAAGTCAAAGCTAGGAAAGCAAAGTCCGAAAGGGATGTTCGTGGTTGGCGAGATCGACCCGACGATTTGGTAGATAGGGCGGAGCCGGAGACCCAAATGGCAATTATTGCAGGTGCAAACAAAAGGCGCCAGGAAGCAGATCCTGATGAGGCTATTGATGCATTCAATTGGCAGTAATACAAAGGCTGACAGCCAAAGGGAGCTCATCCTAAACGCCTCCATGCAGGTTACAAGGCGTCCGTTAGGAGAATGGCCAATTGGATTCGAACCATCCGCGTCGTCCCAACCGAACCGGTCTCCAAGAGGCTTACAAACTATCAGCATGTCAAGAATCTGACCCAAATAATTTCGACCGGTGAAATCTGGGATTCCGGCATGCGTGGTCATCAAACTCCGAATTGAGAAAAAAAGTTTGTCGCTGACACGATGATAACTAGGTCGCCGTGGTCGCCGTCGTGGTCATGGCGGTCGTGGGGGTTTTATCAGGTCCAGAATATCGATGGACCTTTCAGGTTTTTCCACCGAGGCCGCTCGCCACCACCAAGAAAAAAAGGAAGAAAAGAAAATTCGAAATGTAATAACCGTTTCACGTAAACGAAAAGGATCTTCCCACCTCTAGTGCTGGATCTAACGCATGCTACGAACGACCTGGCGGGCTACGCATACGGTGGCGCGAGCGGTGATTCGCGCGGTCGGTAAGCCTCTGAGACATGGCAAGGTGACGCTGGTTTAATGCCGGACACCTGGTCCCTGCGATGGGTAACCAGCAGGTTTACGGCTGTAGGAAGTGATATACGCACACGGGGAACCTTTCCCTCTGGCTTGCTGACAGGAGTCTCCTAGTTTCTCGACCCATGGCCATGTTGTTGGGACAGCAGACGGAACCTTGGAAGTTAGATCTTACCCCGATCTAGGCCCGGTGGGTCGCATGAAAAGGATATGTGATGCTTTCCCAGACAAATCTTCAACCGCGATGGTTCACCCAAAAAGGACCCTGATGCCGAATGAATAACGTGGAGCGGTCGGCCCGAGCCATCTCTATATGGTTGCAAGACCTTAAGCGAGTATAACAGGGAATTGGCCAGTAAACCCAGCATTCCCCAACCTTAGCTACCAGCCTGTTACAAGGTTCAAGACAGCTTGTATCACTCATATGTACACGGCGTTGATAGAAGACGATGTCATTAGGTAAGGTGTGGTGGGACTTCGGCCGAGGTAGCAAGGGACCTTAGTATGTAATTAGAAGAAAAAGTAATATAATTATAGCAGGGTTGTACCAAAAGCAGATCATTGTTGGTTGACAGCGGGCAGAGACGGCATGGTAGGTAGTTGAGGGTTCGCGTGAATGCCTCTTTCAGCCTTTGATTGCTTAGCGTATCTGATGCTGGTTTCGAAACACCAATTGCGCTAACGATAGTTCATCGAGCGGGAGACGCACGTACTCGCATCTTCCATCTGGCACCTGATGTCGCTAATTCAGAACCCTCCCTTGCCGCGGCCGTGCATTTCTATGTAGACATGTACCTATTTACGATACCCACCTACATAAAAGGCTACCGCACTTGGATATTAATGATGCGACCCTATCTCCTACATATCACATAGCAGCTACATATGAGATACATGGCAACCCGACATGACCTACTAGTTCTAGGTAGTTCTTTGTTCTCGCAAGTTTGCCTTTGGAAATTTGAGACACTAGGAGGTTCGGATGAGATGAGCTTCATTTATAGGATGGGCCAACTAGTCCTTTAAGCTCCTTGGGTAATCCTTGTAACCTTCTTTAGCCTCCTTGGACTGAGCAACCTGAGTTTGACTACGTCTTGTACATGCTTATACGTGTATTGGTGTATTGATAGGTTCGGCCTTTAGAGCCCTCTGTAAGCCCCCCCCACATAGCGACGTGACAAGACAGCAAGACTATTTACCCGGATGTATCAGTCGCTCGCCTGCGGGTTCGAGAAATCTGTGATGAGCTACCGAAAAGGTGGTGATGAACAGAGACGTGTAGGCCTCCATGTGTGGGTGGGAAGGTGTGTACCTGTATGTGTGTTCGTGATGGAAGAGAATGCCAAGAATGTTTACACGTGTATGAAGTCGTCTTCTACCGGACCCATAAAATGATGATTTCCTGGTCAAGTACCTAGGTAAGTACATTACGATATGTATACGTTCAAGGCTTACAAAACCCGATCTACCCCAGAACTTGGAAGCTGGAGTGGATAAGAGATTTCGCCTGGACAAGCCAGGCGTTCGGCGTTCGAGCGTATTTGGCGCTTAATGCTTAACCGATGGACTATCATCTGCTGATGAAGCAGGAGAGAAATGATGATTAACAAACCCGTCCGTTGGGTTGATCTGCATTGGATTTCAGATCTTGGGGCCCCGACAGGGGTAACACAACGTGGGGGGCTAGACATCCAATATATTCGATATCTTCATCTAAGCAGATACTTAAGTAGGGTGTTGGTCATGTAAGGTCGTTGAAGAAAGTGAAAGGTGATGGGTTTACGGACATATTTGGCAATGAATGGATACCATCGGCGTGGTAACTATGGATCTGTTCATATATCCCTTCGGATGTTTAAAACCCTAATGATCGATGATGGTATTAAGCTAGGGATGATGCTCCACGGCATGTTAGTCCGGTTCGAACATGAGTATGATTCCCCGGAACCTCGTCTCTTCCAGGGACTCGCCTCTCCTTGAATGTACCGGCGTACCGGTATACCGGCTTTACGGCACATGCTATTATTACAAGTCCACAGGCAATTTTGAGTAACCCAAGGTGGAATGGAAGTTAGTTGAAGTCGAAGCAAGGAGTGACAACCTGTGTTAGGGGTTCAGTACTATCATAGGCTCTTTGACTGGCGTACAAGGGGTACATCTCTAGTCCTTGTAGCGTACATATGTAAGTAGTAAGTACCTAAGTATTTATGTACCAGGTATACCATAACGTAAAGTCGTTTTAAGAGATTTGTAGCTTATGGTAACATTGAGATTGTTTTTATATATTTTTACAACTTATTTCGTATTGTTAGTGTTGATTGAACCCGAGGTATAAAGGTGTGTGAAGGTACGGAGGATAAAATGATTAAAAAGGGAAAGAATCGGCATGGGTGGTTTATATGTAAGAAGTAATCCGCGATCGATGAAGTCGGATTTTAGTTTAGCTGGCTGGCTGGGTAGACAAACTTAGACTACCTGGGTAGGTACGATAGATTCAGATCGTCTACTCTTTCTTTTAGATATCTTTATTTTCGGAAATGACGCGTAGGATAAAGCAACAAAGTCGGGAGGCTCTCCCCCAGCAGCTCTTTCCCGCCCCGGCCAGCTCGGGTCGCCCCACTTACTCCACAACGCACCGCCCCGGAACCGCCCTTCCAAGTGTTGCAAATCCACTTAGGCACTCTCAAGGGCCACTAGGGCCACAAGGACCACTTATATCCACACTTCCCGCTAATAAGCTAAGGGCAACCAATTCTAACCCATTCTAACCATTTCCCCTTGTCGTGAACAGGGGTATACTCGCACACATCATGCAGAATCACCAGACCGTGATCATTCATCCACTATTTTCCTCATCTCTTGTCTCTCCGTCTTTTTCACTATCTGCTATGGTGCTTTTCTGGGCATCTCTCCCCTTCGGCGACTAGCGGTTGAGGGGAAGAGGAACAAATTCCTCCTGTCTTACCCGTCGTTGGTGTCGTTGGCAAAGCAGAAGGACTCCAAGTTGGAGATAACATTGAAGTAACTAATAATGCATCAGTAGAATAATTCCTAATTCCTGCATAAAATACGGCATATTAATAGAGAGCACCTCAAGATTTCTGATTTCTAATTAGGTCTTCCCTGTCGAGGTAATCTATCATCTCTGCTGAATCAAGATTGTTAGATCTCTCTCAAGCAACGTATATGCGCTACGTCGCAAAAATGGATGACCTCCGACTATAACTCAAGTTCCGATTTCTTTCGGCAATCTCTTGCGTACGGAATTATGTACTTTTCAAGGTTGTCGGTGCGTTCATACGCAGTACGTAGCCTGGAGACTGGAGAATGGAGACTGGAGACCCTTCACATAAGGCACGTGTGTACATAACATGTACCAATTGTGCAGACAGGACAGGAAGAGCGACGCCATACGCCATCTAGGCCTGTCCGTACTTAACTCTCTCCCCCACTGTACCAAAGAGTATTTGTATTGGTTGGGAAGCCGATCCATGTACAGTACTTGTACATTACAAGGCCTTATTGATGCCGCCATCCATGATCACGACCCCGGCTTTCGATTTCTTCGGGTCTTGTGGAATAGCCCATAGCTTGAGAGCTTTTCTCGCCTGCTCGCCCCTTGACTGCTAGACGGCAGGGCCCCTCGTCCAAGAGAATCCACACGGCCTCTCGTTACCACCTAAGGGACTAAGGTAGTCTACTTCGTAGCCCGCAAGCCCATACCATACCCTCTGGGCTTCCAGCTGCATACGCACATCCGTACTCTTTCGTACACACCCGAAAAATAAAACTGAGCGAAAGACAGTCCAGTTCAAGGTTCCTTGCTCCTTAAGACTCCCAAGGTTAACAACCCCCAGGCTTATCGTGGAAACGAGGGGCAGGGGTCTCGCGAAATCGCTTCGTCCCAATACCAATCCTTGCCATCTGTGCGTACCTATGGTTGTGTTTGGTCTAATTTTTGTTAACTACGAAAGACTACAACTACTACCTACACACGGTACTATTTTCTCCACAAACCTTTGCCGCTTGCCATCGCATATATCCCTTTTCCTTTTTTCCCTTTTCGCTGAGTTTTATTAATGAGAACGAACCTCGGGTAGTCCCACGTCAACCGAGTGGATGTGTCGCCGCATTCTCGTTGTTTCCGCGCGAGGCAGCTAGGTCTACCATTTTATCATCGCAATTGTTTGAGCTCTCGCTGCCGTTCACCTCCTCCCCGAGTACCACTGCCGCTTGCCGCATGAGCACTGGGAATCACATGGTTTTACGAACACTTAAACTCCGCCGCATCATCATCTATCCCTCGCATTATACTGCCGGCAACCCGTGGTGGTATCTAGCTAGTTAGTTGCCTTTACCTTGTTAATTCGTAGCGTTCAATGGCCCCCCTCTAAATTGGTTGGTAAACGCCCGTCAAGATCCTCCTCACAGTGTGCCCAGTTCTGCGGCTGCAAAAGCAACGGACAAGCATATCTAGCAGCAGCAAAGCTTAGTGCAAATTATCTCGAATTGGCTTTTATACGCTCTCACAACGGTCTTGAACTGATTTCTGAGACAGCTACAGAAGCTAGGACGGGGCATATCACAAGCGAGTAAAGAGGCCTCACTGCTCGATGTCTTACAACTCTCTAAAAGTGAAAGAGGACACCCATCGTCCTTCGCGCGCAACCTTTACGACTAGTTGATAACCCCGTTTGAAATCACTGCGGGCCTGCCCAAGCTCATTAAACTGAACACGCGCCTATTCAGCTTTAATCCTAACTATATTGCCTTTCTTTGTTAGCACGAAATCCATGCTCAGCTTAGCTTAGTTCGCAGCCACCTGCCAACTCTATATCCAGGCCTGATAAGACTTATTTCTTCCCGTTTAGCCAACCACCCCCTTCAGACAAGTAAGCTCCCGCTGCCGCTGCTAAACAAAGAAAAGACTGTCTCGTCTGAAGGCTATCAGCCCTCGATGTGCGTTTTGCCTTCCCGTTCGTCTTCTCCACCTCGATAGGTCACTCCTAGTTCCTCTTAAGCTCGTTTGGGTCTGCCAATACGAAGTACCACACTCTTATCTTGCCACAACTTCTCTTCTAAGTACACCCTCGCACATATATTGGGCACGCGCACCACTTATACTTGCATCGTCACGACATATCTAGCTCTGACAAGAAATCCTCCTAGACTGCACTCAACCGGTGCCTTTATTCTACATTATCACTATTCAACCCAATCCTGTCTTACTGCCATTATCTGTGAGACACGACTGGACACAGCGTCGAAGACGGAAATCGGCGACATTTTTGTAAAGGATCCGAGTGATACACAGACGATACAGCTGTGTGTGATGAACTGAAGTTGATAGTGGTGGAGAGGCTCTGCGAGTTCACGAGTTCGCCGCACTTTCTACGGGACGAGGACTGAAATAAGATCACCTCTGCCACGAATAAACCATCTTGGAATATCACATACTTTTTTCCATCTTCAGCCATGGTTCAAGATCTGAACCAACCCAGGGATCCATTCCCTTCCAGGACATACTGGCCACACCAGGATAGGTTTCCTATGGAGCCAGTTCCGGACGACGGTCGCTTCGCCGACTCGCAAGACGTGAGACGGCCCCCTATGGTAAGTCGGACGTCATCCTACTGGTGAAACTGTGGTACTAAGTGTCAAGTAGGCGATTGACAAGGCTTTGCGCGAGTATTGTAATATTTCCGCGGAATTCTACGTGGTAATACCTGTTATTGAGGGAAAGCCTCACATATTCACAGCCCCTCATATACCTTCGATAAATATATCGAGATTTTTGGACATGGACGCCCTTAGCCACGAGCTGCAGCGCGCTCAATCTGGTAAGTTCTGGGTATCTAATTAGAACCTAAGATATACAACTAAGACCTTCCTCCAGCAGCAAACCCTACGTATCCTGAATCGGAGTTTACCTCCTTCGATTCGGATATTAGCCGATATCCCATGGACTCGTCCAGACGTTGGACGCAGGATCGACGCTATGGTCAATCTATGGGAATAGCAGGCTTTGATGATGACGGGGATTACAAAGCTCGCAAGCGACCAAGGGCGGCATTATCGCGACGGGAGACTGAGAGCTTCGAAGATGAGCCACCGCCTTCGTCGGGTTCTTTAAGGAGGAAGATAGAGATCCGGGATGAAAAGGCCGTGTGGCAGTTTTACGAAGAACGCTTCAAAAGCATTCAACAAAATGCTTGCAAACTGTTGGCTAAGGCTTGGGTGAAGGCCGTTGAACCCAAGAAACAATCCACGCATCCCTATACTGGGTCGGATGAGAAGGCACCTGATTGGTGGCCTAAACCTTGGGGACCAGGAAAGGAACACCGAGTAAGACACAAGGAACCCGACCATTTATATAAGAGAGGTAAGAGACGCATGAAGGATACGTAATATAGTGAAGATGCTGATTCATCATTTCAGAACGGATACACCTCTTAGTACACATTCTTCGGCTGATTGTCGAGCCTCATCATAACCAACATCCCGCAGTACAAAAGCTTTTTCTAAATGTAGCCAAATTAGAGGATGTCACCACCGAGGCCTTGTCATCGTTCTTCGCTGACAAAGATAACCCGGGCAATTTGGCGAAGAAACCTTATCTGAAGGAGATATTTAGGGTGGCCCAAAACGAAGAACGCTACAAAGACGGCCAAATTGGTGAGTAGACCAGAAGCCCCTGGAGATGTAAGAATATTGCTAAGTGTGAATACAGACGGGACAACGATTGTTCACGTAATGCCGAACGATCGAGTTGGCCAAGGCTACGTGTCGGACACGGAGGATGTAACTCCTGGGAGAGAAGAGGGTGATCACAACCCAACTCCGAATTCGTCGAGCGCTTCACCCCAGAGAACCAGCGTACCACAGACGCTTATGACACAAACGCAGGCTCATAGTACTGAGCCAAGTCCAACCACACAGATGCCCAACGACAGCTTTGTGGGGGATATGCCGGTTCGCGGGAACCAATACTCACAGCCAATTTTAAATACAGAAATGGCTGCGGAACGACCGACTTTTGTGGAGACCCCTACAATACCAACCCAAGCTCCACTTCACCCAACGACGAATATCAGTCTTCACGATATGTACACCAATACGCACGACTCGAGTAGAAGATCGTCAATGTTCGCATCTCCATCTGAATACACAAACCCAGCTACACCGACGATCTACCAACAATGGCAGGGGAATTCAACGGCGCCGACGAACCCCTCGATATATGCCTTTCCGCAACAGGCTAGCAATACACACCAATCCTTCGTTGGTCACGCTGGGGTGTCTATTCCACAAGGTCAACAGTATCTAGGGAGCTCGTTTGACGGATTGCCAAGAGGAGGCCATGATCCGCAACATGGGGGAATGATCCGCGCGCTTCCTCAGCCAGGCTATCCTAGCTATATGTCCCATGAACCAGGCCATCTTTCGGCGTCAGGTACCAAGACCGAGCCTCTCCCCAGACATCCTACGCAATAGGACCACTATCGTTCACCGGGAACAAACAATCTTGTCGGATGACAACACCCACGCTACCCTAGCTGGGTGAGCAATTCTGACCGAGAGCCAGCGCCCATCGAGGCTCTTTATTGATTATATATGCTTTGTGAGCATTGCTCTACAACTACGGCGCCGCCATCGACTAGTTATTCGTTCTAAATGATTTGAGAGTTAAGAGTTCTGAGTAGATTTTTATTCTTGGCTTCGAGTCTTGAAGCTCGATAGAAGGCAATCCTTTCACCGTGAAGGATGTTTGCATGCTACACTTTTCATGAGCTCTGTTGTGTCCTCAAACATCGAATTTTCCAACTGTCGGCGGCAAGTCTGTTACATACTCGCAAGTCCTATTAGAGACATTGCTCTCGTATAAAGCGTATGGCGCGGAGGTGGTGTTATTCGCCTTTGGATCTTACACGAAGAGAAGCTCAGCGCTACCAGCTCTATAATTTGCAATTTACCTGCTTCTATTTTGTTTCATTTCTAGCGTTGCTTGCCTTAGTTGATTCCTGCCGTTGACACTTACTCTGCGAGTATCACGTGATAACGAGAATGAGAGAGGGAGCTCAAAAGGGGCCAGTAATGGTGAAGCATTGGGGCGGCAACCAATCGACGGGGAGGCCACAACCGGACGGTGGCTTCATTTGTTTCCTACAGATCGATACCACACAAGCATGAGTTGGCTACGTCTGGTTGCATAGCATGGGTGCCGTACGACTTACACGAGTCAAGCGCTTATCGGGTGGTTATTTTATCCTTGCGTGCTTCGCCTCGCCGGACCTGGTTCGTTCATCGCATAGCGAAGTATATGGGGGTTGTTCTGTCCTGGCGTGAGTGGCGGTGTTAGCTGTGTATCTTTTTCCCCATCCCGCGTTGCTACAACTCCATTGTGAGCGGAGATTATGTCGTCATGATCATTGCTTTTATTTTCTTAATATGTTTTTATGTGTAGCTATTCTAAAGGGGAGGAGTTGCGCTTCCTTTTTCGATGCCACCGGCTGTCCCGCTGGACCAATGATCGAGGGGAGAAGCGAAAGACGGCAAATTGGAGGGAGAGCTTAGTCCGGTGAGAGGTACCGATGCTGGGCTGGCTCATTTTGGTAAATTGTTGCGTTTTTTTTGGGTAATGTGCATTAGGCTGGAAGAACATAGGGGGCTGGAGTCTGTGGTCCGCGCGTTAAAGGCGTCTACACATTCCATCCCAGGAACTAATTGGTAACCAGTGAGCAATTCAAGAGGCAATTGCCTCTACACACTATACTATACCTTCAGACCTGAAATATGCTTCAAGGCTTCCTCACCGGCGTCTGGATCTGACAAGATCAACATATCATTGCCATGGTAAGGAATATAAATTTGTTCGTTTGTTTAGACATACAAATCTATACTTCCATGATCATCCATTTTCTTTGCTTCTTTCATATTTGTAGTTCGGGGTTGATGAAATGAGCTATGCGAGTAAGAAGGCTAGAACCCACCTGACGTTTAACGGCACAATACAACAAAAGCAATTGGACGGTTAGGAGGATGCAATTTACTCCGCTTACACCTGATATCCATGGGGCGTTGCGAAGTTTGCCTCTTTCAAGCTGTATGCTCGGGTCTGACCCACGGGTAAAGGCCCGTCCCGCTTTAAATCCCGTTTCTGTACATATTGTAGGTAATATATCATGTAGCATTGTTAGATTAAGGTTAAGGAGATCTATTCGCAATCTACACTTTGATCTGAGTCCCAGTACCGGCAAACGCGCATACATAGCAGATTACGTTATAACATTGCATGCGCATATGTACGGTACGCACACACTTCACAAATCCCAAGCGGTTGTCTTTTCTGGGATCTGAAATCTACAGATATTTCTGAAATGTGATAAAAGTGTAAAAATTGCGGCAGACCCGCTGACCCGGCAAACGACCACGCCCCCCTGGCCTGGCTCTGTACCAACCTTGAAAATCATACGAATACCACGTAGTAGCCATGCGTCAGGCCAATCCGGGGTTATTGTTCTACGTGTCCACCAGACGTATGTGAAACTCGGGCGCCAAGGCTATCATAATTATAAAAAACGGGAATACCTATGAAAAGTATCGTCCCAGGCGAACATGGGCGCGCGGAAGAAATGCGCGCCTAGGTACACTTGTAGCCTGGTCGGGGGGTTCAGCTAGCCTCGAGACTGACGAAATGTCCAAAGAGACAGCATAAGCACGCGAGATCGCAGGATTCGGCTGTAGATGATGCACTCCTTCTCATGTAGGTAGCAAATCCACCCCCCGGTACCGCAATGTAGGGTCGGTGGTATGGGGTTTTCCTTTACCGATATCCTACAGGTCATATCTCACATCAGTAGATTGACGAAATGACTGGGTTGCGTTGGTAGCATCGCGGTCGGAACGTCGCTGAAGAAAATGCACATCGCCAAATTCTCTTTTCTTCCTCTACCTCAACCCTTTCGTAGCCTGCTGCCGGTCTTTTGAATTCCCGCCTCGGCTCCGCCCTCGATCTATAATCGGCAAACGATTGTCGGAGTTGCTGAAAATCTATTTGACCCGCATATGGTGGTCGCGGACAAGGTGTGTTGGCTGACAGGTCGGCTTTGCGTCAGAATCACCAGGTCTACCCAAATTCTCGGTATCTTAAGGGTGGCTTTATCGACCCTCTCCACCCTTTTTTCCTGGGACGTTCAGTACATCCTGCACATACAGACGTCAGCTAAAAAGACTTAGTGTTAAAAACAAGAAGCCATGCAGATCGAAACTGAACTACCAAGGAACCAGTTCCTATACCCTTAGCTCTCCCAGAACGATCCTCATCTACGAACGGAATGCCTCGCGGAGCTATGTAGTTTGAAACGGCGCTATATGTATAATTCCCAGATAGGCACGCAATAAACGCGTCACTATACATATGAAAGGTAGGTGGCCAGTTAGATCTTCCCGGTGACCAGGTTGCATACCTACCAGATATGTGCATACTGCCGAGGGCAGAATGAGGCGAAAGCTTTGCCTCGATGCTTGGTCTGTTTGCCGCCGGCTCTCATCGGTTTCGAGGCCGGCAATCGACCAATAAGGAGGTTTTCTAGAATAGCTAAGGAGTTGGTCGAGCAAGGTAATTGACTTGCATTTGTCGCAAAGCTTTCCACATGTACAGTACATGCCAACCATGCCAGCCATGTCAACGCCTAGCAGATCTCAAAGTTCGTGTTATTCGTCTGGTTGTTAATATCACAAGTGACAAATAGAAAAATGTCGTTTATCCATTAACTGCCACTCTTAATGCTGTACCTAATCTAGATCATCAATGGGTGTTGCTGCCCGCATCGAGATGAGAAGTGAACCAGTCAACTTTTACCTCTTTACCCCCCTTTCCACCCCCCACGTTCAATCAGCGACTTTACATATGAAGCTGCACGTCTTTCAATGGTCGGTAACTACCCTAGCTTGTCTGACTGCATGACCGCAGGACCTGTCAAGGCTAATCGACGCCTGTAGCACATCCCGTCCGGTGGCTGACCTAGCAAGCAGCCTAGAGCCTGCGTCCCTCGTTCGAGGGTTGCATCAGCTTGCATGGACGGGTCATGGAATATGTAATGTGGCATAAAAGATACGCAGGACAGCGGTAAACCGTCCCTTCGGGGATTCTATGCATGGGGATCCATACAGCATCCCTAGTCAGTCGCCGTCCAGCAATGGCACACCTCCCATTTTGTTAAGAATCTAGAATCCACGAGGCTATATCGAGACTAGTTTCCATTTATACCTGCCTAAGTACCTCTGAAGTACTCTGTAAGTATCTGGCCTGTTGGTATTCCGCTAGCCGTACTGAAGCACCTAAGTAGATCCTTGACCCTTTTCAGGTACCTCCCCAGCTAGGCGAAGCGCCGCTATATTTCACAGCTGCCATACGTATTTCCTAACGTCTCTAAGCTCTAGATATTATCACATAATTACCGAATAGGGTCTTAGCCAAGTTCCTTGGTAAACACGAAGCTCATGATACGATACCTATTCCAACTCGGACTGGCGGACCTCATCCCTCAAGTCACTAGACATGTCAATAGTCATTTGAATGTTGGACCCACAAGAATCATAACCACGGGCGCTGGATGAAGGTTGTCTCCAGTTGCCAAGATTGTATTGATGCCGGCTTTTGATTCTAACATTTCTAATCGCCTAGGTTTAGGTATGACTGAGAGGTGAGGCTCTAAGTTGTTAGGTGAGACATTACGACGAACCTCCCCTTAGGGCTCACTGCCTTAAGGTTATGAATTTTTGATAGAAGGTAGCCCTGGAGGTATATTCTCCGAATTATTTCACTATGATGTATAGCTTTCGGGAATTAGATTGTTGGCCAAATCAGATAATTTACTAGACCCTTTTTTTCTACTTGATGGAAATCCTGTATCACGTCCAGATCGTCGGTGTTCCGAGGAAGTCCAATCCATACAGGCGCCTACCCAAACATTTTAGTTTATTATCGTATCCCATGATATCCCATGGGACTCAAGGGCCCCATCCACTACTGTGAATCCTCCTGCCCAGGTTAGATTTTAATCCGAATCCCATACCACCTGTAACAACATGTGGCAAAACAGGTTATATCCATTTGACACCCTAGAAATCGGAAGTGACGATCCATCATCGTGCCGATATTATTAGGGACAATTTTGAAGGTGGAGTTTTCTACTACTGGGTCTGTCGACCCGAACCGACGACCTGCATCACTATGATCGTTAACATGATCACACCTTCCCTTGACTAGACAATCAGCTCTCATAAGTCTCTCTATTATCCTAGCTAACATACCGTCAAGCTCCATTTTTCCGTGAATGACCTTTCGGCGCCATGATTCCGCAGTGGAAAAACACCCATTTTTACCCCTACGTCAACAATGGGTAGGAAGAAGGCTATTCCCTGGATATGTTGAACCATCGTGAACATCACGTTCAGCTTCGCTTATTTTATCTACATTCGTACGATATGCATAATTGTGGACTGCATTCATTTTATTCTACTACATTCCTCGACCGCTACGTTGGAAGTTGATGTGATCAACCCTCCAAGGGAATCAGCCTAAGAAGGCACCTCTTCCCTCGGGGCTGGGCGGAGATCAACTGATCCGACATCTCCATATCCTGAGCGGTCATGGTTGGATCAGGCACCGTGGTGAACCGCGAGTAGACATCCCTGAGCAGAATTTTCATCTCTGCCAGCGCTAGACTATTTAAAGGATCAGCATTGACCAGTGCAATCAGAGATCAACTAGGTAGTAGATAGAAAGCACTCACTGTTTGCCGATGCAGCCTCGACCCCCGCTGGCAAAGGCGAAGAACAGTCGCTTCCTGTCCAGCTCGCCCGCCTCTTGCAGCCAGCGGTCCGGATCGAAGGTAGCCGGTTGCGGAAATACGTTTTCGTCAATGCGGTGAGCGGAGTATGCCTGACAACTCACTATCACACTTTCGGGCATAAAATAGCCGTCGATGGTCTTCCCACCGGAGGGCACGTATCGCGGGAGGGACATGGGGATCGCAGGGAAGCACCGCAATCCTTCCGAGATAACCGCGTCGAGGAAAGGCAGCCTGTCAAACCCTACTTCCGGGTTTGTGAGAAGCTCTTCCTGGAGCCTCCGCTGGACATAAAACGAGCGGGGCTGCGAAATCTCCCACATTAGGAAACACAGGGCGTCGCCGGTGGTATCGATGCCTGCCGCCATGTGGTCGAGGCTTTCGGCAGCCATGTCGATATGCTCCATGCTATAGTTCTTATCTTGCATGCGGCTCAGGAGGGTAAACTGAGCGGGACCGGTCTTCGCCGTCGCGGACATGACTAAGTCGTCTGCCAGGGGCGTCTCACGTGGCTTGGCGAACAAAGATAAGACATTACCGATTAACTTATGAAGACTTGGGTTATAATACTGGATGAGCCGGTCTACGTCTGTTAAGAAGGGTATGCGGAAGGTCTTTGGATATTGAACTCACTCTGAAGGCTGTCGTCGAATGTAACCTGCTTCATTATCTCTTCATCCTTGGTGTCACGGAGTGAATTCGACCCATAAGGGTGAAAAAGGTGATGCGTCACACAATCAAACGCATAGTCATGTAAGCCTACATGTCGTGTTAGCAGACACTTTGTAAGATCCGACTACGGGTATCGTACAGATCTAAATATCTGTCAGTTACCATCAAGTGACACTATTGAGATCTCTTGCTTACAAATATATCGAGACTTCCCCCAACGGACTTCGAACATTTCTCCATGAATCTTCTAGACCGTTCCTTGATCCCATCGATCGAGCCCGACTTTAGAATATTCGTATTGGCATATCGATCAGCAAGTACTCTCTTTCTCTTAGCATGCTAAATCTAGGTTAGATCAACCTGTACATTTATAGCTTATGAGTAGTACTCACATCCTCCTTATTAAGCGTGCTGAACATAGTCCTATACATTATACAGTGAGCTTATCTCTCTTTGCACGACTTTCGACTTGAAGTATCAAGCTAGCTAGTCTAAGAGATCTCTTACCTCCTGCCATAAACAGTGAATAAGTCATAAAACTCAGTCTTGTTATAGCCACTCCCGCCACTGCCATAAATCTCTTTGACACCCTCGAGAGATGCAAATGAGACTTCATTCGGCGCTATCCGGACAACAGGTCCGTACTTCTGGTGGAGACTATGAACATAAGCCGTCCTACGAGCTTGAAACTCATGATACTTGAGAATCCAAGATGTGAACAGCGAGACCCTAGGACCAGGAACTTTCCGTAAAGGAGAGGCTATAGATCGCCAAACGTATAAGACGAGGAGTGCCAAGAATGCGGGGCCTATCAAAAAGGGGTTTAGGAGAAGCATTTTTAATGGTTATAGAGCAGCATCCGCGTGTATTCGACAATTAGTAAATGAGACAAAGAGATAGGTCAGTCATCAATATGATATGTCTTTCTATCTATCCTCTTTTGAACTCGACGCTGATGAAAGATAATAGCCCTGGGACCTTTATCAAGTGATAAGTTTATGTAACTTGTCATGGGTGGGGCACTACGGTTAAGAGAGGGGCATTAGTGAGGAGCGAGGTCGCAATGGAACGAGACTAGAAGAAAAAGCTTTCGGTGATAATATCTGATAGCGATATTTGACATCCATTGATAGCCGAAACTTTCAAAAAGACTGGCCCGGATTGGCCCAGAACTTGAAATCGGGCAACGTTCAAAGCTCGCCCTTGCCCTTTGTATCCGCCCCGTTCTTTCCCCGTTCACCACCTCCGCTTCCGAACATGCTAGATAACCAAGATACACCGGGAATGCTCATTTTGGCCGACGGCGGGTAGTCCTTTCCGTCGACCGTAACCCGTGGCTCGCAGGTGCACCACTGTTTCTCCGGAACTCCGGCTAGCGCGGCGGGAATGTGCGAACCACAACCCCGCCAAGCCTTTCCTGCTGCAAGCCTGTTAATATATCGATTACATCAATTACATACATATGTATGATCAATATAACAGAGGTTACATGTTTAAAGTGAAGGCTACAGTGAAAATTCACTTACAACAAGTCGGGCACGTTGCGCCAAAACACATCTTGGCAATTGGTTGTGATTGAGGGGCAGCGCTTGCGGGGTTGGTGATGATGTTGGGTGACTTGTGATGTTTTGTTCTTTGCTTTACTTGGGAATGACGAGTTTAGAGAGAAAGTAGAAAAGAAGAGGAAAGTAAGGTCTGGGAATCTCACTAGCTATTTGTCCGCAGATGCCTGACCGGTGTTCACCTGAGGCCTCTCGGCGATGACAATTTGAGGGAGGTATCCGACTTGTGCGATCGCCGACCTCTCACCCCGAAATTGTGAATATGGCTTGTGCTCCTAAAATAATGAAAAAGACGCCGAGTCACATATATACCTAGTAACAAGATACCGTTCAATTATTTGAGGTTCTGGCAAGAATTTCTTCAATGTCGCGAAATTATTCGAGTTCAGTCGCCGAACGCTTCGCATTGGTATTAATTAATGCTCTGTAGGAATTTGACAACCGTGTTCACGAGCCACTCTTCCGCCTCTTTCTCTTCTACCCTATGGTTGGCACCCGGAATCAGACCAGATAGTTCGCTCGCGATACCAGGTCGACAGAGGCTTTTCCAGCGTTGGATCAACGCCTCTTTATTGACATGTGGAGGTATATATTCGTCTTTGCCCGAATGGAGTATAAGTATGGGCTTATCTACTCGATGCCAAAACGGCGCCACTACGTCATCCGGACGGTCGGGATCAAAGTAATTGTCCTCGCCACTATTAAGCAAGTTAATTACAAAAGTAATATAGAAGAAGTAGGTGCCAGAATACGTACTCTGTGGCACCAAGAGAGTACCAGCGCCGTGCGGAGATCGGAGTAGTCCTGAATGAGGACGGAAGCCAGTTAGGTGATATACGCTCCTCACCTTTGTCACCTTCGTCGGACGTGATAAGATTTTTCGCAACTGCGAGACTTTTATCTAGAAATTCTCCACCCATCTCAATCGACAGCGCACCACGGTCGCAGACAGGTGCCTGTAGGATATATCCTTCAACAGGCGCGGGGCCACCAGAATTTGCATAGTGCATGCAATCCTGACTTCCTGTTGAGTGACCCAAGAGCACCACATGTTCTCTTCCTATACTTCGTAGATATGTGACTAATGCCGATATATCAGCAACGTCGTCATCTAGGCTGGTAAACCCGAAGCCCGCGAAGGAGCTCCTCAGTCTGAACTCGAAGACTGAATAATTTAGCTGGGGCTCGGTTTCTAGCCGTTTGGCTATGGCACGCGGATAGGGCACTGTATGAGGTCCATCGCCGAGCCCACCGATGAATACAAGGGCATTATTCGCATTAGCCGGTCCAGCTTCGTAAGCACAGGCGTGCGCCGTCGGCGATTCGAAATGATGCACCGCCACGGCGAAAGTTCCCGACGGCGGCATGTTTTCTCGACGCCGATTGGTGTTCTATTTAGCGGTCTCTGTAATCTTCAAGTTTTAGAAAATGATCATTATATGGGTATATGAAACTGCTTTTTGGTGTTGGTGATCACATGGAAATGCACGCCTAACTACATAGTCCGATATAAGCATATATCGAAATAAACAATTAAATGTAATAAGCGCGGATTTAGGTACGTAGGTACCTGCATAATTTTACAAAACAATATTGAACTCAGTTTACTAAATCTTCATCATTCTCGTCACATCGTTCAACAATCACATTATTACTATGAATGGAAATGATGAACGCATTTGAAGATGGCTAGTGATCATTCAGCCGCTAGGAATGAATTCTTCAAAGAGGTTTGATGACCCCTTTAATGGTTCATTATCGGTGATGGGAGCGTTGGACTAATTTGGCGTAGCTCAAACCACGATGCGTCGCTATCATTAATTTGGCTGTTCGTGCGCCTGATAAGAAAGCGAGTGCGAAAGAATTATTGAACTTGGTGGAAGACCTCTTTTCTGTTCTGAATCGTCAACTGAATGCCGATGCATCCGTACTGGACGAGAAGCTTGCTGAATATGTCTTCTTTCCGTTGTCCAACATTCTGCGGAACCAACAGGAGTATCCCGTCCGATTGACAGAACTCACCATCAAATGTCTACGGGTACTAATTCAATATGGCTGGAAGGCGAAAATCTCGCAAGATCTTTCTCAGCAGCTTCTCATATTTCTTACCTTCATCATCGGTGGTGTTCCTGGCCAGAAGAGGAAGGACCCCATCCCCGAGGAGACAGAATTAGAAGCATTCACCACCCTGACGGCGCTAATTAAAGTTACGGGATATTCAGCAGCTGGATCAGCAGCACTTATCCAAGAGAACGCCATGCCTGCTCTAGGTCATGCCGTTACCCTCGTACTTGATGCCATTACAGACGGGAGGACACCCGATATTCGTCTTGAGGGGCTGAGGACGCTAGACGCGCTTTTGAACGCGATCAGGGATCAAGCTGCTTTAGCTACTTTCTTACCTGGCATAGTGTCATCCCTGAGCCAACTCCTCACACCTCCCGTCGCATTAAAAAATCACAGAAAAGTCTTGGTTAGTGGTATTAATGCGTTAAGGGATGTACTCACGAAGGTCCTAGGAGACATAAAAGTCATGGGCATAATTAAAGGGCAAGCCTCAGTAGAGAATGAGAGAGGCAGCGAGAGTGGGGTTCTAACGCCATCATGGCTGAAGGCGACTACGGCGAAAATAAAACTCGCTCTTGCGAACGTTTTGAAGTTACGAAACGCTGATCCCGCCGATGTTCGATCTGCGTTAGAAAGGTTATGTATCACTCTGTTGGATGAGTGCCATCATTCCCTTGCAGAATGTACATCTATACTCGTCGAGAGCGCGATGATTCTCGCCGACGATGAAAACGAGAAATCCGTGCTTGAGACGAGTCTAACTGATCTCGCTCGAATCTACCCAGAACTTGGTGACACGATCAAGATCGCGATATATAACTGGGTTACTAGCCTTCCTCGATTGATGCAATCTAGCGACGACAGGATAAAGCAGCAAGCAATTCGAAATCTCATCAAAGGTCAACATTTCATCACCACCCTTCAGATCGACTCCTCAATTCTAGACGACTCCCTGGCTGCATCGTTAAGGGACAGCGCTACCACGCTTGTTCTTTCATCAAAATCCAGTAACATGTCAGAGCTACCTTCGAACAACATCGAATTAAATATGGATGTAACTAGAAGGGATGAGCTCAATACCTTTCCACCCATCTTAATAGCGCAAGAAACAGAGCGGCCGACACGAACGGTGCTTCTTGACTTTCTATCAAAGATTGGATCTATTTCTCAGCAGACCAAGCTAGCAGATGATCTGCTCAACTACGTTAGAGAATCTACTGGGCCGAGCCAGATTGCCTCGTATTGGTTAACATTCGAATTAGTGAAATCGAGTTTATCGCAACATTCGGACTTAGATGATTTCCTCGATTTAAGCTCGGCGGTAGGCCCATCAGAGGAGAGCGAAACTATTTTTCAAGAACTGTACTCATTCTCAGTCGCCGTCTTAGATTCACAAACTGAAACGGAGGATATTGACTGGCGACTACAAGCACAGGCCTTAGAAATTACGACCTTTGCCGCGTCAAGAATGAAGGAGAGCTTTCGCCCAGAGCTCATTGACGTACTGTACCCAATAACCACATTTCTAGGCTCGAGTATTCCCAAGCTGCGGGACCACGCAATCATTAGTCTTAATAACATCGCTGCCTCGTGCGGGTATGACAGCGTAACGGATCTGATAATTGATAATGTTGATTACATGGTCAATTCAGTGTCCTTACGTTTGAACACATTTGATATATCCCCTGCGTCGACACAAGTTCTACGGATGATGGTCAAGCTTACCGGTCCGCAATTAATACCATATCTCGATGACGTGATCGCTTCTATATTCGCGGCTCTCGATAATTACCACGGGTACCCACTATTTGTAGAAAGCCTGTTCAGCGTTCTTACAGAGGTAGTGCAGCAAGGGTCGCAGTCCGATCATCTGCTCCTGGAAGCAGTAAAATCGTCTGCTAAAGATCATCGAAAACTTTTACAGCCTATTATCTCAATAGATGATATCAATTCTATTATCTCCAACCATATCGAAAGACGGGATAAAAGACGGCTGGAAGAGTTAGAAGATAAGATAATTGAACCCCATCCGAAGCGCCCTTGGAAGGGAAAAGAGTCAGACGATGCACAAGACGAGGAAGATGAACCTAACACAGAAGTTGAAAAGCCACCCCCGCCTAAAACACCTACCTTCAAGATACTTGCTCGTATCACAGACTTAACACAACATTACCTAACATCTCCGACCCCCACATTGCGAAAGTCGCTACTCGATCTCTTGGCTACTGTCTGCCCGGCATTGTCGCCTGATGAAGAAGCATTCTTACCCCTTGTTAACTCAGTCTGGCCAGTCCTAGTCGAGAGACTGTACGACTCGGAGCCATTCGTCGTCACCTCAGCCTGTAAAGCGCTAGCCGCGCTATGCCAGAGCGCCGGAGACTTCCTTAACACAAGGATCAAGACGGAATGGTGGGACAACCTCGGCAAGTGGTGTCGGAAAGTTAAAGCAGACGCAACTCATTCAGTTAGTAAGAAAAGAGTCGAAACACGCGGTAACAAACAGGATCACGGCCTATTGATCCCCATCCGTTCCCGAAACGGCATCGAGGGCAAAGAGCCTAGCAAGGCTGTCGAAATTTCGTCGGGTTCTGGATTGGGCAAGTTTACCCAGGCGGCCCAGGTCTGGGAAGCGGTGCAGGAGCTCCTGGTTGCCGTCGTGTCGTTCGTTCAGATCGACGACGACCAGATCCTACTGCTACTAGCGGACACCCTGGCGACTAATACCGAGGCTCGGACCGCGCTGGAGGCGGTCGATCCCGACGCTGTGTGGTTGCTGATGTGCGAGCGAGGGATGGTCGAGCCGATGGAGAAGCCGGTCTTGGCCGGGGTAACATTCGTGGATGTATGGGGAGGCTAGCGACTTTGGCGATAGCGAACCCAACCTTACAAACCTTACGTATCGACTTCCTTCGGCTAGATTGGTAACGCGGCACATGGGTAGTAGTTGGGCGCCGTACCTATACATAGGTTCTAACGTAGGATCTAGACGCTACATAGGTAATGGATTTTATGTCGTACAAACTGGTTTCATCTCGTGCGATGTTGTCTGATGGTACGCTACCTGCCCATCCCCTAACCTTTCGAGGCTGTCGGCCGTCGGCTTCCGTTCCAAGGACGTCGGCGATGGACGAGCTGAGCATAGTCGATATTTCCATACGACGTGTCATGTGAGGCGAAGGACGATTAACCGCGACGGCGGTACCCGCGGGTCATTTTCTTCGCGGCGGTGAGGTAGGCAAGGGCAATTTTCCGTAGCATCAACAGCTCACGTGCAGGTTTAGACTACCGATCCTTCTTCTTTCTCCAAAAAGAGCTTGTATTCATGGCGCTACCTTCACGTGTTTACGGTAATGATGGCCAGGCCAGTGGCCTGATATAAGCACCGCGTCTAACATCTAATATCGGATATCGTCGAGTTCCTCCCCTTGCTCGTCGTCGCCCGGGCTCGTGGACGCCGCTGTCCTGCTCTTCCGAGCGAAAAAGAAGGCTTTGCTGGGTGCGACGGGAGGAGCCGTTCGCGTCACTTGTTCGTTTGCGTATTGGCGCGTGTAGATCTGGCGTATGTTGTTTTAGGGGTCCTGGCGCTATCTTACCACTATCGTACGATTTGGCCCTCGGCTGGGGAAGCGCGTCTGCTGGTGGCTATTATGGGGCCTGCTTTCGCGCTTCTGGGGGTGGCGTGTTGGCCAGTTTTCCGGCAGCCTTGGATTGCCGTTTTTGGTGAAGTAGGCACTCTAACAACTTAGCTTGGGTTATCCATAATAGAGGAAACGAAATACCCGATGCTATCACGAATTTTCTGGGGTTTCTCGGGGTAAATGATAATAGTTCTCCGGGGTCTACAAGTGACATCAGTAAATAGCGTAAAGATGTGGTGTAGTCTTTTCAATCACAACGGATTAATAGTCTATCTAGATCTGAATACTTCCAAAAACTCCAAATCTACTTAACATGTACGCAAAACGCACATGTGCCATTTGAAGCCCTCACTCTCCCTTAGTCTACGATACCGTTGCCTCATCACCGTCATCATCATCATCGTCGTCGTCGTCGTCGTCGTCATCATCATCAGAATTGCTGCTGGAATAGTTTGAAGCTTCAGATGAGACAGGCGAAGAGCTTTGAGTAGGAGAGGCCACGTCGTCTTCGGCGAATTCTGGCCCAACCTTCTCGAATTCGTGGTCGGATGGATGTATCTTGTCCCTAGAATTATAACACTTGTAGCACAGATCAAAGTCCATGCAGGATTTGCACGTATAGGACAAGCCGTCACAGGCCTAATTAAGTAGTTAGTTCAAGTGCTAAGAGGAGACTCTGACGAACATGACAACATACAAAGAAGCAGAAGCTGCAGTCAACCTCGCCCCCTCTCAAGCGTTGGTGATTTGCAAGGATTTGAGAAGCACCATGCCTATGCAATACACCATCTTCAGCTTGTTGTTGACCTCTTTCCTCATCAATGGCTAGAAGCTGTAAGATATCGTCATTGCAGCTGTGGTATCTAGCAAGGCTTGCTGGCGTATACTCACTCCCGTTAATGTTTGATTTGGTGGTCGGATTTGCGCCTTGATCTAACAAGAATTTGATCACTTCCATATATGCACCACCTTCAATTTTCGTACGATACCCCTTTCCCGGAGTCCACGTCATATTTCCGGCACCTCTTATAGCCCAGTACAGCGGGGTCCATCCATCTACGTCTGGCTTGCTGATAGAACCGTCGCCAATTAGTTGTATCAAGTCGTGTAATATGTCCATGTTACCGCCCTGTGCAGCCCAACTTATTGCGTGACGTCCGACTCCGTCCTCTTCGGTAGCCTTAGCGCCGGCGTTCAAGAGAATGGAAACCATGTTTCTATCCCCACGTACAGCGGCGAAGTGAAGTGGTTTTCTGCCCATACTGTCGCTGTAAACGAGACTCGCGCCTTTGGAAGCTAACATGCTGAGGTGAACACTCTCGCCACCCATAGCTATGGCTCCTGCGACGCTGCCAAAATAGCCGCACATTATCGTAGGATCCGCACCCGCGCTGAAAAGAATGTTCATCAATTCCGATCTTGTCTCGAGGGAACTGTCAATGATCCTGCGGCTAACAAATATTGACGAAAGTGGCGCTCCTACGAATTCAGTGGCGACTAGATTAACATCTGCACCTGCTTCAATTAATTCTTTCACCAAATCTACCGAACCTTTACTGCAGGCAACATGCAGCGGGCCACCAACTATAGGAGATATGATATTTAAGTCCGCTTTCCTTGACAAATAGTATCGAGCTATGTCTTGACGGTTTTCCAATAGGGCTCCGGTTATAGGAGTTTTGCCTGCGCTGTTAGTGAGGTTAATATCAGACCCCGCGCGAATGAGTAGTTTAACATTTTCAAGGGGTGTCCCCCCGAAAACCTCGTGAAGCGGCGCATTACCACTGTCGTTCTTGATGTCTAATTTAGGTCTGAATTCCAGAAGGGCCCCCAGTCCGGTACTGTCTAACCCCATGTGTATGAGAGTTGAACCATCAAGAAATCGACGGTTGACATCCGCACCAGCTTCAGCCAGGATTCTGATAATATCTCCTTGTCCTTCATCAACCGCACTCTCCATTGGCTCCCAGACACTATCATCTCGTGAACCATCTGGCGGGTCTATCTGAGCGCCATACTGGATCAATAGTCTCACTGTGTTTGTGTGATTTCCATTTATTGCGCTGAGGAGTGCAGAATTACCATCATCAGAACGTGTATTTGGCTTAGCGCCATGTTCTAACAACATCCTAGTCATCTCTTCGTTCTCGACGGCTAATATTAGTGGTGTTGTCTTTTTCTCACTCCAAATTTCTAGCTCGAGCTGACGTTGGCTGAGAAGGAGCTGTAGCAGTCTCACATCATTTTGTATTATTGCAATGTGTAGAGGAGTATATCCATTCCGACCTCGAAGGTTCACTTCAGCCCCCTGCAGCAGGAGGTACTCAACTGTAGAAAGCTTATCCGGACCTTCTGACCAGCATGCTAGATGTAGAGGTGTTTCTCCGTTCTTGTCACTCACGTTCAAGTTGACGCCCTTTTCGACAAGTAATTTGACTATTTCAAATCGATGCTTCATGTGTCCGGGACGCGTTGCCCAACAAAGTAGCGGAGGTTCGATCAACTCATGACTAGGATTCGCTCCCTTTTTAAGCAGAATCTCACACACATCCAGCGAACCATAAGCAACAGCAGATCCAAGAGGAGTCCCGTGAATTATCGTGGATATTTCATGATCCGCATCGGCTTCGAGCAATATTCTGACACCCTCTGCATTATTTTCCATGGCCAGATGTGCAAGAGACGACCAAGCTGGCTCATTTTGATTACTCGCGCTTTTAATGTTCAAATTTGCCTTAAGTTCCACCAACATCTTTATCGTCTTTATGTGGCCTGTTTGGCAAGCCGCATGGAGCGGCGATAAAAGATTATCTCCTCGGGCATCTATATCTGCACCGTATCGTACAAGAAGCTCCACCATTTCTGGGTAGCCACGATAGGATGCTATATGAAGGCATGTATATTTGGACTGGTTGGCGTGGTTAGGGTTTGCTCCTCGTTCTAAGAGTACTTTGGCGCCATCGACGTTATTCACCTGGGTAGCAAGACGAATCGGTGTTGGAGAGGTTGGATCTCCCAAAATTTGGGAATCAATAGGACAACCAACCTCTAAAAGTTTGGTAAGGACTCTGTTGAGTCTCAAAAAACTCATACGTGCTACTATGGTGCTTTGACTCTTCCATGGGAAATTGTGATGGGTCTTCGTTATATATTCAATCAGTTCGAATAAAAGTGACTCGTCGCCGTACGCTCCTGCCCCGAGAAGTGCTCTTATGAGCTTTTCCTCTGAGTATTCAGACCGAGAGAGAAGTTGACGGAAGACGTGCAAGGTTCCGTTGGCACACGCCTCTATTAATGCTTCAGACTTGTGTTCGCCTTCATTGGGCAAGCTTTCAATTTTCTCAAATAGTCCTACACTAGCTAGGATGGGATACAAAGACTCATGGGGCTGGTGACTCCTTGTAAACGGATTTGCAAGTACCCAATATGCTCTAGACCAGGAGAGCATAGATTCGGACTTGACAAAGGACGTCAAAACATTGGCTAATCCATGACCAATAGATGCGAAGGATACATGATGCACCCAAAACTGCACAGCATAGTTTTGGAAAGTTGTGCAATCGTAAGATATGGCTAGGCGACAGTCGTTGTAATGAGAATTTTCGTAGCATTCATCTAGGCTTTCTTTTATTCCAGGGCAGGTTAAATACACCAAGCAAGTCCTAGCGATTATTGCATGGGTTTCTTGACTGAAGGTCTTTGGGTCGTCAGAGCTCTGAGACAATTTCATTATCAGTACTCTTCGTATGCCATATGTTGAAACAAGTATCGTATTGTGCTCAAAAGTAATGATACCCGAGAGCCAGGTACGCAAATTTCTGAGGAACCGACGAATTGAGTGAGTGGTCGGTGACATTTCTTCCATATTCGATCTTCGAAGCCCGAGCATGGTTGCTGTGGCAAGCTCCGAGTGCGTAAGGGGTCGTGCAGCATACAGAATCCAGAATAATGTATGGAAAACAAGGTCCTTATCTGCGATGTTGCTCAAAATCTTCTCAACAGCTGATTCAAGACCAATCCCATCAACGGGGCCTAGTATATCTTCGATGGATTTTTGCAATGGCCAATATTCATTCCTGCTGACATGGCCTAATAAAAGCTCACAAACCTCAGGCTCCAGAGATCCGACAACTTCGAGTTCATTTTCGATTAATGTTTCACAACCTCGAATCTCGGGTCGTTGTCTTTGAAGATATAATTTGAACGAAACAGCTGCTTCTCCGTTCATCTTCGCAGGAGCTGCCAGACCAAGATCTAATATTGGCCAACTGGAAAGTTCTTCTAGCAAAGCTCCTGGCTTACTGCTAGTTGCGATGACTTTGAATAACCCAGTTCGTCTTTCCGAGAGATTGCGAAAGCTATCAAGGAAAGCCTTCCTTGATACAGGTTCACACTCATCAAGGTTGTTAATGAGACAAGAGATCTTCCTAGACCCACCCAGACAATACACCTCAAAATTGTGGAATGTATCCATATAATTCCAACCGTGGGGGCTTATAATGTAATTGGGCACATTGTACCCTGAATCTCTCAGGATAAACCTAGACATTTGAGCGAGAAATGTCGCAAGCATATTTTCTGCCTTGCATCTTCTAACGTCGTAGCGACTGAAGGTAAAGTAGAGGGCAATATGATTGATATTTCCCGAGCAAAGGCTGTCAAGTTGGCGAAAAATGTACTCAGATGCCACCTGAGTGCTAGATTGGCTATCCAAATACAACAAATCTTGTTTTTGCTGGAAGCACCAGGATTTGTACACTTCATTTTCAAGGATCCAGGAATAAGGATCGGCAGAACCTGAAGGAGTTTCTAGCAGCGAGAAGGGTAACAAAGGTGAAGCGATCGAGAGTAAGCACCGCTCATCATTTAGAAGGCGCCTATCAACCCTTGCTGCTACTCCGAAGTTAATCATCGAGATAAGTAGGTAGGTACTAGGTAGGTAGTTAATATGCTCACTTGGAATTAGCCCTTTCATAGCCGTCTCAGTTGCAATCCAGTCATATTTGAAACCGCCAGAATAACATATCTCGAAAGGCAGAGCCAAAGTTCCACCAGGTCTATCGAAGGCCTATCGATATTTTATTAACATTAAATTTTAAGTTTGCATACGAATCTCAATTATAGTCAGATTAGGTGTCTACATACTTTATCAATGAGGCTGTGATCGCCATCTGAGAATATACTGAGTATATGTGATCGTAACATGTGCTTTGAGTCCACAAAGAAAGCGTTGATAGTTAGAACAGCCTCGGCAAGATATTTCATCGAGTACGAAAGTGGAGGAAGATCTGTGTTCTTTGGTAGAACATGGCGATATATTAAACTCGACAACATATCTTGCATCTTTAGGACACCTGTGGCCCTATGAGGACATCCATAAAAAAGCTACCGGTTTTAACAAATGATCAATGGAGAACGAATATGGAGTTACTTACTAAAATACGGCTGAAGTCGAATATATCCCCGTAGCATCGAAGATTTAGCCCAGCTATTGCGAGGGCCTATATATTTATCAGCCTCCATTAAACAAATACCTAGTAGGAAAATCTCTTTCTTATAACATACACATTTCACTATGATTCCCCCGATGTCGTGTGCAACGAACATGATAGGTCTGTCCTATTACAAGTCAATAATTGTCGCCTTTAATACAGATGGCATGTAGCGCCGCCAAACCTTAGTAGATCCGCTTCTCGCATGGGTCAGGTCATCTAGAAGACCCATTGCCACCCTTCTTATAGCCTGGTGAGTGTAGATACCACATATAACCTTTGAGACATTATAGCCGAAAGACATTACTTTGCGACCACCATAAGGGCCTTGTTGATAGAGCCATGAGGAGTCACCAGATCCTGGATTTTTCCAAGGAGGCCGTCGGGCACCTCCAAGCCCATGAACCACAATGATGCTATATTAGATACTTAGTAAGAAAGTTTTGATACGCTAAGTATGGTTACTTCTCACTCACTCAAAATCAGTAGCCATATAATTAGAAGGCCTCGGGCCTGTATCATACCGAAGATTCCAGAGTGTTACGAGTCCCTCAGCGTTATACTCTGGTGGTTTACCGCGGATCATGTAATCCTCCAGGTCTTTCCATGGTCCCTGTGGATCATTACCTATGTCTTTTGTGTCGATTACTAGGCTGTCCGTAGGTCTACTAGCATTTCTGCCGCCGTTTCTAGGATTTTGATCGGACTCGTTAGATCCATTGGGGGAACATGCCGTTTCTTTCCCAGAACTATCAGCTCGTGTGTCTAAAACAATATCCTCAGCAAGACATCTTTGTAGGAATGCATCATCTGAATGCGCTGTATCCGAAGTATTCGGCATGCTGGCTAGTATTGCCAAACATTTGATCAGGTAGGTACCCAGGCAACTCAACCACATCGCGAGGGGGGGATGACAGACGAAAGGAAATTCTAAATGTCATCGACACGTCCATATTTCGGCCCCCGACGTACTTGGAGGGAGAAGGGCGCGGGGCTGGTTGCATTATCATATTACCTGCATGAAGCCACCTGCCACCTACCTGTATCACCATGTATCACCACACACAGTACGAGTAAAAACTCAAAAGATGGGAGTTTGCAAATTGGTGGCATTTCAACAAGAAAAATGAAAGGCCCCGGCCCCGGTACTTAAGATGACCAATGTAAGTGAAACTATTGGATTTTCAACCATACTATTTTGTCTAAAGGGTTGTCTAGCATGTCTGTCGATATGGAATCTGAACAAGCCAACCTCGCCTTTCAACTTGGACTCAAAGAAACGGGTGATGAAGGTAGCGGTTTTCGCACACAGAATGACCCCTCGGCTCCATTTCAACGTAATAACATCACGGAGCGAAAGGGTGTGATTGATGTTCGTTGCGTTAGCGTGGATGTCGTCCATGGCTACATTAAGGATGGAGAAGGACCTGCGACTCTCATTGTGTATGAATTTCAATTCGACCCTCGTAAGAAAGCCCGACGCATTGTAGCGGCCGACATTGAGTTTGTCTTCGGGTCAGATGCCGGAAAAGAGCCCGAGGTCGTCAGAATATCTCCGAGAGGACGTACGACTTTGGCGCCTACAACACAAGCAGAGACAATCACCAAGACAACCGAGGCGTATGCTAGTGGGAACATGTTTGGAGTTGAACTAGGAAACGATCAGAGGTGGGAGAAGGCCATCAATCGTGAGACTACGAACGCTACTACGGTTGTTGGTTCCATAGACCTCAAGGGTCGAAATTATGGCACTTCCAACGCTGTGTCTTGGACGCTTTTGGAGAACGAATCCATCAAGACAGGTGTTCCAGCCTATTTCCGCGCCGCCGTACTCTTATCTCGCGAAGATGACAGAGAATTCTATAGCAAGTTCAAGATTAGGACTCAGGTCGATCTCTTAAGCCGGTTCACTCAACTTTTCGGCTCGACGCCCAAGGATGACCCTATTCGCTACGACCCCGCAATTCCATCTACAAAGAGGTTGCAAGAATATAATGTGGATTGTCTTGGCGAAACTGATCTGCGGGAAATTAGTAGGGTATCGTTTGCCAGCCTTGAGCTCTAGAATACCTAGGATTTCTTTTTCGTTTTCTCATACTGTATTCATTTTAGGTTGTAATATGATGATGTGGCTTAGCTATCATTGGTTTGTGTCATAATTCAGGACACCACTACTACACAATAAATTTGCCAATTCATACGTTTCTCTCAGACTGAGGGATTTTATGTATTAGGGGTCGAAAACTGCAGACTCAACGCACGACTCTTAGTGGGGTTGAATGCCTCCCTCCTACCTACACTGCCGATTGAGAATCTATTCAACATGACCGCCTTGGAATCAAACAGCGACTCGAAAATCATGAAGAAAGTAGACGGGATTGAGAGAAACGTAGATAAGGATGATTTGGCTGAAGGCAACGAAATTAATTCAGAGTCGGGCGATTCTGAGGAAGAGGAGGATGACGTGAAGAATAAGTTCGGTGAAATTATGGCAGACCTCAAATCTTGTGCGAAAACTAGCCAAGTCATGTCCGGGACATTTGATCTGGCAACTCACATTGGAGTTCAAGCCTTCATAAGAAAGAACAAGGATGACCTAGGAACAGTGACACCCAAGAAACAGACATTGCTTCACCTCATAGCTGAGTGCGAAAGGCGCGAATTACCGCATACTCAGGCGCTGGAGCTTTTCATCCATGGATTAGTCAACATGCCCGAAAATCTTCTTGAAAGGCAAGATGATAATGGGAAAACACCATTGTTCTGTGCCATAACAAATAAAAGGCATAGGCTTGCGAAAATTATGTGTAATGCTCATGGTGATATCAACAGTATCCTGAAGATATCAAAAATACCCGGAGCATCGAAATCAGCAAATTGCATTCATCAAGCGATCATGAAGAAATCGTCTAAAAAAGACGATGAATTCATCAAATTTCTCATACAAAAGGCTGATGAGGACACACTTCTTGCAGTAGATGAAAACGAACTTACACCGCTCCACTTGGCTGTTGAATACCAACGGTGCGATGATTCTCAGCTTAGTATCATTAAAGCACTTGTTGAGGGATGCGACAAAGTTCTGGATATGACCTATAAACATCCAGAAATGGGATCTCTCTCTCCCTATTTGCACCACGAAATTACCTATCAACAGGCGAAAAGGAACGAGGGGCAAATGACAGAGAGAAAGCAGAATGCAGAAGTTGAAGGAGTTCTAAAGAACGAACGTTTCGGGAGCAAAAGCAACTCCAATGACAAGAGGGAACCACGGAAAAAGAAGCTAGGAGAGCCACATACGCTAGAGGAATCAATTCCTTCTAGCTTCCCGCAATGGGAGTCTACGTATGATTTTGGTCCTAAACAACAAATGTTGGAAAGAAACAGAAGCTTTCTTCCAGAGGCCACCAGTATGAGCAATACCAAGCAAGGAGAATTGTTGACGCCAGATAAGAAGTCCTCATCACACTGTTACGAACCTATACCTAGGTACTTAGGTATACGGGTTGATTCGTGGGTTTCCTTGTTTGTTAACAGTA